>VXBU01010435.1:0-124495 GCA_013400315.1 Bombycilla garrulus | reverse complement strand
AAATGAGAGAACAATACCATAAAGACTGCTATTAGATAGAACTCTAATATACATATAATTCTAATTTCTCCTTGAGGTTTCTTCATAGGGAGGGGCAAAGCAGCATGAAACTTTTTTTTTTTTCTTTTAAGTTGGATTTCTCAGAGCTGCTTTTATTATCCACTGCCAAAATAGATTTCAGCCTTGCATCTTTAAACATAACTCTTTTAGGAGAATGTGCATGGGTGATCATAAAATAAAAGCACTAAGTGTACAGTGTAGCTTCACTTCCCAGGGTGTTAAAACTTCTGCAGCCTTCAGTGCAGTTAAAACCAAATTGCATGTTAAATGTTTAATTTAATTATGCAAATAGATAAGATTTGATCTTTTGTTACTATTTGTCTGTTTTTCAAGGGAATTCATAGTGGCTCATGGAAATAGACATGCCTAGTAGTAAATGCTGCTGAGAGTCTTTAATTTTTATTTTTTTTTACACAAAAANATGTTTGAATGGCCCAATATAAATATAAAATTACACTTTCTTCATAGGTGTCTCCTTTAAACACTGGTTTGATAAGAAGTATCAGTTTGTTTTGTAAGCACTATTTGCATGGTTGCTTTAAATTTGTATTGTATGGCCATGAGGCTTGACAGTATTACATGTGCATTTTTTGGCGATTTTTAGCGTTGCATTTTCTGTGTATCATTTTCTGGAGGTGTTCAGTTTAATTTTCTTAACATTGTTAAATTGCCTCTTTAAAGTATTTTAGTAGTTGCTATTTTACTGCTCTTTTTACAGACAAGCATAAAGTTGGTGAATGCAACAATGATGTTGAAGAACACTGGGGTTAGAACAAGTTAATTAAAGCATACTAAGTAACAACTGCATGTATAATACTAAGTATTTTAAAAAAGTTAAGCATTTGGATGGAAATTAGGAGATTAATGAAGCTTGTGGTAAATACACCTTGAATACTTTTCAGTAGGATGCCATATTTAAACTTAATAAACTTAATAAATTTAATAAAAAATGCAATAGCATGAAAAGCTAATCTGCATCTTTACAAAATAAAGAGTAGCTATTAGTGGCTAACAATGGCTAAGATAGCTCTATAACAAATTACCTTTAAAAAGTGGCATGACCATCTGAAACTTTATGCCTTTTCTGCTATAGTAGTTCAAATCCATCTTACACTGCCATTTAGAGACGTGCAAAACCTATGTAAAAAATCATCAAATATTTTGTAGTATTTTTATTTAGTTAGTGAGATCTTTTGCACTTGGATTACAAACANCTTTAATTTTTATTTTTTTTTACACAAAAAGTATGCTACTAACTGGAAACACATAGATAGGGTAAGGGAGTACATGACTGTGCATAGGAATCACAGTGTATGAGTGTGGCATGATAATGGCTGAGATTGGATATACCTGGTGTTTCATTCCTTATTTCTCAGGCTTCGTTGTGTTTCTTGATGGATGACATAACTCAAATAGTTCTTGCGCTCTAAGTGTAATAGGCCTTTGGTTGTTTCTTTCATTATCTTTGTTTTCTGCAGACTAAAATCTATGAAAGTTGTGAAAATGTCCTTCATAACTTTTCTTTAGCCATCTGAATACAGTTATTCTTCAAGAGCAAGCTCAGTCCGAAGTAGTCCTGTGGTGAGCATTCCTATGCATGATTTGCTGAATGCTTTGATATTAACACATCAGCAGCTATGAGTACACATCCACTCGGGATCCTTTCACTGACCAGCACACAGATTGGATTTTACCATTCTGCATAAGAAGTTTAGATTTGTCAGAGATGTGATTTTTAGCAGAAAGACAGTAAACTGTAGAAGGAATTTGTTTTTCTAAATACATTTTTAATGTTTGTAATAAACAACAAGTAACTGAAGTACAGTACGTTGTTGGGGTTACCACCCTATGTCATAGATGGGGCAAGCACATGAAGCATACCACAGTACATGTGGAAAAGTCTTTCTTTTTGAGAAGAGGGTTATTGGAAACTGTTAGATCATGCAGTAAGAAGTTTGCCCATTTTTTACCATTTTTATGGTAACCAGTATCCAAAATAAGAGAAATTTGTTTCTGGGTCTGTATTGTATTAAAAGCGTCATTCTAAAGTTGGCGTTTTGTGCTTCAGAGTGATTTTAAAGAGTTTTATTTTGCTTCTGCTGCAGAACAGTTGTCTAAGTTGCATTGACACAGCTGCTCACTTATCATGCTACACAAAACAAAAAAGTGATAATTGTTTTAGTATGGGCTAAATTGAAATGTTCAGTCCTTTTTTAAAATTTCTCACATGTTAATGGTGTTATAGGTACTAAACAAATAAAACCACATTTTTCACAAACTAATGATTTTAGTTACAAGAGATACCAGAGTGAATTTTTGAGGGTGGAGGAAAAAAGTGATTTTGCTGTTGCTTTATGAAATTCTTAAAGCTAACAGGTATTAATATACATGTGTAGTCTCTGGCACTGTGAAAACACTATTTTTCTCCCTAATTTTTCTTAACACTGAGAATAATTTCTTAGAAGTAAATACTTCTAGATATATAGGAAGATATATATATATATATGTATCAGACCTCATTATGTGTGTTATACAAATACTGTCAAGGTACATTTACTCACACAAGTGAATACTTAATAGAGTTCAAAGTATTTGTTTAATGAAATAATCCTGAGAAGCAAATGAAGTAAAAATCTTACTAATAATTTAACATTAATTTCCTACTGTTTCTGTGGCTTGTATTTTGGTTTTACTCTGGATAATGCATTTCAAGTCAGCTTAGTACTCTCTGGAAATCAGAAGAGCAAGTAGGAGAGATGAAAAGGTAGAAAACACTTGAAGAAACTGTATGATGCTTCTGCATCTTAAAATGTATCAGTTTTGATAAACCCATTGGGAAAGATACTAGGAGTACAAAAAATATTATGAGGGACAGCAAGGTTTATCAGGTATATGGACTTCTCAACACCAAAGAGAACTGGATTTTGAATGAAAGACCAATATTGTCATAGACTGTAGCCTGAGTTGTTTGTTCTTTTGCTGTAATCATAATAAGTGATAATTCTCTTCAATATCTTTATACTTTGTGAAATGCAAGTGCAATAGGAAAATTTAGCCAAATTTCAATCAAAATTTACCTACCTAGCTACATTCAATGAAAATTAATATACTACTTTATATATAGCTGTATCTGGAAAATTTGTTGTCAGAGAAATAGAACGTAACATAGCAGGGACAACAAATACAAATTCTGTAGTCCTGAAATAGCATAATCTGCTGCCAGGTGTTCATCAGTAAACTGTTTTTTGTATACCAGTTATATATATATAACTTTTAGTCATCTCACTATCTTTTAATCAGAATGAGGCTACACATGCATGAAGTATAAAGAAGTTTTTTTAATGGTGAGAGTTGGATAAAGACAGTATATTTTCAAAGTGTTCATGTAGGGATTTTTTCTCCTATAATCACTTTCACTGTGAACATGTATTTAGTTTTAACTTTCTGCCTTTTGGAAGTAGAATGTTATCAGTAAGCTTATGATAAACCCACTCTTTCCATTAAATATGGTGTTTTATTTGCATAATGTTTCTGAGCTGAATATTTCACTTGAATTCCCATGGCAGATGTAATTGCTGTAATGTGATTAGGTATATTTTGCCTTTTTTAACAAGAAATGTGCAGCACTAGCATTTTTTCCCCACCTTTTTAGGTGTCTTGGTGACATAGCTCTTTGGGGAGTAACTTTGCCTTCTAGTGTAAGATATCTTAAACTTAGGAATGAGAAGAAGCCCATATTATAACTAGCACTGTTTGATTTGTGTTGATTTGAAGAAAACCCCAACATTTGTAGAGAAAAATAATAATTTTTATTTATCAGTTTATGTAATCTGTCTTTTATAATCTGCAAACTGTTTTTAATTTTTGTAGTTTGTGTTTAACCCTAAATTTGTGCTAAACCCTTTGGGATCTGGTTTTATGACTTTTTAATATTACTCTAATTGAGGAAAATGAATCAATAATAAATGTTCACTGTTCTTAGTGCAATAATGGAGATTTAAGGTAGGATTTTTTGATTTTAAATAAAATTTTGTTCATTCAGTGGTGTTATCTTCAGTTCTCTTTCACCTTCTCCCTATCTTTTAAAGTCCTCTGAGTTTTCTGATCAAAGTGAAACTGCTGCTGACTATTTTAGTCGTTCCAGCCGCAGGGGAAGCATTGTTTCCGATGCAGATGATGGCCAAGTTTTGAATAGTGTAAGTGTAATGCCGTTATTTACACTGTGGTGAATACAGCAAAACCATGGATTTTCTCTTCATACTCTGAAAGAGTAAATACTGTAAAAGCATTATAAATTACTTAATTACAAATAGGTTTATTGCGGGGTTGGGGGCTTGTTTTCATATAAAAATGTAGAGTGAATTTTTAAAAAGCATGCTGCTTTATTTTAAAGAAGATTTTGCCTGTTGTTAGAAGCATGTGACAAATGTAACACTTCACTTTTTTGTGTGTGTGTGATAAGCTTAACAACCTCTTAAAAACCCAAACACTTTACATTTTTTCTTTACGGAAATTAACAGTGCTAGGTTTTGTGTATTTTGGAATACTGTTACTTTTGTTAGTGACAAAAATACTTAGAACTGTGCCCACATTAGTGTATTTTAGTGTTCCTTCATCCTGTATGAGATTTTGTCAGAATCCATTACTGAAGCACTCCTTGTTGGCTATGTGGAATTCCGTGTCAGTCAATAGATCATGTTACAGGAAAATTATTATGATGGATTTTCTGTGCAGCTCCCCTTAGGCTGAACATTGTTTATACCAAACCTGGCCACCTTCTCTTTCTTGCTGCTGTAAGTTCCAAAAGTTTCTGTTACTTGCAGGCAAAACTTCTGTGTTTAATAGCGTGGAGAAAAAAGGCAAATTTCTGTTCTTTTCTGAAATAACATTTAGGGTTAGCACATGCATTAGGTAGGCAGAGAGGCTAAGAGCATTGGTTTTATTTAGTTGAGCAAAACAAATGCTATGTGGTGATCAGCAGTGTTTAAGCGCTTGCTTAGGTGAGAGCCAAAGGCTTTCTACCCTTGCCAAGCAGTGCAACCTCACACTCCAGTTTAGGAGTTCAGATGAGACACTCTAAAGCTCCACAAGGATGTTGTTATTGGAGTCTGTCAGGTTACAGCAAGGCTGGAGAGCCTCTGTGTTCAAGAGCTGGTGAGACTTGGCTAGATCAAGCCACAGCTGTCCTGGACTGTTGGCTGTGGTTCTGCTTTGAATGGAGACTGAGAGCTGGAGTACTCTCACGACCACTTTCTGTGACTTTGCATTCAGATATTTTAATACAGTTGCAGTGCTGTGTAAGTTGCAATAATTCATGTTATTTATGATCTGTATATTCTCCAGTCATTAGAGACTAATTATTTCTCCAGCTTAAACTTCAACTCTTTTTTCCCCATGATAAATCTGAATTTCTTAAATTAATGCTCTTCTAAAAGAAGTGTGGAGGCTGAGACTGGTAGCTATGCTGCCTTCTCAGTTGCTTGTGTTATCATCATTATTTATTTTTAGATTAGAAATTTATATTTTTATTTAGGTTAGTCTAAACGTGTCCTTCAGATCAATTGGATTCTTCACATCATTCTATCATACTGATGACAAATATTTGTAATCTCAATACATCATTGGAGGTGGTGAATTTGTCATGAAGAAGCAGTGTTGATTTTATAGAAACCACAATAGGAGGAAAAAGAAAAATCTTATAAAGTAGTGTTTGTTTCTTCTGTGATTGCAATAGACTTCCAAATCTCTTTTCCCTGGCATAGAGGTGTTCTTCGAGAAGCAAGATATTGTGAGGTACCATACTAAATACGTGTCTAATCCCACCTATTCTGATTCATAGAAATTGTAGAAAATGCAGACATCTACAATGTAATTTTACAATAGCAGTTTCCTAAGTAAGAAGAAGGGAGTGTGGTAATTCTTTTGCTTTGTCTTCAGTGCATAAAATATGAGTTGAAATTATTTTGTAGATTGTTTTACTTAGTAAAACACTTTAGTTATAGCCTTTTACCTGAACCAGTTTTATTGTGATGTTATCACAGGTGGCACTAAAGAGGTTGAAAGTACAGATGTGTTTTCTATTAAATAGAACATTCACAACTGCTGTCACTGACTGCCTTAAGTGTACCTGCATGAAACTTTACATCTGTTGTACCACCAAGTATTGTAGTGATTACTCTGTTGAAATTCAAAACAGTAAAATATGTTTTGTTGCTCACTACTGGTAATGACATTTTAAAACCTTTAGGGAAAAGTTTCTGGCTTTTTTTTCTTTACAAGCAGTCATTTATTTTGCAATTGAGGTAAAAACTACTTTTTTAGCTGAATATTGTTTTTCCTGTCTTGAGCTATGCTAACATCTGGATTTTTTAAAATTGTTTCATTTTTAAGTATTTCTCAGTCTTTTTGAACAAAAGATGCTGATTCGGTAGTCTCTTATTAGAAAAGGTAATCATGTTCCCTATTCTCTTTCAGCTGGAAGAAAAGAGTGAAAAATCACATTCAGAAATATTTTCAAGGGTAAGAGTTTTTAATTTTAAAATTATTTAAAGTCAGTGTTCATTCACAATTTCACAAGCGTTGAAATAATTCAAAAAGTATAAATTCTGTGTATTTTTTGTCAAGGCTAGCTTGCAAAGATATTTTTAGATATACTTTTTTATTGCCCAGAATTGGTGCTTTGTGCCTTCTATTTTTTGAGGAGAAAATTTATTTTTTAGTTTACTTTTGGTTAGTAATAATTGTCTGTACAATTTATTTTTCATGTGAAAAATACGTACCAGGAAGGGCTAAAATTCAGGAAGCTAAGACTAAGAAAATCCATATGGTACATTCTCATTGAAGGCTTTCTTCTGAATCATGGATGGCAGAAATGACAATATTTAGTAATATTGTAAATATGTCTACAATAGTATTTCAGCACTATTAGCCATCTTACGAATGTCTTCTGGACAGATGGCTCAAAATTTTAATATTCTGATACACTAAGTCATCAACGAGAAGCCAACATTTTACCAAGAAGAAACACCAGTGCTGGAAAATAATCAATAGAAAATAGTGTCTGTAAGCTAATATTAAGAAAAACAAGAGAGAAAACTATTCTGTGACTTTGAGGAAATTTATAAAGAATATTGTCAAGTATACCAGAAATAACCATAGGATTCCTGATACAATATTTTTCCCTTTCTTAAGCCCTCATCTCGCAATTCAGTAACTGCAGCTCCTCTGAGTGGCAGCTCGTCTAGGAGAGGAAGTGGAGATGCAAGCAGTTTGGTGGATCCTGATGCCTCCCTCAGTGAATTACGGGTGAATTGCACTTTCAGAATATTTGGAGCTAGTTTAAATAGGAAGATTGTTTTTTAATACAGAACTTCTGTCATAGTAAGAAAATGCTATGAGGATGTAGTTTTTAATCATGAAGTATTTTTTACTTTCTTGGTGATTTATCTTGGTATTTTTGCATTCATAATTATGATTTAAGAGTTCAGCTTGTAAGACTTTGTTTATGACAAATTTCAAACAATTCTGTCCTATTTGAGATGTCTTGGAGTTAAAGTTGTAAACAAAACCTTAATTTCCATCAAGTTATTGTTAATTAATTTCTGGGAATTATTGCAGGCTTTGTTTTGACGGAAGTGCATGTAAACCTTTTAATGCTTTTTCATCTTTAAATTATTTCCCCATACTTCTTATGCAATGGTTCATTCCTATGTCCTGCAGGATATCTATGATCTTAAGGACCAGATACATGATGTAGAAGGGAGATACATGCAGGGACTTAAAGAATTAAAGGTATCAGGGCTCCTCCCAAGCATGCATTCTGAATGGGTGTTTTTGCATAATGGAGTTATCACCAGTTTCACTAATGTATAGTAGCTTCACTATCAAGTTTTTAGATTTCTTTAAAGCATGTATCTAACTTTTAATGCATGAAGAGCATCAGCTTAAAATGTACAAGGTTGCATGTTTATTATTTGATTACTGTTAGAAGATTATTAAACTTTGATGGTTTTATATATATAAGTGGTTTATATCTGTATAGAGACCAAATTAAATGAATGCTTCTTGTATTAGAGCATGTAACAGTGATGTATTTATCAGCTTCCTTGAATTTCTGCAATTTAACAATATATTTGGTGATAATAGTAAGGGGAAAACATGTAATGTGAGCTGCTTAGTGTAGCAAAAATTATTTCCTCTTTGAAGGATAACTTTACCCTTAAAGGTAACTTTAAACCTGATAGCAATATGTTCCAATGAAGTATGTTTTGGTTTAGTTATATTGCTGTATGACTATTAATAGGGCTTCAAAGAGTAGTAGACTACAAGATTGTTAGACATAGACATATGAGACATTGAGTGTAATGTGAGACTGCTTCATATTCTCAGAATGGATCTAGCTCTCACATCTTTGTGTGTTTGCCAGCATCTCATGATTACTGTTCACATCATGGCTAATGGACTGTTATTTATTGTAACCCACTAAAGTTACCAAAGAGCACAGTGTGCAACAGTAAGATCTTCATCGGTGCTCAGCTTTCAGAATTGAACTGCATTCAATGTAATTGCTAATACTGAATAATATGTTCCTAAGTTAGTTCATGTTCCATAGAGATTCTTTTGGGAACTTTTTTTTTTTTTAAATTAGGAAGATATTGCCTTTTTCTCAACTTGTTCTTCATCAGTTTTGTCTTGTGTATGTTACAGAAGAGTTACCAGGATACCTACATTTATGCTCTGTTCAAATGTTGGGGGTTTGTTTGTTTGGTTGGGTTTTTCCATTGGACTAATGGGGATTTGTAGTCACAGTACCTTCTGAGCTCTCTGGTTGCCCTTATGCTGCTAAAAGTGTAGGTTTTACCTGGCTACAAATATACTGGGTGTCAGCAGGATAAACTCTGATGTGGCTAATTCTGGTTTACTTAGGTCTTCAAATTTTTTCTGGTCTCAGTTTGATTCAGTTTTCTTGCTTTTTTATATATTTCTTCGTATCAACTGGAAGGGAATTCTCTGTCCTTCCTCAAATTTTTTCTCTTATGATGTTAACAGTGCACTCTCTTGATGTCCGCTGGCTTGAATCATCTTGTTCTAGCTGAGCAAGCTAATTTTTATAGCACTTTGACTTCACTGATAGAGTTGTGGGTGGTATTTCTTCATATTTCTTCTTTGGTTATAAGTAGAGCTTTATGTATTTTCATTACATTCTATTCCCACTGCTTCATCCTTAAAAATCCTACAGCCTCCTTCAGGTGTTTCAGAAATTACTTCAAATCAAACTGGAAGACTTTGTGGAACTGTATGGAATTCTTGAACCATGGGGTGTAATACTTTAAAAGAAGACAGAAGACATCTTTGCAATGTTTCAGCTTTTTTAACCTAATAGAGACTTAAACATAACTTAGCTTCACTCTCAGAAGCAATTTCCATCCAGTACTACCCAAGTCAATCTATTCCTCTTTTGTAACTGCAGATTCACTCTCCACTGCCGTTACTTTTTTGATTAATGACATTCTAATATAATGTTTTAAGCCCCAGCCTAGTCTTGTGTTTTAAGGCTGTAGTCCTGGAACATGTGGCATACAGTGAGAGGCTGAGACTGTGGGCTTTGATAAGTCTTGGAGTAGAGGGTAGCAATATTGTTGCTGTTTTCAGTGTGTCTGATAGGAGGCTGTGGAGAGCAGAGGGCAAACTTCTTTGCAAGGGAAATATGCAACAGGCAAAAGTTGAGGTGTAAGAGCAGAAATTCCAATTAGAACTCAAAAAAAAAAAGTTTTCACAAGGAAGGCAAACACTGGTGCAAGTCATCCACCAAGTCTGACCATCTGCAGTCTAGATTTCTGGAGATACTTAAGATGGAGATGAGCTGTGAGCAGTCTGATCTTAGTTGACCCTCTTTAGTTAGGAGATTAGACCAGATAGCATTCAGAGATCTCTGCCAAACTAAATTACTACATGACCCCAGTCACCACATTCACAGAAATAATCAAATTGGAATATTTCCTTAGTTGCTTTTTCTTTTCTGTTAAATTTCATATCTCATAATTTCATAGTGAAACTACTATAGTGTTCATTACAATCCTAGTATTTTCCTTTTTTTTTTTACTCTAAACTATTATTCTTTAAAGGTTTTTAGGTTTGCTATCTCTAGCATTTTGTTTTTCCAATCTTTACAAGAATTGTCATATTTACAGCATCACAAAAGGAAATGTTCTCTCTGTTTCTAATCTTCAAAATTACTTGCATGCACTTACGTTTTTATTATTTTTTTCTTTTTTCTTATCCTGAATCTCTTTTGCTATTTGCTACTGCTTCTTAGATGATAACGTTGCTTGTCTTGTATTTTCATAACTTATGTTTTGTCTCTTCTGATCTGTAATTATTTTTTTCTGGCATTTCAAAAAACTATTTCTTCAACAGAAAATTACAGGATTCAGTGAATGGAATAGAAATGTATAAATACATGTGATGATGATAAAATTATGAAAGGTAAAATACATACTCGAAGGACAGCTTTCCCAAACTTGAGATTTACAACATGGAATAGTGCTTGGGGATAGGGAGTTTTTTTTACTGTCTCTTATAGGAGAATATTGAACTGTGACTTAGGAGAAGACATGACTGTAATTCCAAACCAAAAATGATTGCATAATTTTACTGCTTAACCAATAGTGGTCTTCAGTATTTTCTTAGAAAACTTAGATTGTTGCCACCTTCTGTCTTATTATCTTAGTTTTAATGTCCTGTTTTCTGGAAACCCAAGCTTCATGCCCTTCCTGTGCTAGTGCTTCTACTGTCATAATACAAATAATTAAAAATAGAGGTAATGCTACTTATGCCTTCAAGGAACAGATTACGTGAAGTACAAGGAGATTTGTAGTAGGGCATAGATCTAGTTTGATCAGGGATTAGCTTAATAGTTTTTTCAATTCTAAAATTAGGACTCTGAAAATGAATTTTTATTGTTTTTAAATCATAAAATGTTAAGGGGTTGGAATGGACCTTAAAGATCACATAGTCCCAACCCCTATATAATGCATATTGAAACAATGGCATGCTTAAAAGTGCCTGCAGTTATAGTTGTTCTGAGTATTTAAATGGTTGACATTTGTTACAGCTCTGACAAAAAAACCCAAATATAACTACAAACAGGATGTAAAATGGCAAATGGGGGAGATTTGTGTAACAGGCTATATAGCAAGGCATGTAGGCAACCAAGTATATGAATCTTTACATGCTTTTAAAAAAATGAGTAAATAAATCAAAGATAAAATACTTGTTTAAATAGTGGAATTATTTATTACTGGAATAATGTGGCTATCTTAAAATTTTGACTCTAAGGTCATAGGGCACTACTTAAATAATGAGCATTAAGTTAAAGCTACTCCTGGAATTATTTTGCGATCTCTTTTACTGATTTAAATGTCCACATTCTCTCTGTTAATTTGTTGCCTCATTCTGAACTGTTTTCTCATGCATGCCTTGAGAACAGTGATACTACTACTAGATCACTTGTATGTGAAGCTGTGTTATTACTACTGTATCCCTGTGAGTGGCTGTGAATGTGCAGAGTAGACAATGCAAGTGGAATATATTCTTGTATTTTTCATGCTTTTGTTACTTGATGCCTCTAAAGAATATATTTCAGAAACAAAAATGGTTGCATAATTTTAATGTCTAACGTCTCGTACCTTAACATTATGGTGGTATTTTAACATTATAACAATGCATCAAAAAGTTAGACTAATGTAAACGTTTCTGTTGTCTGTAGGATTCACTAGCTGAAGTTGAAGAGAAGTACAAGAAAGCTATGGTTTCCAATGCTCAACTAGACAATGAGAAAAACAACTTGATTTACCAAGTGGATACTTTAAAGGATGTTATTGAGGAGAAAGAAGAACAAATAGCAGAGTTCTATAGGGAGAATGAAGAGAAGTCCAAGGTATTATTTTTTCTAATTACAAAGTACAGAAATCTGGACTATGTAGTAACAGCTGAAAACATTTAGAGTAGCTTTACTTGTTAGTATTTGGCTTAAATCTTTATGGCATTTTTTATCTTTATATTTTATTAAATAAAATCGTCTGTGTAGTAAGTGTCTGGACAACTTGCTTAGACAGCTTCAGTGATTCAGTTGGTTTTTTAACTGCTTGGTGGGTATAACTTCTCTCATTTCTTACATAATTGAAAATAAATATAAATAATTTATTTATTTAATACAGGAATTGGAAAGACAGAAACACACCTGCAGTGTTCTGCAGCATAAGCTGGATGAGCTTAAAGAGGGCCTTCGACAGAGAGATGAATTGATAGAGGTATGTTTGTATGAGTGTATGATAGAACCTGGGCAGATAAATATGGTGTAAGATTTGAATGGGAATCATACACAAAACAGGATTAAATATTGGTTTGCATTTTTAAGAAATAATTTCTCTTGTTTTAGTGGGTAGAATTTAAGCTACTGATCTTCCTAAATTTATGAAGCTGAAAATATCTCTGTAAGGTTTTCAAATGTATTGCATCTTGCAAAACCTTTAATTCTTGTGAGAATTGTGGTTCTCTCATGAATGTTCCTTGTATCTTTTCTTTGTGAGGGCAGAATTAATATTTGTGTGGCCAAAATAATTTTCCATAGCTGAAAGTTCTGATGCATGCATGCCTAATACCAAATGTTATTTTTTGCCTTTCCCAAAGGTTCCATTTATTTCAGATTTTTTTGAGTATCAGCAATTGAAGTTTGCCATACTGAATATTTGTTTGCTTACCAGTCAAGCATGGTACACAGCAACACTGGTCAGCGTGTTATTGGGTCACAACCATGTTGCTGTGGGTGTGCAGTGTGTTCTTTTCCCCTCTCACTGTGTTCTTTTTCCCCTTTTCCCTTTTGTTTCTGGAAAAAAACCCACCCACTGAAATCCCAGGGCTGTTATCAGTGTTTATTTTAAAATGGTCCAGAAAGAAATACATATATATATGCATATGTATATATGTATGTTGTTAGCAGTATGTGGGTGTCCATTTCCCAGTGATTTTAGTTGGAAATTGTAGTTCAATTATTTCATAATTTTTCTACTGTCTCTTCATTGCAGTAAAAATTGATTAAGTGTATAGGCCAAAGTCTTCACTGTCATTTTCAAAAGCTGTGTAATAGTTCATTGATCCTTTATTTCTTCTCTATATTCTTGTGCTCTCTAGGTGTTAGTACTGTAACTCCAAATGATTTCTGAAAAGTCCCAATTTTGTTTTGGAACTATTATGCTTCATGAACTGGAGTTGATATGACTTACTAGCAGAAGAAATGAATTAAGATTATCCAAAGTATCAGCATTTTGAGTTAAATAAATGCTGACAAGCAAAAAAACCTAAAAAAATAGCTTGTGGCTCTTTTGCTTGTTCTAAGTTATCTTTGACTTCGTTGAGAATTAAAGAATAACCTTGCATGCTCTTGTTTGGGGTTTTGGTGGGGTTTAAGTATATGAACCAAGAATATATAGTAGATTTGGCTAGAGTGTTTGCTTTGGTAGAATGTAGCATGTGTCAAATAGTCAAATACATCCAGTCCCCTTGAAGATTTGACCTGTATTTACCATTTATTTGTGTCTTTTCCCCATCTGTTAACAGACAGAAAATCTAGCTGAAGCCATGTGCATTTTGCAGAAAGACTTTGTCTTCTGTTCCCAGATGTATAATCAAATTCATTCATTAAGAGGGGAAAAATTGTCTCTAGCCCTTAAAATTCTTGTCTTCTTAGCTAAGCATTTAATTATGTTTGCAGGGCAAGCAGCAAAATGCAGTGACAGTCAGCTAAAAAGGTGGACTACACTTGATATGTATTCATATAGTATCAGAAAGCAGGCAGCAGTTGTCTTTTGCTTCCTGGATGTTTGAATCAAACTCTCTTCTTTATACTTTCAAGAAAATTATTTTATTTTGTAAAACATTAATAAAACTAACTGTTAATATTCGCTTCCAAAGGGGACTTGAAGGTATCTGGAAAGTACAGCAGGGTAATTGTTTCTATCCACAGACTGCAGTGGGAACATTCACTAAAGAAAAGTAACTCTAGCTGCAAGTTTTCCTAACAGCATTGATTGAATAGAATTAAATACCATTCTCTTGCATGAATTCATGAGAAATGTATTACATTATACTGCACACTGTTTCTGTAACTTCATGCTCATAATCTCTTTAGTTGACTTTTATTACTTAGTTTCCTTTATCTATTTTAATGTTTGGGATTTTTTTTCTGTTTCCTTACTTCTCTTTCCTCTTTTATTCTTCCCTCATCCTATTTACCACAGGCGAATCAACGTATGCAGGCGAATATAGACTCCATAACCAAAGAAGTGTTTGATCTCCAGGAGACAATTAATTGGAAAGATAAAAAAATAGGGGTATGAATCAAATATGGGAGGAAAGGTATTTTTTAAATTTAGAAGTAGATGGATGCCCTCTACACCCCAGGGAATGCTATGTGCTCCAAAGAAATTAAGGCCACTCCCAACTTAAATGAATAAAATGTTTTGCAGTCTTTCTCTTCTTCAGAAAATGAACCACACTTGCATAACAATAGGTAGTACTAATTAAAACTGTAACATGAACTGTTACACATACAATTTTACAGTATTTTGCAGAAATTTGGATAGCCTGGTGGTAAAAAATATGATCTTGAATTGACTTCTGCAACCGGCTTATGCATTTCTGTATTGCACTTCTGATCCTTGCAGGATTGATTAGCTTGGATGCAACACTGAACGAAGCTGGTTTTGTGATGTGACACATGAAACACTTTGGGTATTGAGAGTCTTAATTGAAGCAATGGTTGTAGGTGAATTTTTGGGAAGGTTGCTGTGTAGGAAGCAGGGTGGTACAGGACGAGCTGTGCTGGTGCTATGCAGCAATGTAGGTCAGGCAGGGATTGTCAGCTTTGCCTCTGGGCAGCAGAGAAGTCATAGAACTGAGTCAGCCTGACCATCAGTGGTCACTACATGGTGCTGAACTTGTGGCTGTTCTGGGACACAAGTAGATTGCCTGGTGGCAATCGGGATTTAATTGGAAAGCCTTTAAAAAGGAATTGTCTGCCTCTTAACAGCTCTGGGGTCATTTCTCTCTACCTGAATTTTGCACCATATTTCAAAATATGTAGATTTCTTTGAAAATTGTTTTATTTGCTGGAGTTCAGGTCACCTTGGAAAGTTGCCTTTTAACTGATGGTGCCCAGTTCAAAACCTATGCTGTCTTACATTTTTTTCATTATTCTATCTTTCTCTTCCATCATAAAAAAATTTAACATTCTAAAGTTTTCTGAAAGCTTTTTATCTTTAAGTTACCCTATTCTTTCCATACTTACTTCTCACATTTGTGTATTGGACTATCTCAATTTGTGCAATATTTTTGTGCGCTTTTCAAATACATGGCCAGAGTTAGTAGAAGCATATCCTATATTCAAATATAGCTACTAGCCAGAATGACAAGAGAGATATATTTTCCTTGAGCCAAAATTGCCCTGACAATTTGTGTTCTTGTAAACATCAGGTTCTTTTCCTAGCTAATGTCTTTTTTAACTCTCAGAATTGAACTCTCTTAGATAAGAAAATGTCAAAATGCTGCTCTTTTATTTCTCATATCTATAAATATTTACATACTTAGCTCACAATTTTTGTGCCTTTCTCCCTCCTACTGAGCAGCTTTGCTAATTTTTACTCCATTCCAGCTTTAGAAGTCTCTGTGAAGCTTCACTATGTAGTTTATAACTAACATTGTAACCCAATTTTAGAATGTATACAAGATTTTTTTGGCTGTTTCAGAAAAACATAGGGAAGCAAACAGAAGAAAAATAGCACAAGTTTTTTTTACACCTGCCTTCTTATGTTGTCCTGTTTTTACATTGCTTGAAACTTGTGGTTATATTTGATCTTAAATTAGATCAGTTTGAGGACACTAAGTTACAGCTTTGGGTTATATTCCTCAAATATACAGTTATTCTACTGTTTAGTGGCTCCAAATTTTCAATTAGTAATGGCATCTCTGAGTTTGGTATAAATGTCATGAAGGCTTCTAGAATATTTGGAAAATAGGACCCCAAATGTCTCTGCATTCTGGCATATGATCAGATTTTGCTTATACCAGTATGGTAAAACCAGAGCTTTATTGTCTTGATTTGTTTCCTGCCCTGATGGAAGAATTGCAGAGGTAGATTTTGTGCAGAATCCATGTCATTAAAATGAAACCCTGAGTATACAAACACTAGGATTTTTACTGGTTTTGAATAATGATTACTTAGATGTACACAGGTAGAGGAAATACATAGTTGTATCAGTTTCACTTCTTTCCCCGTCAGAATTTTCTGATTTCCAACACTGGTGTTATTAGGGGGTGAGGATAGAAAATATATTTGGGGAAGGTCAGCATTGTCACAGGACACTGTCAAGTACACACAATCTGTGTCTGTGATTCTGGGCTGCTCTGTCCATTCTCTCAAGTGGTCAATTTACTTCCTGCTTCATCTCTGCTACTTCTCTTCAAAAATTAAAAACATGTATGTGTCTTTTAAGTAGAGCACAAAATTATGTAATGATTGAGTTTCTTCATGCTGTTCATAATGTAGTTAGAGATCTAGTATTACTAGGAAATAAAAGGACATCTTACGAATTTTTAAATTAAGATGTCAGCAAATGTTTTCACACATGTTGAATTGCCTTTATTTTAAAAGATACATTTACATACTAATATATCAAGTGCCACAGCACTTGTCAAAATTTTCTGATGAAACTGAGTAATGCTTTAAGATATTGCTCCAGTATGCAGATTCTAGATGATTATTAAAATTCAGCATACTGCAGTTATGTGGGGCAAGTACAGTACAAATGTATACACCTTCGTTTCTTTCTTGGCATCAGTCCATTCCTACATATTCATGCATAGCATAAGGTTTAGTGGGATCATTTTCTAGGCAAAAATGTGTGTATACGTTTGCACTTGTAGTATGGTGAGGATTCTTTTAATGCATGCAGCATTGAATGCTGCCCAATCAAGTAAAAGTGTCCAACTAACTGCCAGGTAACCTCTCCAGCATAGGTAGGCAAACCTATCTACACCCATGTTGCACTTCTGGCTGCCATACTTTCTTGTGCTAAAATAGTGCTAGTAGTCTTTGCTGCCTTTTTTTTTTCCTCTAAAACTGATTGCTTTGGGTTTAATAAATGGTGTTGTAACCCTTAAGCAACTAGTAAATAAACTAGTATTTGTGAGTAGATTCAAGGTCTTCTGTGATATATGATTTCTACTTCTGTACCTTATAAAAGGCAGAGAAATTAGTTCAATAGATGTAATGTTTTAGGATCTTTGCCATTTGAGTTCCAGCAAATTTTATTTCTTGCTGCAGAGTGCCTGTATGAAGAATTGCTTACTCTTTTGCTACTCAACTTAGTTTATCAAAATTTACTAAGAAAATAGAATTCACTGAATAAAAATATCTCAAAAAATCTAAAACTGAAAAAAAAGTCCTGACAAATGCAGCATGAAGTTAGCTATGCAACTTGTAGAAGGCAGTTATCAGAGATGTATGTTACTACATATTTAAAAAGCACTTTTGATTTCTTTACTTGTATTGAGCTCTTTGTATTTACTTGTAGAAAATCTTTCTGCTATCTGTCATATGCTTTTTCTCTGTGCCATTCTTTTTCTTGCTATCTGCCTGAGCCCAGGCCCTAGAAAGACAGAAAGATTACTTTGACTGCATTAAGAATGAGCGAGATGAGCTCAGAGAGGAGTTGGCTGACCTGAAGGAAGCAATGAAGAGAGGACAGGTATGTTGGTAGTAGTTACTTTACAGTAACAGAAATCCAGGAATGGGGCATGAAATTGAGGTCAGTAAAAAAGAGGAAGAATGGTCACTAGTCTTGTGCAGTCTGAAAACCTGACCTTAGGGTAGGATAAATGGTCCATATCATTGTAACTGTTTCAGTGAACTTGAAAAGCTCTTAAAAAACGTACCTGTTGATTGATATTTTAGCACTTCTGTTGTATGACTACTTTATTTTTTGTTTTACATTTTTAGAAACATGGATTAGTTATAATTCCAGATGGCACACCAAATGGTGATGTAAACCATGAATCAATGGTTGGTACAATAACAGTCGTATCACAGGAAGCTGCTCAGGTCTTGGAATCTGCAGGAGAAGGACCACTAGGTAAAAATATCCTAGCATACTTTATAGAGTTTTTGAGGGCTTTGTTTCCTCTCGTTCACAGTGGTTGTGACTTACAGTTGGAGATATAAGCACCTGTGATGCTTACCCAACTTCCAGGACTGATTTTAATTTTTTGTTTGTTCTGAGTAAAAAAGACGTATGTATCTTTTGAGTAAGAAAAAAATATGTGCTTAGATGTTTGAAACTAATTAGTTCTCTTGGTCTAATTCCAGTTTTAATACTGACAGAAAACATCTTGCTTAAAAGTGTCGTCTTTTGGATTAGTATGTTTTCCACTGTGTTTCATGAAAATGATTCTTTAGAAGTATACTTAATAATTAGTGAAAGAACATCAAGTGCAGTCTTCCATCACATTAATTAGAAAAAGAAATTTTAAAAACCTTCAGAAAATGACAGGGACAACAGAGACACCTAATTGGGAGTTTTGGGGTTAAGTTACTCTTAACTTGCTTTTATCCTTAGGTTGAGCAAGTTATTGTATGCAAGGTCAATCCACTGTAAAACTCTGTTAACATGAAGAAAAACTCTCTATATATTTGAATTGTACTTGTACATAATATATGACAGTTACATAATTTGGTATTGACAGAATTTAGACTTGATACATATTTCTGCTGTGGCTCCCTCACAGGGAAATACAAATGTCATTATGATTAATTTTTGTCAAAGTTACAATTTCTAAGGGAGCTGCTTTAGTCTTAGCACAATCTTGCTTGATAGATTGTTTTGTGGCCATTACTGGTCTTCTAAGTAGAGAGATATTGCTGCATTCCTGTGGCTCCTTTTCCAGGTACTTTTTTTGTCATTTGGGGAACCTTTTTTGCAAACTTTCTAAACATATGGGGAAGCTTATTGGCTTCCCTGAAGAGACAACAGCTTTCAAATAAGACGGGAAAAAGAAAATGTAATCAGAAGACACTTTTGTTGGAAATGGCTGTTCTAGATATTGGGACAAAACTGTTTTAGTATTAAAGAAATCATCAGTTGTTAATTTGCTTTAAAGATTTGCTAAACTCTGAGGTCTTGTTTTTAGAATTGTTATACTAATGAACAGTGTGAATGAAGTATTTTCCCCTTTTTTCTGCAATTGACTGAAGGTTGTTGTGTTATTAATGAGATATCAAAGTTTTGTGGTCCCAGTGCTATTAGCTTTGATGGGCGTTTCATTTGGAATGGAACAAAAAGTTATGAAAAACATATTCTTAGTTACAGATTTCTCTGATTTTTAATTGAGTTCTTTGGTTTTAGATATCAGGCTACGAAAACTGGCTGGAGAAAAGGACGAACTGCTGTCCCAGGTAAAATAAGTTATTCATTTCAGAGGTAGACCTTTGTGTATTATTTTGCACACTATTTATATATAAGTAATAAACAAATGTAAGCACAAAGGTGCTTAATCAAAGCATAAAAGCACTAAAGCAAAATAGAATACCCAAATTCTTACCTCACTGACTACCGGGAATTAGCAGTTCCTCTTGCTAGTGTCCTTATCCATGGGACTTGGATCTTGGTGGGTAAAGAAACTTCATTTCACTAACTGGTTAGCTGAAATCTAACTTGTTCCTGACTTCACTATTAGTGCACATCCTTAAAGCTCTTTCTTTTTTTTTGTCTTATGCAGAAATATTAAAGTCAGTAAAATTATACTCTCATAAGCTCAAGTAGCATTTTCTTCAAAATTGCTGAGTGATACTATTTCATTGATCATTTCAGTAACACAGAGAGAAAATTAATAATATTAAAGTAATTGTGTTTAAATACAACTCTATTTTGAGAAGAAAGGACTCAAGCAAACATATAGCAATTGAGCCATTGTTAAGTATACTACAGTTTTTGCCCTTTTAGTTGAACACACTGCAGATTTAAATCATTATTGTCAACCTTTGAGTTTGCTGTGAATGAACCTTAATTATAGTGTAGATACTTGTTTGGAATGCCAATAAATTATAGTATTAAATATATAGAAATATATATGCACATATTTATCACTGTATAATCTAAAACTCAGTGATCATATATCTGACATGTATCATGAATGGGAGTTTTGCAGGTTAACTCACATACATCTGTAGAACAATATTTTTGTAGGAGTGTCCAAAAAGTAGCTCTTACTTCTTTCATAATGTCCATACACTGGGAACATAGCTGAGAAATCTATGTTCCCTTACTACTGGAGGCAGCTGCTGTAGCATGAAATGGAGCTATTAAAGACTAATGTGCAGTACAGACTTGCCTAGGACTATTATTTCCAGGTGGAGCATGAGAGAGGACCCTCTAAAAAAGCCATGGATTATTGTCTGTAAACTCACTGGGATAATGTTCAGTATCTTTGTGTGTGCTTAGAGTGGAAAAGATAAGCAGTAGAATAAATCCATGAAGGGAGTTCAGTGCCATCTCCTCTTCTGAAAAGTGAGCTGTGTTAGTTACTAGGTGCTCCTGCCCTGTGCAGATATTGCTGCAGCACTGACCAAACTTGTGGGCTTGAGTTGTGCATTGATGTGCAGAGGGTACTCACCCAGTGATGGGGTGGGGGCCTACAGCCACAGACCTCAGGGACTGACTCCCCTGCATGGCTCTGCTATTCTTGTTTACAGAACCTTCTCAGCCAGTGGCATCTCAGGACTACTCTGCCTTTTTACCATTGAACATCTAGATACACAACTACTGAACTTCTGGGAGTCTCTTTTTCATAAAAAAATGCTTCCTTTTTCAGGTTAGAAAACTGAAGATGCAGTTGGAAGAAGAACGACAGAAATATTCTAAAAGTGATGGCATGAATCCAGATATAATAGGCTTGGAGAACGGCTCTGACTTGCAGCTAATTGAAATGCAAAGTAGGTATATGGTTACTGTTCAGAGTTATCCTTCTTGCAGAGAGGACTTCCAAGTCCTTTTGTTATGCACTAGTAGCATTGTGAGTGACTATGTTGTTGAGCAGATAGGATTTTTGTTGGTATATGTCCTTGCATGAATTCTCACTGCAGAATAGCTTAAAAGTCTGCCTCTTTCAGTGTTGAAGAACGACATTCTGACAAGTTTTGTCAGTTGATAACCTTGCCTTGAGTGGGTGCCACTACTTGGATACAACTTTTAGACAATAGAATTTCAGCTAAGATTTTTAAAAATATATATTCTATGGGATGATTTTGTTCAATCTTTGATAGAGAAACCTAATCTCGAAGACTACTGTCCTGAAGAAGAACATGAACATTTATTTAACATAATATTTAGTGTTGCTTAATAGAAGCACTAAGATGCTTTTCATTTCAAGCAAGCTATTAAGCTGAAAACTTATTTGTTTGACAGACTGTCATTTAATATGCTTGTGTTAATGAACATGAACAAAGCACTGACAATGCAAGGGCTCAAATGTAAGACCAAAATAATTTGCAAAACTCCTTTGAGTTTGTCAGTCAGGTTCAAGCCTTATTCTCCTTATTACAGATGTCTAAGCTGAATGCTGCTGGTATTACATTTATTGTGGTCTGACATTTTGCAGTGTGTGTTGTTTATTATGTTGCTTCTGTTCTCTGAGGAGTTAGTTTGCTGATCTAAACATGTGTTGTAAAAGGTGTGTATCTCATTGGTGCACCCGAGATTCAATGCACGCTTTTATAGACACAGTAGTTGTGTTCTCCAGATAAAGGAAAATTATTTCCTTTCCATACTCTAGTAAAGATTGCTGAAAAAACACTTACCTCTTTGTGATCCTGGGTATGGGCTTCTCAACAAAATGCTCTTTTTAATGAATTTTAATTAAAAGGGAAACTGCTAGCTTAGAGAGTTGCTTTGACTAACATATTCGGGTCACCTTTTGTCTAGGAGATGCCAACAGACAAATTAGTGAATACAAATTTAAGCTTTCGAAAGCTGAACAAGATATAACTACTTTGGAACAAAATGTAAGTGTTCTTCTTCCTGTTTGTTATTACACTGCACACTTTTACAATGTTTTTTTCAACAAAAAAGCTATGAAAGCATATTTCATGATTTGATTTACGATTTAATATTTAGTTTGCATAGAATGACACAATATTTTCATATTTCCCGCAGTGAAATACCTTTGCGCAGCCTAACCAGAAGAGAAAATCTGCTGTGATGCTGAGCTATGAAACCATGTTATATTCACTTACAAAGTGTGATTGTTTTCATAGATGTATAACTCAACTTGAGAGAGTAAATTTTGTACCTTCCACAGGATTTACCACTTTCTTACGAGTAATTAAGTTATATAAATTGATTTTCTTGAACTAGTAGCTTCAGTTCTAGTTTATAATCTGCCATACTTTTGTATTTTAGGAACTTAACTACAGCTTATTACCTAAAAATTAAATGAAGGATTGTAATTTAAATCACAGATGCATATCTTTTCTCTTTTGCACAGATTCAGTCTAGTAGCTTATCATGTGGTTTTAGGGGTAGCAGGAAGCTGTACATAGAATAATCCAGCCAGTGGGTTTTAATATCTGCAGGTTGCAATCAGGATTTGGCTCAAGTCCTCTCCTTACTGCTGAACTCTCCATGCTTGGGCTCAAGACCTCTTTCATCATGTCCGGATAACAGTTCAGTCTCCTTTCTACTTTGCACCTTTTCCTACAGTTTCTGCTTTTCAACTTTCCACTTCATTTTTAATCCCATGTGTTTCCTAATTCTTGATTTTTTTTTTTATTCCAATTCTTCTCTCTCTGGTTAGTTCTTTAACCTTCTGTATCTTCTCAGCTGTGTCCTTGGAAGAGCAGCTGGTGGCAGGTGAACTCCAGGTCAAACACCTGAGTATGTTCCTTTTGTCTTGTTTGTGTTTACAGATTGGACGACTTGAGGGACAGGTTGCAAGGTATAAAAATGCAGCAGAAAATGCAGAAAAAGTAGAAGATGAACTCAAAGCTGAAAAAAGGAAGCTTCAGCGAGAGGTAACTGACTTGGTTTCCTTTCCAGCTGTGTGTTCCTTTCTGGTTTGAGTTGCTCTGTCTTTTGCCTCCAAGCTCTGTTTTTTCGTAATCTTTGATTACAGCTTTTAATTGTTTTTTGAGATGACCTTCAAGTCTCAATATGACATTCAGAAGACATCTAGTACATTAAAGTAATACTCACTACAATTCAATACTGTACTTCCTTGAAAGGAAGCATCTAAGTGCTATTTTTTTCTGAATGTGATAACTTGTAATATTTTAAAGTAATCCTTCTACAAAAATTGCTAGAGAGATGAATGGTCCCTATGTCAAGTAACTGCCTGGGAATTTTCCAACTTGAATCTCACAGGATTCTGGGAAGAAATTGTGTTTAACTGAGCTGTTGGTCATTCTTGCTTAAGAGCTGCTGCATCACTAGGATGATGCCTGCTATCTGTGATGGGAATATGTACCTGTGTGCAAGTAATAATGGTGGAGAGTACTTCACCTTGTTCTAGGTAAATTGCTTTCATGTAATGGGAAGTTGTAGGCACCTCGTTCTTTTGGAATGAATACACTTCATGTTTCAGTTGCTTCACAATTATTTTTAACAGTTTTAATTCTATTTCATCTGCCTGCAATAATGAAAGTGTTATATCTTAACTTCTGTGGCACTCTTATGAAACATAATACTTTTATTCCTCTTATCAAGCTTGAGAACAGCACAAAGTCCAAATAAACTAATGTGATAATAATTTTGTTGTGTTTTTTTTTTTTTTTCCATTTTATAGTTAAGAACAGCACTGGATAAGATAGAAGAGATGGAGATGACCAATAGCCATTTAATGAAAAGGCTGGAGAAGATGAAGGCAAATAGGACTGCGCTTTTATCTCAACAGTGAAATGGAAATTGAAAATACAATGCACTGCTCCTTGAATAACTAGTCCATAGCTTGTTTATAAATACAGACTTTCAGTGGCACAAACTACTTGAACACTGAGTTGTTCACTGGTGGTTTAGTTTCATAATTAAATGACATACTTTTTGTAATTTATGAGAGAATGAAATGTAGTTTGAATTCCCATGTGAATGACAGCAATTTTTCAGTAGTGTTTGATTCTAGGGTCAAAGATGGAGCACAATGCTCTATGTTTTTACAACTGTGGAATCAAGTTTACTCATGATCTCTTTTGGCTGCTTTAATGATGCTTGATGCTCAGAGACAGCTGCATGAATTCAAGACACTGTATTATGAAACTAACATATACTTGCTTAAGACATCACACAGCACAAGTGCCTTTTATCTGGTGCAATCTAGTCTTCATTGTTGAAATAACCTTTGAAACCAGAAAGCATTTTATTTTAAGATACATTTGGGGTATTCCCTACACTTTATACATTTTGAAAATACATTTTTTTAAATATTTAAATTTATAAGAAAAAATAGGGACTGTATATAAAGATCTGCTTCTTTTGCATGGGCACATCTGACTTCTATGTAATTTTTTCAAATACTAGCCCCTGATACTCTTGGCATTAGGCGTGCAGATTTAAAAACTGAAGTTGTTCACCATTAGATCATATCATCATATCATCTTAAGTGCGAATTGAAATTTTTTGAGGGGAGGAAAGGGGTGAGAAATGTGGCAGAGGAGTTTATTAAATGGACACTTTACTGACCAAAACTGGATGTTTTGTGTTTTCTTTTGAATACTGAGGTGCTAACAGGACAGAGCAAAATCTGTAGAACAGTAAAATCTGATCTTCATATTCTTAACAAGTATCTTTCTGCCTTTGGAAGAGTGAGTTTCAATTTTTTTTTTTCTTAACCTAGTCTGCTACTGTTTGACAGTACTGCCATGGAGCAGAGGAGCTGCACAAGGAAGAAGGTATTTTCTGGAATGGTGTGGTTTTGTCTGTAGCATACTGCCTATAGACAGTGAATACTGTTAAGAGCCTAGACTCTTTGAGCTGGAACATCACAAGTAGGACATCTGTACCACCTGCAGTGGCCATTCTGAAGTGTTTGAAGTGGCACTGCCCCTGTGTTGAACTTTTCTTGAGGCCAGCAGGAGCCATGGTCTGAGAGAAATTCTCTTAGACTTGTAGCAGGTGTTTTCTACTTGGAAATTGCTAGTCTTCTGGGAGTATTTCTCAAAGCAAGGCAGATTTCACGACTTTTGCAGTCCTGAGAGTTAGTACCTCTGCTTGACTAGAGCTGTTTTCAAAGAACAGCCATCTTGACAATACAAACCTAAAGCTTTCTGTCTCCAGATGTCTTCTGGACTTGGAAAATAAAATTCCTTCCCTGTTGAGATACCTTCTAAGTAGCAGATCTACTTGGGTCTGTTTATTAAATAGGAGACAATTACACTTTGGTGTTCACATAGATCATTGTGCTGTTAACTGTTTTTTGTTGTGTACTTACTCAGTAGAAACTCTGAACTCTTAGTTCTTAATGGTAGATGTTCTGAAGATAAATGGATTTGAAGGTTTTCAGTGTGTAAAAACTCTGTTAAAACCTTATTTGGTGTGTGCTAGGGGACCTTTCTTTTCATTCACTTCCTCTAAACCACCTCATTGAAGGTGGATATTTTGTGTTACAAGGAAAACTGCAGCTTCAATATTAAACCATGACAGTCAGATAAGGACATTTTCTGGGGTAGGGGTGAAGCATCAGTACATTCTTTCTTAAAATCAAGATTTCTAGTTGTTGTGTTAATTCCAGTGGAGGTGGAGTCAGACAAACCTGATGTTGTACCCTTCTGTAATATCAGAAGGATGTAAGTGGGGTGAGCACTTTTGTTGCTTTAGTATCTCTGCAGCCTGTGGTGACTGTTCCCTGTAACTAGAAAGCAAGTGTGAAGCCTTCTTTGTGTGAAGCCTGCTTGAAGCATAGGAAACCCTCTCAACCTGAGTGTGCTGCTGCTTCTCATTTCTGTGTTGGTATGCCTAGGACTGTCAATAAAGCAAGGCTGGTCTCTCTCTGGAAACTGCCGTTGGATCTCTAGCAAATGCTAGGTGTCATATATAATTTCTCTGCCTTAGGTGATGGAGCTCCAGACTAAGTCTCAATAACAGCCAAATCTTCAATAGTTTTTTGTGTGCCTCTCTCACTGGGCAGATGCAGCCCTACCCTTTAGAGGGTTTCCTTCCAGTGTGCCAAAAATAACTTGTATATCAGTAGGTGGTGGTAGGTAAGTTAAAACTTGAGATGGTGTGGATGTTCCTGTTCATTGTGTATTGTTAATGGGTAAAATACACATCTAGCAAAGAGCACTGTACCCATAGAAAGTACTGATTTGAAAAATACAGTTGCAGATTTTTTGCTATGCCAGTTGATCATTGGTGGTTTGGGAGAGGATGTTGATAACCTTGCAGAAGATATTTTATTTGAGGAGCTAGTGATCTTGAACAACTATGTCTGCTCTATTGCACCTTGTACTTGAAGCTTGACCAGCACATGTATTCTTCATAAAACCTCTCATATCTTAGGGAAAAGTGAGCTCCATGTGGATCACTAGATGGAATGTAATAATCCTAACTGGAGACCCTGTGCATTGCGGAGTTAGTGGTCCCTGTAACACTTAACCTCAGCAGGCCTGTCCTACATATAAGAAACGACCTCAGGCTCTGCGTGCTGCACAGGTTCTGTGACTGCAGGATCCACTCAGCCAGCTCACTGGAAGTTAGTAGCTTGCAGGCAAGCTCCCACTTGGTAGAAGTGGTTATGCCACTTCCATGGCTGTAGTTTCATCTATAAACACAGCAAGAAATTCTTCCATTAATATCCTTTATAAATAGAGCTATTGTCTTATAAGAAAAATATAAGATAACTCAAATGACCAAATAAAGAAGAATCTCACCTATTGAAAAGGTCTGTCCAGCATGATGCATGTGGATCAGAGGCCTGTTCAAAGCTACAGCACTCAGCATTCCTCCCATCTCAAATTATGTAAGACTGCCTATAATATACTCTCCTTATAGTGTTAAGTTTTAGTAAATAACACTTTTAATGATAGAGAGCCTGAGTTCCTCTCTCTCTGAATTGTTACATGCTAGCACCTTCTCGTTCAAAACAGTGTTTACCACCTTTATAAGTAAGCTATAGCTACAGTCTTTTTAAATTTGAAAGTGGGAGTCTACAGTTAGAATTCTATACATCTAACTTGTGATCATACTTATAGCCTATTTTAGGTACCCTGTACAATGTATTAAAATAGAGCAGGTTTGTGCTATTTCCATATTAAGAGTGTTTATTCTGTGGAATTCAGGGTGTCTCAGATTATCAGGAGGATTAAGATAATATCTTAATAATTAAGGTAATACCTTCGAAAGATAAATGTCTGCCAAGGAAGGCAGAAGCCCTTCTGGAATAGAAACAAGACTTCACTCTCCAAATTATGATAAATTTGAAATTATGGGGATTTCATACAGAAATGTAGGAAAAGGAATAATAGTTCTTTACTAGAAAATAGAACAGAACAAACAGCGGCACAGCAGCAGCGATTTCCACCCCGCTGGGCATTTCCCCTCTTGCTGTAGTTATGGCCGACGCCGGCAGTCGCAGTTCCCGGCTCCGGCCGGCAGGGAGCGCTGCGGTGCGAGCCCACAGCGGGAGCGGGGGCTGTTCCGTCTCTCCAGAGGAAACTCACGCTGCTGGCCGGGAATCTCGGTGCTGGCGCTTGCTGCAGAGTCTGAGTCCGCCGGGGACAGAATGCTCTCGCCAGCCGCGGGCGCAGGCAGGGAAGCAGGGTAGAGCTCGACCGCAATGCTGAGCTGCGGCGTAGAAGAAGAGCCGGGGACACTGCCGGCGGCACCCCAGGCGACGGCTCCCCGTCTCAGAGCGGAAGAGAAACAACCCCAGCAGCTAAAAAGCCCTGCCAAACCCCTATTCCCGGGCCAAAAGGATTTCGTTAGTATGCGGGGGCCATCAGCCACCTCCCTTTAACTCAGTCACCGACCTTCCATCCCCGAGGAGCCCCCCTGCCTCTTCTTCACGATGTCAGTGGGGAAAATTCTCAAAAAAGCCTAAACCCATAATGGGTAATAATGTAGTAGGAAGTCCATTATATCTGTTGTTTATGTTGCAGTAGTCCTCTAAGACCCATGAAATTTCAAGTTGAAGCAGAGAAGACTCTTAGTCAAAAGTGATTGCAGAGTGACAAATATGAGAGCAAAAGGTACTGTGAGATGAAACCCCAGCCTCTCCTCACCATGAGCCCCTTACAGCCCCCAGCTACCAGAACCCTGTCACCTATACCCCATATATTGCAACTGTGCCAGGGTTTGCTACCTCCTTGCCTCTCAGAAGAGAGTGCTCTCTGGATAGATGAGAAAAGTGGTGAGGGCTCATCAGAAGGGAAAACACAAACAGACATCAATGCTGAAATGATGAAGAATGTCAGGAACAGGAAAGACCAAAGATCCATTCTCCAGAGAGGCTGCTCCATAATGTGGGAGTTATGCTGGACAGAAGTCCTGTATCAGCCTATGAGCAAGAGAATGGGACTGGAAGCTCTCTTTTAGGTTAGCTCCTTGGTCTGAGCACTGACTTTGGTCACACCTCACTCTCAGACAACAAATTTTCCTTCTGGAGTATATAGGACAGTATATACTTGGACTCTATTCCAGGGCTGTGCACTTAATCCTGAGCAGCAAATCCAGGTACCTGGGGTCTGTGCTTCCTCTGGTAACCCTCCCAGCAGTAAATATTGTACCAGAGAGCCATCTATAGAGCAGAGGTAGGGGATCAACTGTGTTCTGACGTCCTTGTGGTGAAAATACTCAGCCAAGTTGCTCTTACACATGTTCCAATGCTGTGCTTTGTCTTTACATTTGCAGACTGGTAAATTTCTTATTACTTTGTCTTGAATAATCCACAGATTAACCCAGACTAATCCACATTGAATTTACTGTGACTTGGTGTGGTAGAGTAACCAGACAATGTTTTCCTCAGAGATTCATGTCAGGAATGATTATGGAATTTGCTGTCAGTTAATTAAAAGTAAAGCCCAAATTGCAGGAAGGAGCATCTGGCCTTAACAGTTATGTGTTGGATGCACACATGACTTGAACAGCTTTCAGTGAGGTATTGTAGAGGTGACACCTCTACAATAGAAACATGGCCCCTTTCAAACATGCAGCAGCTCTTAGTCTCTTATTGCAAGCCCTCTATGGTCCCATCCTTAGTTGGAGGGGATATGTGATTAGGTTTCCCTCCTTTGTGTAGGAGACTGGTGAGTTGCAGTCAGGAATGTTGTGCCCTCAGCTTTGGAGGAACCCCTGCACACTAAATGCATCCACTGGCATCTTTTAGAGTTATAAAATTTGATATTTTTCACAGTCTTATTGCTACATTTCCAGCTTCTGAGTGGTTTTTTTGACAGCATTGTCTCATTCCTTAACAATATTCACTTTGATAGCTCACCAAGGTTTCTTAAAACTCTTAATGGTGCTGAATAGAAGGAAAAGCAAAAACTATTGGTCTGAGTCCTGTGGAGATCTAACTAGTCTGCTAAGAGTCTGATCTGCCTCTCTTGCTGTGGTGTTGGAGATGCTAGTAACCTGACTCCTGAAACCTGATAGCCCTTTGCTTTCCGACCCAGGATTTCACTGAAAGACCTTTGCTGAAGGATTTTTATTCTTGCCACATCTTTCATTCAGAATGCAGAATTCAAAATGAATGGCTGTTGTTCTGTCCCTAAATTTGCCTAAAGGTGCGTGTCAGAGCTTAGACAATGGTCTTTCCAAAGCTTTCTGAAGGAAGTGGATTTTCTTTCCCAAGAAGTAGAGGCCTTCAGAAATAAAATTGTTAGCCCTGGGGCAGAAGTATTCATAACTTTTCATGGCTTTTGTAAGCCCATGTGCACATTCTATGTATTTTACCTTGCAAACTGAGGGGTTTGCTTGCATTTATTTTGCAAGCTTATGTGAAGCTGAGCAGGTATGCTCTGTACCCATTCAAGATATTCATTGTATATTCAAGTATGCTCAAGAGTATTGTCAAGATAGATGTCAAAAGCTTTCTCAAGAGGAGTCAGAACTTGATAAAACAGCAAGAAACCTTGCAGTGTCTCGGTGTAAGGGTCTTAAAGCTCTGCCTTGGGGTGACGAGGCATCAGGACAATGAAGAGTGTAATGCTGTGCAGTGCCAGCGCACTTCAAACTTAAGTCTTTTTTTGACACAGAAAATGGAAGGGGAAAAACTTGGGTTACCATAGTACAGGTCATGAATTAAATATCCTACTTACTGGTGAGGATCCTGAGGCTGCAGCTACAGTCAGTCTTTCCTGCTTGGAGATTCTGGAAATTTTATGCAGTGGCGTGATCCATGGGAATATTGTAGACTAAAACACACTAATGACTCAAAAGGAAAAATACGGATTTTAGTTAAACATAATCAGTGATCTGGTTTTGATTGCCAGTTTAATAAGGCCTCCTGGTGGAAATATTTTTCACCAGAAAAAGCAAATTGAAACTGCAGAACATAAGCTCTTCACATTTTTAAGATGAGCCTTTTGCTCTGGGTGTACCAGTCCAACTTGAAGACTCAGAAAGTTTTGAAAAGCTGTATGCTAATTTTGGAAATGTTCTCCTTTTTTTCCTATATATGTGACTGTACTTGAAGGTGGGAATGTTTCCGATTCTCCCTCCTTCTACTCCTTCTTTTCTTCCCTGCCCACACACATGAGTTGAACAAACTGTTGTCCATCCCAGTTCAACCAGGTTGACGTGTGTGAATTCAGGTGTCATGCCTCCTATTCCATGTGGTGGTGAGGGGCCAGTGACCACCATTGTTCTGACTTGGAGAAGCAGCTGCTTGGGCCTCAGTTACAGCTTTAGCACTTTATTTCTGCTAGTCTGCTGCTGCTGTCAAGTAAAAAGTGCTGGTTCATGCACCCTTTATGGGTATGAGAAATGAAATTACATTAAAGGTTAGAGATTTAGTGACTTCATATTAAATGTGAAGAGACAAGATGTATAATCTTGGTTCCTGAGTAATAATTCTCCTAGTAGCATGTTCCAAATTGGTCTGGAAAAAGTTTATTCCTACTGTTATTTTATAACTTGAGCCTCAAAATGTTTGCTAGTTGTGCTATTCTAGAAGAGGAAAAGAAAAGTCTCCCTGAAGTTAATAATTCATCAATCCAGCTTCCTGCAAGGCAGTGCCTCCTGCAGGAGCTGTCTCTGGACACATAATCTTGTGACCACCTAAGCTTTTTTAACGGAGGCTTCTGAGCACTTTGTCACAGCAGAGACCTGTACCTTTTTGCAGTGCATTTTGGTTTTGTATAGAGATAGTTTCCTCATTTTGGGAAATGCTTCATTTATTTTCAGGATTATCTTGCCCCATGCATTTACTTTTCCACAAATGGCAAAACTCCAACTGGCATAAGAATTAAATTTTCTTTAGAAGCTGAAGCTTCTGATTTGAAATCTTCTGGTGTTCATTTGGAACATTGGATCACCTTTCCTTTTGAGCCCCCCCATTTTCACATATTTGAGTTTCACATATTTGTTGGTTTGAATCTCATTTTTATTTATTTACACTTATGTAAAAGAAAATCTTTGGGAGGAGCTGTTGGGATTTGCTAGTGAAGCTGCTAAGAGTTTATTAATTAGAAAACAAACAGAATGATTCCCATGTGCTGTAGTGTCTCATAAGGAGGCATCTTCTTAACATATGTATAATAGGTTGCCTTCCTAGGGGTATGAAAATACTTGTCCAAATGTATTCAGTAGTTCCTGAGGTTAATCTCAGGTGCTAGGAAATTACTGGAAACTGTGTTCTCATGTACCTTATGAGAAAACTGATAATGCAAAGAAGTAAAAGTTATCAATTGTGGAACTATATTTAATGACAGTTTGGACTCATTAGGCAAAACTGGACAAGCATTTGTTAATTGTTATTTGATTTATTTCCCTGTAACTATCTATAGGTGCAGAGATACAATTGCTTAAACTGTTCCTCTGAGGGTTTTTGTTTTCTCATTGCTTTCTAAGTGTATGTTGGTCCTCTAGCAGTTTCAAAATCTCAAACTGAATATTCTACAATTTGAATAGCTCTTAAAATTTATTAGTGTTGGTACCTAGTATCAACAGATATTAGCTGGTGGCAGTCTGCAATCATCCTGATGTAGATCTTTCTCATTTACAGCTACATGTGAGGAGAATACATGAGAGGGTTTCTGTATCACCTCCTGTAGGTTGTTTTGATTGTTGAGAAGTCATTCTCAAGCATGTATAATTAACTGTACCATATAGGACACAGAATTATTCTAACAGGATAAAGAATATGCAAATGCCTTTACACAAATAAATTCATTTGTGCTGGTGACTTCTTTGTGCTTTCATGGCAAAACTTGATCATCTTATGCCTTCTTTTCATTAGAAGCACCAGATTGCTCGTAACCATTTTTGTAGTATTTGCATTAATTCTGCAACTCTGTTACAGTAGAGCAGCTGTAGTAGTGCTCATACTTGTAGAAGCTTGAAATAACTGGAAATCAGTTGTGTAAGATTTGTACTTGAGAAGTCATATCTCTCAAGTGCTAGCAAAGTCCCAACAGCAGAAGTTTACTCTTAGTAGATAACATCTAACTCTGTCCTGCATTCAGGTCTGCAAGTCCTGCAGACATCCCGCAGCACTCGAGTTTCTGGGGTAGCAATAGTTCCTATTTGTCACAAACATCCAGTTAGATCAATGTGTATCAAACAGTGAGTTTCACCATGGTATTCACAAGTAACTTAGGTATGTGTTTTTTGTAACTTTATATTTGTATTAAAAGGAAATGGTTTAGAAGCCTACTGTGGTAAAAGGCTGTGGTCTAACTGTCCTCAGCTAATCACCCATTCTCATCACAGCCCACCTCATCTGAACCAGTTGCAACTGGTTCAGTTTATAGGGTTTTTCCACTGCATAACCAAACCTTCCTGTAAATAAACGTCCCAGCACCCAGAAGCCTTAAAAATCCACATTTCTTCTTACTTGAGCTAAAATTAAAATCTTAGTAGGACCAGTTTGTTTAAACAAACTTCAGGGTATGTGAGGTGTTGGAAGGTGTAAAACCTGCAACCAAGCCTTTGAAAAACCCCTGAAACTGAGAGGTGATGGTTTAGGGTTGCATGTAGGCAAGGGATTTGCTGTGTTTTCTATCTGTTTTTCTGAACTGCATGGACAACATCTTTCAGTTTTGTGTAGGAGACACAAAGAGTGGATTCAGGGATCATGTAGTGAGAGATCTTGGTTCCTTAATGCAGTCAAGCACTTGTCTAGCAGAGGTAGAGGAGATCCATGTAATATCCGGGTAAAATCCATGATGCTACTGAAATCTATAGCTACTGCATTCTAAAAATACCTTTGTAGCTGTTGTTTTTCACCTTGATAGGAACTGAACCTTAACAAATAGTAGCATGGGATCCCAGATATTTCTCAGAAATCACATCTTTCTTCACATTGAGGAGTAACACAACACTGAAGGCAGTAATTAGTTGCTTTGGCTTCAATATGCAGATTCAAACATAGCTTGTAAGGCATGCCATTAGTAAAATAGCTGTGATTGTTAGAACTCAGCCTGGTATTTTCTTCCTTCCACAAGGGTTTTCCTTCCCTTGTGATAACATGAGCCCTAGGAGGGAGTCCTGTTGTAACAACATTTCCCCTTGGCTTGGCCTTGCTGTTTTACAAAGCTTAGCTCTCTGTTTTATAACAAAAAAGATGTAACAAACTAGTATTTATTGTTCTATGTTAAAGTGTTCCTATTAACACATTGAAAAGCAGCAAAGTGATGTTTTAAGAACTTTTGATTTTCTGAGAAATTTATATGAACAGAGAAATTAATCATGTTTTCTAGACATCTTTGTACAGGCTGTGGAAATGCTGGAGAACAAAAACAGGCCTCATAAAGACAGCTGGAGGAAAGCTTTTATTGCCATCATCATTACAGACACAGTGAATGTAAATGCTGCAGGGGCAGATCTCCAAAACCTAGGGCAGTGTTTTGCCCAAAACCAAGCAAGTGATTTATCCCAATATGTCTACTTCCTATTTTTCCACATATATTTGGAAGGAATTGATTTGTGGAACCGGGAGATTAGGAGTTCAAAATCTCTAAGAATTTTTCTCAGTATTTCTGAAAATACTTTATCAGAGCTTCACATTCACGGTTTTGCTCCATTCTAAAATGTCTTTAAACAAGGTGATGTTAATGATCTTTGTGACTGTGTTCTCTTTTTTGAAATTACAGTGTGCAGATTTTCAGACTGTGTCACAGTGCTGGCGGATTTCTGAAATTTCTGCATGTGTCCACCTTAGAAATGTTTTTATTCTCATCTGACATCTTAATTCAAAATTCTTTTGTTCACTTTTTAAAGTTTTGTTTAACTGTCTCTTAAAGCACACCACTTCAGAATAATTATTTCCTGATTTGTTGGATACATGAGAATTGCAACAAATCACTGAAAGTAAGAATGAACCAAACCTGTGATTATACTGCACAGGAATGCTCCTAATTAAGCCTTAAATGTGGTGACAAAACACATCTGTGCTGTATATGTCAAAAGCCCTGTTATACCCCTAAGCTTCTGGATGTATAGCTACTTTTGACATGGCTACCTTCTTCATTTTGCAATACAGACTTGGATTAAAATGCATTATTCCTGTTGCCTATCTTTATGCAATATTCAGAAAAAAATTAGGAAAACGAGACTGATAAAAAAACACTAGCAGTACAGCAAAGTGAACCTTCATGCACTAACCAGAAAATTATTTTGGAATTTTTTTTTTTTTTTGCTGTTACATCTAACACCAAGAGCAGGGGAGCCTATATGGATAAGCATACAGCAAAGTAAATCAATTTGTAAGATCAATTTGTAGCCCTTTCTTAAAACAGCATTTATGCTTTCTTTCCTCGGTACTTGTTTGAAGCCCAAATTCTGTAGACGAAGAAGAGTACGATAAGATAGTACAGGGAGCTCTTCAGAAGAAGGATGATATATACTAAATATGCTGTCTTGTGCATCCACTGATCTGTAACAAATGTAAGACAGAAAAGCCTTGTTTAATGTCAACGTTGTATAGCATCCTAAAAACTGGATAGAAATGGAACAATGTAGTCAGTTTACTGCTGCAATTACATTGACACCAGTGCACATCATAAGCATGTACAAGATCTGTTCTGTTCTCTAAATGGGTTTGCACTGCTGATGAGCTCTAGACCTAGTGGGTTTCTTAGCACTGAACTGACAGTGTCACTGGGTTATTTTTCCTTCTAAAGACAAAGGCATAACTAAGTGCTTCCACCACTTAGTATGATGTTTGTTTAAATCCTTTTGTGCTGTATTTCTTGAAGGTAACTGCTCATGATTCTTCCTAAATACCATTCAAGCCAAGACAATTTCTTTGTCCAAAGTTCTGGGCAATTGCTCAGCTGATGTAGTATCAGCTCAAGTGTTTAACTACTTCAAGTGTTTAAAAAAGTGGTGCTTATTCCAGGCTAATAATCTCGTAGCCCAAACAGGATCGGTAGCATCTTCATAAAGCTACCTGACAAAGGTAGGAGCTTCCCTTATAAGAATTTAGTTCAGAGTAGCGCTGTAAGGTTTTTAATTTGCTGACCCCAGAAAGATTTCCTGTGTACTACTAAGAAAGATAATTTTTATGAGGTTCAGATCATATGTAGCAGTATCTAACTCTTGCATGACATCCATCACTTTCCCACATTTAACACATTAAATTACCTCTATTAAATACTGTTCTGCACTTCCCTTCCTGAAGAGTCTTCACAGAATCTACTGGAAAGAGAGTTTAAATACCCCAGTTAGGTTTTTCTTTAGTTTTAACAAACATGAATTGAGAAATAGGAGGAAAAGAAAGGCTGTACAGGAACGAGGGTGGGAAAATGTGAAGTTAGTATTAAATAAACAAAGAGCCTTAAAATTAGTCTGCAAAGCAGATATTCATAACTTGGATTCGTTTGCAGAGAGAATTTGAAGAGGAGAAATGCTTAAGGAGGTGGCTGGATATTTGTTGCCGTAAGTGGGAGATGTGTCTTTGCCCTTTCAGGAATGTGGCCATTAGGCTGTTCCTTGGAAAAGTCTCTTTTACTTGGAACAGGAGTCAGTTTGACCACCTGACCTCGGCAGTGAGGAAGCTGACGTCCATTTGGCTTCACAACCCACTGTTATCAGAAACACAGAATAAATTATGTGGGAAGAGACTTCAGTTAATATGTTAATATGTTAGTGGTTGTTCAACAGCAAAGAATAATATTGAGGAGTGTATGATCTCAACTTTCCCTACTGCGAATCCTGGTGCTGTTTTTTTCTCTAAAATACATCCTTTTTGTTCATTTGTTCTTGTTGATGTTGTTTGTATGCATTGATACAAACATTAAAGACATTTATATTGCATTTCTAAATACATCCTCCATCTAAATAAGCTTAAAGTATATTTTTGTCAGAATGTATTTTGAAAGTTGAAATGTAATTGTTGCTTATGGCTATGCTCTCACTCATTGGAGTTAGGTTAATTTATAATAAGTTACCCAGAGGTAGGTATGGAGAGAAGATTAAACAGAACCAATTTAGACCACTTTTCTTATAGGTGATTTCAGCAATATGCATTGAGTGTAAGTTACTTTTTCTTTAAAGTTGCATTGTCTTACAGATTTGGTTTTGCATAATCAATCTTTCCACAACTAAAAACAAAATCTTATTTTTATACGTGGCTATTAACTTACTATTTCTAGATTGTGAGTAAATAATATTTTTAAACTTGTTCTACATGCTCAGTAATCACATTTTTAACTCCTTAGATTTTTTATAGCTGTGACTCATGTCAGGGGGTGTCAGAGGGACCTGTAAGCTATGAGAGATAATTCTGTTTCCAGAAACATCTGTAAATGGAAAGTAACAGACATGTTTCAGTGCAGATCTGCTGGAACTCTGCTAGTTTACACCTGATGAGGTTCATTACTTTAAAATAACTATTATTTTTCTGTTACAATGGGATGCTTACTTGGGCACCATAACACAGGCTGAGTTACTTTTCCTGGGAAAACTTTTGGTAGCTTCTCCAGTTGTCTACTTTACCTATTGTGCCTCAGAGCACAGATGTCTTAATCAGTAATAGAAAGCATTATTACTCTAATTTTATTGTAAGGAAAAATGATGTTTATAATTGTACATCAAATTATATTTTTAATGTCTGCAATATACCTTTTGTTGGCAGTGAAGCCCTTTTCTGTTCATGCTCATATTTGCAGTAGTATTTCTTATCTTCATTCTCTGCTGGCACAGTTAACCAACTGGCAATTGAGTATTCATCCTCTTTTGTGGACTGCCAAGTATCACCTTTTACTACATTTTCTGTTACCTCCTTTTCATCATCCGCCCATGTCACTCTAATAACATCTGGGTAGAATTTCTCAATAAGGCAAACATACGTTGTCTGATTTTCATATTTTTTCTGCAGGATTTCAGAGTTTTCTGGTGGAGAACTTCGTTTTTCTGGATGGGTTATTGGAGGAAGAAAATTAACAAAACAGAGAGTTGAAATATCAGTAGTTTACAGCAAATAAATACACAGCCAAAAATACAAATTCTGAAGAGCAACAAAATAAATGCCTTATAAATAAATAGTAATATGCTTGTAATCAATGTGAACGCTCTTTTGAGAAACATTAAGAAACTGAAATACTGTTGAATATATCATTAGCTGTTAATCTCACTAGAAACTGAGTTAAAAATCTTCAGGCAGATACACAAGTGCCTATATCCCACAACCTTCCAAGCAGTGCTGCAGTCAGAAAGTGAATTTGCCTGTTCAAGTCTCTGACAATTATTAAATAATAGTAATATTTCCTGAACAAGCTTAATTTATTCAGTAAGAGGGATTTAATGTTGCTTTAGAATATTTATGAAAAAAAATACATTAAAATTTCGTTCACAGAATATTAAACATAGGCCACTACCTTTAAAATCTTAGCAGTCTTATGTCCCCAGTGTAAGTCTCCACTGCTATATAATGAACATCTATATCTATTAATTTTTTAAGCCAATATTAATTTTGTGGTATTTTTAGAGGGTGAGGGAAGGGAAGACGACAATGATTGCTTTGTTTTTAGGGCTTTCCATGTATTTACCAGGTGAAGATTTTTATCAAGACAGCAAAATGGAATCACAAAATTCCCTAGACACAAAAGGCTGGCAATGTCATTCTGATATACTAGATCTGTTTAAATGGTTGAATTAACACACCTGAAAATGGAAAACCAACCAAAAACTAATCTAAAGCAGAAGAACATGCTATAGCTGGATAACATTTTCACATCTAAATAGCATATCTAGCCAGAGTTGTCTGCATAGGTGTTGTGCTTTGGGAAACATGCTCAGTATGAATACATGTAAATATATTTTAAATGAAAAGTGAGCTGTTTCCACAAGCTTATTTGATACCATCTCCATTTCAATTGCCTCTCTGGATTAAGCCTAGATGCTCTCTGGATTAGGAGGAGACAAAATAATACAGATTTTGTCCACACTGAGATATGTTTTGATATTATTTAAGGGGATAGTAAATTTAAGGGTCTGATTTAGGTAAATGTGAGCTTCTGCAGTGAGTGCATTGGCAGTGCTCACAAACAATCATTTCTGTCTATGCTTAACTGCAAGTGAAGGCTGAATACAGTTTTCAAAACTGACTTTCGTTACATAGAAAGTACTGCTACAGACTATTTTTTTCAAGGCAGCAGAGACATTTTAAATGTTCCCTTATCCTACCTTTTCTCTTGAATTCTATGGCGCTGAATTTGAGCAAGTAGATGCATGGGGTTTAAGTTGTAATCTGGCTGATTGGGGCAGTTTTAATGCATTGGCAGAAAACACATTACTATACAATGCATTTTTGCCAAAAATCTTCCACTTTTCTTTAAATGATCTGGCTGTTCTAGGGAAATCTTTGACATTGCATTCTCCCTGAAACAATTTACTGATTCTTTGAAGTATTTCAAACTTGGTATTTAAAGAAAAAGATGACCTGTCTACCTTCAAAAGGGTGTCTACCTTCTTTGTATTAAGAATTTCCTTCATTTTAGAGATGTCATTAAAATGACAGTTTTAACGGACTGAGCTCTGCTGTACCAAAATAAAGTTTCAGACAACTTTATAGTTCTCCAACATTAATATAGGAGTTAATTTTATCTTCTTTATGCATCAGTCCTCCCAAGAATGGAAGATTAAAGTAATTTCTAAAATTATCTATTTGTTCCATAGTCATATATGTTCACAAGACCATGAAGTAGATCCTGTCCCAGTGACATTGCACTCTGCCAAGCTTCATGACATTTTAGATGTTTCTTTTAGATTTTCAAAGTTTAGTAAGTTGTTCTAACTGATTTCAGTGCATATAATAGCTTAGTTTGACATTCTCTTAGGATATCAAGTCTAAATGGAGAGGCGAGAGAGATTCTTCCAACTGCTGGTTCCTCCAGCTCATTTTAGAGACTTCTGTTATGGTGGAATAATTTCCACCTCTGGAATTTCCAGTGTCATTCCATTTTTCTGCAAATACACCCTAGGTGCGTAGCTTACATGTAACACCTAAATCATACCTCAATACCAAGGAGACACATTGCTTGAATAATCGCAGCTGCGTGCATGCATTGAAATGTCTTATGCAGGTAAATGGGTAAATGGATGACACTGGAGAATTGAAAAAATTATGTTTTGCATCTATCTCTCTGTCTGTCTGTCTATCTATCTATCTGTCTATCTATCTATATCTCTTTTTATGTGAGGAAAAAATCTTTGTATGCATGTTTCTGAAACAAAACGATGAAAACCTGTAGAATTGGCTGTAGGTTTTGATGTATTTTTAGGCTGAAAAGTCTTTGAAGTCAGCAAGACACATTACACTGGCTTTTCTGAGCAAATTATCCGATTCTTTCTGAAAAATTTTAAAGTAATAAACTTGCACTCATCTGTCAGTTTTGATTCAGCTAAACATTGAAAAATGTTGTGGTTTACTTTGTTAAACAGTTTTCTAAGGCAGATTTTGAGAGGTCTATAGGATCTACTTTTTCACATAAAATATAGGTATGAGCAGATATTTCTTAAGCTAACATTTGTCTTTTCTCTCATGTAACAATGCAGTGAGGCAACGCGCAAATGAAATCCTGTAGTTAGGTTCATCATCAATGAGCTATTAAAAGATTAACTTCAAAATACGTGTTTATATAGATTAGCTGTCAAGTTTTCTTAATGAAACTCCTCTACAGTTTCTTTATAAAAAGATTTATAAATAAGGTCACTGTGTTCTTAAACTGAGATTTTAATTCTCGCTACTTGGATGATCCCACAGAATGGAGTAATTTTCTACTGACACTCACAGTGGACCTCTGTTCCACTTCAAGCCAGCGGGACCTGAGGGCACTCAGCACACTGAGTTCATAAACAGCATTCTTGTCCTGCTTGACAGTGACTTCAGGAATTGTAACTGGTAACAGTATAGTATAGTAATGACCTATGGTGAGCCCTTCCAGATAACTTAAAGAGCTGTCAGCCTTCTTTCCAAACCTTTCCCATTACAAAACTTTTAACAACATAAGACTGCGAAGAAACTTACTTGAGACGACGAGTTTTGTGCCAGAACCAAATACCAAATACCAAATACCGTCCCACACTGGTACATTCCTTTACAGAAATTGCTGTCTGAAGGATAGGATGAAACACAGTGGGACCTGGACAAGTTCAAGAAGTGGGTCCACGAGAATTTCATGAGGTTTTACAAGATCAAGGACAAGGTGCTGCAATTGGGTCGGGGCAACTCCTGGTACCAGCGCAGGCTGGGGGGTGAAGAGATCCAGAGCAGCCCTGGGGAGAAGGACCTGGGGGTGCTGGTGAGAGGCTGGACATGGCCCAGCCATGGCACTCACAGCCCAGAGAGACAAACGTGTCCCGGGCTGCATCCAGAGCAGCGTGGGCAGCAGGGCCAGGGAGGGGATTCTGCCCCTCTACTTTGCTCTGGTGAGGCCCCTCCTGGAGTGCTGAGTCCAGCTCCAGGTCCCCAGCACAGGATAGATATTGATCTGTCAGAACAAGTCCAGAGGAGGCCAACACATTGATCAGACCTCTCCTGTGAGGAAAGGCTGAGAGGACTGGTATTGCTCAGCCTGGAGAAGGCTTTGGGGTCACCTAATTGTTCCCTTCCAGTATTGGAAGGGAGCCTACAAGAAAGATGGAGAGAGACTTTTTTAGAAGAGTGACAGGACAAGGGGGAATGGCTTCACACTGAAAAAGAGTAGGGTTAGATTAGATTTTAGGAAGAAACTCTCTACTGTGAGGGTAGTGAGGCAGTGTAAAAGAGGGTCCAGAAAAGTTGTGGAGTCCCCATCCCTGGAAGTGTTTAAGGCCAGGTCAGATGGAGCTCTGAACAACCTCATCTAGTGAAAAGTGTCCCTGGCCACAGCCCTGGGGTTTAAACTGAATGATCTTTAGGGTCTCTTTCAACCCAAGCCATTCTATGATTCTATGATTTCGGCCAGAAAAGTACCAGATTTAACAACTATAATATGAACAGTAAGATTCTCTTGATTTGGCTTTGTGAATGTAGAATATTTGGATTCAATCCCAGTTAATGCTGCTATTCACAAAAACCCTTATCCTAAGTCCTGGTTTTCTCCATTTCTTGAAGATTTTAAGTTCTTAAATGTGAAGTAACAACAGCCCTTTTACTCTATTAATGAGTCAAAAGCCTTGGCCTCATAACGACAAAATCCTACAAAATTAGAGTGATGCTTGAAAATTATTTATTTTGAACTGTATATAGGAAAAGCATGACAACTACCTGATTAGGTGGGGAAGGGTTTTCACTAAAAACAAGACACTTATCATGCCACAGATATTTCCACTGAATTATAGGCATGATTTACTGTGTCCTTCTGGCATAAATCATTAGACCAATATTTGCTTGATATGTTAATGTATTTATGTATTAATTAGGCTTAAAACAGTTGGTAGCAGTATTCTGCCCTGTATTTGTATAGTTGTTCACTTCAGGATTATGGCATTTAAAGCACACCTGGGAAGTGGGAAAAATTATTTTTGTCTGCACTTTCCGTTAAAATAAATATCTGCAAGGAAGGCAAAAAAAAGGATCCCTTCTTCATTAAGCAATTATTAAGCAGTAATTCACCATAATTAATACTGAATAATTAATTAATTTGTTAAGCAGTTATTAAGTAATGAGAAGAACACTTGGAGGTACTAATTTATTTATAATGCCAAAGTGTTCTGTATAGGATGAAAGAATTATGAACAAGTTATTTCACTTTTTCTAGCCTAATTCAAAAAGATTTTTTGCAATATCCATTGCATACTGCTCTTTGTATCTGTATTAGAAAGAGGTTTTCTTTTGTCATGCGTAATTCTCAGCTGCTTGATACCCTGCTAATTCCTTCAGTACAGCTGGAGGAAAGAATGAGGTGTCTGAAAACAATTACAGACCATTTTCCACCAGATTTCTAGGAGAACTATGATCAAAAGTGGCTTGAGCTTCTTTTTTGGCATGTTTGTGATCCTAAACCAATGCATTACAAATAGCACAAGGATGAATGCAGGAATGGCGAGCTGGGGAGGGAAATCCTGCGCTGAGGCTCCAAGTGAGCTGGGTGACCTCTGAGACATGTAATACTCATCTGTATGACCACTCCAAGCTCCAATAACTTATTGTATGAACGGTATACATGCAGCTTACAACATCCAACTTACCTGAGACGACGAGTTTTGTACCTGAGCCGAACACCTTGTTGTAATAACCAGTCACAGTGAGTAAAGCCTTTACAATATCAGTGCGGCTCAGTTGTGTTTGCATGGGTAAATAGCACTCCTTAAAGAAAATCAGATTTGCTATATAATCCATTTTACATTGTAGGAAAGTAAAAAAGGAGCAGTCACCTTAAATAAATTAAATAAAAAACAAAAAAGGAAAAATGTGGAATTTTTGGAGGGCGTATAAATTGTTAAATGAACAGGATTCATCTCAACTAATTTGAGTCTTCTGAAAGTTTAGGTGGACAGGGCAGATGGAGCATCTTGGCTCCATCTCTGCTTTCTGGAAACAGGCAGCATCACCATAAGATTTATTCGATAGATGTTGGCAAAGTAATTTGCTCCTTATACACCCCCAAAGTAATTAGCAAAGTAATTTGCTCCTTATACACCCCCCACAAGATCAGACCTAGAACTGGTGAGCATTATGCAGAGATCTGAAGAGCATGAGACTATTGACTAATATTTTTGTTACCAGAAACGTGAAGCAAAACTGCATTGATTGGAATCAAAATTCTTACTAACAAGATACACCATTTTCAGCTGGTCAAAATTAAACTATTTTCATCTCAGACACTTAGCTGAGCCAAATTACAGGCAAGTATCACAGCACCTAGGCAAAATATTACTTGAGGCAAAATATTTTGAGTAGTAGTAATAACTCATAATAAGCAGTTTCTGCAACAGCTAGGAAGAGAGAGGCCTTTTTAGTCTGCCTGTCTTAAAAGGTGCAACTTACTGTTCTGGGCATATCTCAGATAACTCTCTCAGTTTCATTCATAGTCAGATACAGTCCTAAAGTAAAATCTTTTGCTTTTCAAAGAATATGTGTAACATGGAGGTTGGATATACAATTTTCAGAATGAACTAGGGATATCACAAAGGTCAAATGTCCATATGTAGAAATAAAAACCATTTTTCTGTTCTCCAAATGCTGTTTTTTGCCATATTTAAATTCATTTTTACATGGAAGATCATAATGGGATAAATTATAGGTCTCTGCTGCAATAGGTCTTGTGTTTTCCCCATTTCATGAAAAAATACAGAATAATTACATTGTGTTTTGCAAATGGAAATGGAAATGCTTCTTAAGGGGGAAATCCTGCAAAGTATTTAGGACAGTTAGAATTAGAGAGAATTAAAATAGCAGAGCACTTCATGCCAGTCAATATCTAGCTGTACTGAAAAAAATTTCAGCAGTCAAATTTTACATTCTGTACTTACTTGAAACTATAAGTTCAGTTCCACTTCCAAATATTTTGACAAAGAGATCCCACAGCCTGATAATGCTTATCAATATCTCCTGCACTGCACTTTTCTTGCATAAGCTATAGAAAAAGTCTCTCTGATTTAGAGGCTGGTGATAAATCTGACTGAAGGCTATAGCTGAATTTTCAGCATGGACTAGAGTGCCATTTCTAGAAATACTTTAATTTTTGTAGTGAATAGAAGGTTCTGAAAATTTTTGGTCAGAGGCATGGATAGAAAACATTTTAAATTTCTCTGTAACTCTCCTCAGCAGCTTGCAATTTGACTTAATTATAATCACCTTGATAATGTCATGTAGTTTCTGAGTAACATACTGTAGGCATTGCTCTATGCTTTTTACTGAAAACAGCATTCATCCTTTTCATTGCATAGCTTCACCACAATTAAAAATAATGCAAAAGTAAACCAGTTCCTTTGTGGGACCAGGAACTAGAAATTTATTACACTCAGGGAATTTTTCTTCCCAATCAATTTAGACCAGACCACTTCTTTCTTCTGAATAAGAAATTTTTAATTTCTCACATGCTGCTCTGGGAGTTAACTTTAAAGCAATTCACTTTTGTTTCCTAGAACAGCATGAAAACATCCCAATATTTAAATCTACCTGCCCAACTGGGGCACCATGCACAGTTCACAAACAAAATATGATTTATCAGGGAGAAATTAATTTTCCTTACAGTCTTTCATTCTTGATTATCTAAGAACCTGAATGATTCTGTGAAAATCAGTTCAATGATAATGGTACTTACCAGAGACAATTAGTTTTGTTCCCATGCCAAAGTATTTGATCCAGGTGCTCCACACTATGTTTTGACTTTGCAAAAAGCTAGCTCTCTTGATATACCACTGATGAAGAAAATCCCAATTTTTCCCAATTATCCATGGGAATCTGCATGAAGACCTGGTCCTTGGCTGCTGGGAGGTCATCGGGAATGTCAGACATGCATCTGGATGTTCAGCCAAAAGCTAATGTCCTTCAGAGAAAATCTCTTTCCTGAAATGTTACAAATTTGTTAATGACCCCTCCACTTAAAGTTTTAGAATTAGATTATGGTTTTCCTTTGATTTTAGACAGCAAATAAGAACACAGAGTTCTGCATGTAAAAAAATCCACATACCTTTAGGTGAAAATCCTGCTCTTCACCAAAGTGTACTTCTGCAGTTACATGACATCAAGTACTACTAGCGTGGAGTTCATTTTTCATTGTCCAAACTCAGAAGAGGGAGAGGAGGGAGAGCCAGAACCAAAAACATTGTGAAGATGTCTGGGTGCTGCATGTTGCATTTTCTTCCCCCAGACAGGTGATTCTTGTCTTCTCTTGGAATCACTCCAGCCTTTGCTACAGCAGATCACTGGCAGCTCTTTATATACTAACTGGTGGGAGAAGGAGGCTTTTCTTTGTGCAGGTTTTTTTTTTTATAAAACAGTCCAAGATAACATCAGAGGAGTCACTACTACTGTCAATCAAACAGCCTGCATTCTTTGTTTGGCATTTAAAATAAACTGAGTTAGAGTACTTCTGGGATCTCTTGTAGCATATTGACTGCAAAACTATGTGGAGAAATTACTATTTGTGGCAAGAGGGAGGAACTAGAGGGTAAAGGTCTTTCAGCTGAAGCAGGTGCAAAAAAACCTGAGTGGTCTACTTTGAAGTCTTCTGGTCAGAAACATCCTAATCACAACCACAAATCAAGGGCAGGAGTGATGTAGACAGAAAGATGCTGACTGGTGTTTTTCCTGCCGTGTCCTTAGACATGCAGTGAAGGAAACCACCTATTTCAGCTTTGGCCAGACAGGTTTATTTTTGCAGTAGACAGGAGAGTGCATGGCTAGGTTATTCTACAAGACCTTATTGCTGGACGTGGGAGAAAGGAGTCTCTTCTGGGGGAGGAGGAGTTCCTTCTGGTTGAGTACATGTGGCAGAGTGAACAGCTGGTTCCAGGCTGGAGGGAGCAGTCAGCTAATGCCAGTTTCAAGCAATCACATGGGAATTGTATTGCGTGTTGCAGAATTATTAATGTTGTTGCTGTTATTGTTTGGTTTTATCCCATTGCTGTTTCCAGTAAATCGTTATTAACCCATGATTTGTGCCTTCCGTGCCTTCAATTCTCCTCTCCAGATCTCCACAAGGGAGTAGGGAGACCAAACAAATGTAACATGGTTTGAAGAGTTTCAGTGGGAGCACTACACTGGGAGTACCATTCCTAAACCATGACAACCTTACTTGGTGCTCAAATGGAGTATGAAACCTCGAGATAGCAACGCTCTGTCCAGAGCCAGTTGAAAACAGATTTGACCCAGGAGCCACTGGTTACAATGTTGCTTGATCTGCTCACATGGTTGTGGTACCTAACCCTGTATATATTCCTGGCTGTGCTCCTTGCAGTGCTTTTTTTCCAGAGCAGGGAGAAGGATCAGGATTGCTTTGTTGACGTACTGGGGGATATTAGCTAATGGCATGACAACATCAAGGTCAATGCGCGACATTTGGGATGTATATTCAGTGTTGTTCTCCTACCCTTACCTTGGACACAACCTTTGGGGATCTGTTAATAATCATAGCCAGTTTGTGGAAGGAACAGGAGAGGACAATTTTCTCAAGATTTTTACCCCCTCTTCCTTCTTCAGGCCTGTTACAACAGCTTTTGAGAATTTTGAATTCCCTTTGGATGCTAAAGAAAGCATGTTGCTGTTGCTAAGTCTGCCAGGTCCCTTCAGTGTGGCCGACACCGTGCTTAGAGTCAGGATAAAGATTTATAGGGAGGTTATTCAGAGATCTAACTTGAGGATGGATAGTCATGAGTGCCATGAAATGTGGGAGAAGATGGACCAGCTTTTGAAGTATTATTCTGCTCCACGGGTTTGAACGTTCACTCCTGAACATCTACAGGACCCTGGCAGAGGTGTAACTTACTGCACAGTGCCCTGCCAACTCTTTACTGGACACAACTCAATACCAGAGAGCACCCTCAGGGGGAAGAGGAAGAAAACAGACCAACAGGCACTGTGGCCACTCAGACTACTGTATTTCTTTTCTGCCTACTCTTTCCTATGGGAGAAAAGTGGCAGGACTAGAAGACTACTGCTTCTCTGTTTGCTCCCCTAAAGACCACCAGAATTATGCCATGGCTGTGTAAACAGCACCAAAGGAGCAGGTTAGTGTCCAGTATTTATGTGCTAAGTTTTAAGGCAGTGAAGACTTCCTTTGCCCTTAAAATAGTAGATGTGTGTTGAAGATAGGAGTGCTAATGATAAACCAGACTTGGAGAAGGACATTTATGCATGGTTACCTGTTGGAACCCAGGGGGTTCCTGTGGCATCTCAGAATGATCCAAACCCTGGTCAGGAGGCTTTTCAGCCTTGCCAGAGGTGTCAGAGACCCTGGATTGATACTAAGAATGCCTGTGGCTTTGATTTTAATCCATGAGACAAACTACTAACTTATAAGAAGAATTGCAAGTCACCAGAGTTTAAAGAGTAGAATAGCAGTAATTATAGATGAAGAGGGAAAGATTTGGACCCATGTCCAGGGGGGTTTGAGATTCTGGACAGGGGGGTCTGGGAGTCAAGATGGAGAATTCTTACACGTGGCATGTTATCTCCTCCTCTTGGTGATGTTGGCACTTTTGGATTGGTTTGTCAGAGAGTTGGACAATGTAATGTAAGGGTCACAGATTGGAAATTAATGGGAAACATTGGATACGTAGTTGATAGTATTAAAGAATAGAGCTGATACAGGGTGGACACAGTGTGCCTCGATCTCCCTTGCAGGACACAGCGTGCCTCAATCTTCCTTGCAGGGCAGAGAGTGTGCAGGGCACAGTGTGTCTCTGAAAGTTTTGCTGTGTCGACCTCGGCAGGGCAGAGAAATCTACTTTTGATAAGGAACTAATAAACTGCCTTGAGAACATGAACTAATGACTCCAGAGTGCTTCTTTGGCTCAGACAGCTGATGAGAAAAGGACTTTTTACACACTGCCGGAGAACCCAGGACAGGGAAGTCTCTGGCAGTTACCCACTCTTTTGGAGTAGCAGAAAAAAGTTGGGCCTTTCAGCAGCTCACTCAGGTGCAGTGAGAGGACTGGTGGGGTGGCACAGTTAAAACCTTGCGGTTCAGATGTTGCAGGTGGTTTTTTGCTTTGATGATCTTTGTGTTCCTATCACAGTGAGGATCCCAGTAGGCACAGTAGTAAGTAGCAGCATCATCTGGAATTACATCTTTTATTGTAAGAACACAGCGCTTCTGGACAGAATTTCTTTCGGCCATGTATCGGTTTCCTTGAAAGGCACTTTCAACGGTAGGTTTGCTTCCTGCAGCAACAAACAGAAGCCTTTCTGGAGCTTCACCCTCCTTCTGCTTATACCAGTGTATGACAATGCCATCAAAATTCACCTCTAATGTTTGAAATTCACATGTCATCCGTGCACTTTTTTGGAACTTGGTGATGGATATAGGAGTCTGCATGGGAATTTCCTGTGCAAATCCATCTAGGAAAGAGAAAAGGAAAAATTATGTTATTAGCTGTAATTTAGAGATTTGGAAAGATGCCTATTAGTAAAGCCATGAGTGCCTGTGAGGAAAGGTAGGAAAATAAGGAAGTACTTACAAGACCAAGAGGCTGTGGCCACAAGCACTACCAGCAACAGCATGTTTGCTTATCACACTTTGCTCTCATTGAGATCAGAGGAGGATGAAAGGGATTCCAAACAGAAAAGGTGTTGTATGGAAGGAGGAGGTGGCTCTCTTGAATGATCTTCAGTGATGAATCTTCTGTGTGCAAGCAGATAGGGTGCCTTTGCAGAAAACCCTCTCCAGGCTGCCAAATATTAAAATCGGTAAAAAGGCTGTAGTCCAGTCTGCTTTTCAAGTAAATATGGGAAATATTGATAAAATCCAAGGACTTGGCCCTATAAGACTCTAGTCGAAGTCTTCTCTTGACTGAGAAAAGGTTGCAAGCACCAGCATGTCCAGAAATGTATGATGGAGTGAAGGTTTCAGCCTGGAGGATACCCCGGGGGACAGTGAGCGTGTACCTCACCTGAGGGGTGCAGAGAGGTGCGCGCTGTCAGAGCAGGTGAGGGCTGCCTTTTGCTGCTTCAGCTTAGTCACCTTGAGGCAAGGTGCAGAAGTGCCCAGGATGCCCCTGTGCTGGTACTGCCCTCCACCAAAGCTGAAGACCATCAACCTGCAATGACTGCAGCGACTGCAGAAGCTCAGCTGTGGGCACTTGCCTTTGCTTTGGTTTAGAGTGCGGGAGGAAATGCACAGCCACAGCATTTCAGTTTCATCGTTTAGCTGAGACGCAAACACTTCTTTGAAAAAAGGCTGGAAAATAAAAGAGAGCAGCTGTTTCCAACAGCCATTGCAAAGAGACATCTTGATGAGTGGGCCTGACGGTGTGCCCTGTGCCTGATGAGCCCAGGCTGTTGGTCGATGGGAGTGAAGATGAGTTTCTTTGTTCTCCCTCCTGCTGGCAGCTGACCACATAAAGCATGCTGGTAGTAATCACATTACTAAAGGGTTTGGAAAGGTGCATGTGAATGCAGAGCTCTGAGGAGGGTTGGGCAAGGAGAGACAACTGCCTCCGTGTGATGGCAATAGAAAGAATCCCCCTCTTCCCGATAGATAAGTGTGGGAAGGCCTGTTTAATTTTCCGTCAGGCCACACTGAGGTGAAGGGAGGGAGATTCAAGGAAGAGATCACTTATCCCAGCAGTCTCCTGCAAGGGCAGCTGTAACTAATCAGAGTGAAAACTGCATTGGCTACTGTATATTGAGGACCTGAAATCAAGCTGCTGTTGCCAAAAGCTACCATGTATGAAACAGTAGCAGTAGATTGCTATTCTTCTGATCACAAAGCAGAAATCTATCAGGCACCTGATTCTAGATGAAGAGTAAAGGAATATGTCAGTGACATCAGTGACAGGACTGTACATGATGAAATGCCTGATTTACAGACACTGTAAGCTTTGTAACTCAGTAAGTCTCCAATTAGGAATAATAACTGACCAAACATGATAGTGTCTATGCCAAGAAGACACATGCAGTGGCTGGAATATTGTTTCACAAAATACTTTTCCATGTTCAAATTATCACTAAATAGACTTGTCACTGATGAAATGGCCAAAATGTATTTTGCAAAGAGGTTTGTTACATAAAGTTATCTAAATAACTTCCTCCTTGTACATCAGCGCTGACTAATCCTGATCACCTTCTTCACCTTCCTGTCTGTGAATGGTTTCCAGGATTAGTGGCCCTGTCACTTTCCCAGACTGAGATAGGGCTAACCTGACTGTAGTTCCTTAGGTCTTCCTTTTTCTCTTTCTGAAAAATAAGAGTGACATTTGATTTCTTCTTGTCTTCAGGAACCTGTGCAGATTGTTGTGACCTTCCAAAGGTAAGGAAGAGTGTCTTTGCAAAGGCATTGGCCAGCTGCCTCAGCACTTGTGGGTACATTCCATCAGGCACCATGGACTTAGGTGTGTGCAGTTTAAGTGCTCACTAGCCTGATCCTCCTCCACCAAAGGCTATGTCTTTCTTGCTCCAAACTTCCCATCTGGTCTCAGGGGCCTGGGATACCTGAAGGCCATTCTTATGGGTAAATGCTGAGGCAGAGTAAATACTGAGTACCTCAGGTTTTCCCATGTCATACATCACCAGTTTCCCTGCCCCATCCAGAAGCTTTCCCTAGTGTTTCTTTTGCTGCTGTTGTATTTGTAGAATCCTTTCCTGTTCCCCTTTACTTCATTAGCCAAATTCAATTCTAGCTGGTTTATTGCTTTCCTAAGTCCATTCCTGCATGGTTGAACAGCAGCTCCATACTCTTCCTGAATCACCTGCCACTGTTTCCTCCTCTTTCATACTTCATTTTTACCCCTGATTAAAGTCAGCAGCTTTTTGCTCACTCTTGCAGTACTCCTGCTGCCTCTGCTTGGTTTTCTAGGTGTCAGATTGGACCTTTCTTGAATTTGGAGGAGATATCTTTTATCCAAGATATCTTGAATACCAGCTAATTTACCTGGACGCTTCTCTCCCGGGTTGTATGCAGTGTGATGCTTCCAAGCAGGTCTCTGAAGAGTTTTAAAGTCTGCTCTCCTAAAGTCCAGGGCTGAGGTCCTGCCTTTTGCCCTGGTGCCTTCTCTCAGGAGTCTGAACTCCACTGGCTCATAGTCACCGCAGCCAAGGCTGCCCTGACCTTGCCACCCACGAGGTTCTTATTTGCTGCCAACCACCCATGTCAGGAGGTTGCTGCCAGATCACTCCTGAAACCTCCTAGACTGGTTGTGAGAAATTCTCAGATCCCATAACACAATGATAAAATTAGGTTCTCTGGGTTCTTGTAGGACTTTTTAATGACTGAAATGCAAAGGAGAGCAAAAGAAAAATATGAAGGAAGATGTGCTAGATCAGCTGGTCTTCCCTCCGTCTTTCCTATTCCTGTCTTTTTTCAAGAGAAAATACTGAGGGATGAAGAAATGTTGCTCTGCTTGCTAGGATTCTAACAGAGAAGAGAAATCTGTAACTCACACACAGAGACAGACTGTGTTCCCTGTCAGGTGAGTACTTTCAGTAAGATCTAGCCTAAAGTGACAGAAATGCTTCCCTTTTTGGATGTTGCAGACAAATCCGAGTACTGAAATTATATACTGATTGTCAACATGAGATATTTAACACTTGTCATAAGACAATGTTGTTCTTCTCCTGCTGCAGAAAATCATGAAAGCAGTTGAATAAGGAAGTATTTGAATTTTTAGCAGAGTTCAGAGCTTGCGGTTCAGAGCACAAAGAGCCTTTTTGTAAGGCTTATCTTTGCCCAGCTAATGCTGTGGTAAAACCAGCACGCACAGTAGTAAGTGCCAGAATCCCCCGGGGTTAAAGACTTTATAATGAGATAATATATGGGGCGAGTATGATCGTTCCGAACTTGAAATTTATTTCTATTGTTGCTGTCATCAAAAACTGGTGTCCCTCCAGACTCGTACAGTATCCTCTTCGGTGGCTCTCCAGGAAGCTGCTTGTACCAGTGCACAATGTCTTTGGACCCCAGTTGACACGACATGCTGATAGATGTGTCCTTCTTCCCTAGCTGCAGCTCCGGGGTTTGCACTGGCACCGACTGCGTGTGTCCACCTGGAAGTGAGAGCAGAGAAACTGCATGAAGGGAGAAACTCCTGGAGCATGGAACCAGGCCTGTGTTCACTGTAGACAGGAAGGAGAAAGGAGAGGAAAAAGGTCTTACGGGGCCAAAATGAAATCACAAGAAGGACTGGAAACAGCAACATACTGCCTGTGCAGATTAGACCTGAAAATGAAACAGAGACAAAAATGTTATAAAGCCCTTCAGGTGGACAAAGCGTCAGATGACTGGGAGGAGGAAATTACTCATTCAGCACATCCAATGGTTGTTCTTCAACACACTACCACAGTGGGTGTTAAATTTACTGACAAGCTAAACCGTGGCAGGCACAGCATAGAAAAGACAAAAAATACTCAATCTGAAAAAAAAGGTCTTCATCTATCCACCTACTATACTTATTTCAGACTTACCTACTGAGCACAAGCATAAATACTCAAGTTGCTCAGCCTGGCCCTTCCCAAGGATGTTGTCCTCTTCTTAGACACCTCAAAGCTGTCACAGAAGAATGTTACACCATCTTTTCCCTAGAACTTCAGAGAATCATAGAATAATAGAATACTAGGGTTGGAAGGGACCTTAAATATCATTTAGCTCTCACCTCCATCCCATGGGCAGGGATGTCACCCTCTAAGTCAGGTTGCTCAGGGCCCCATCCAACCTGGAGATGAACCTTTAACACATGGAGCATCTAGATTTTCTCTGGGCTGTCTGTTCCCATGCCTCATGGCTCTCAGAGTAAATAATTTTTTCCTAACATCTACTCAGAAACTCTTTCCATCTAAAACTCTTCCTCCTTCTTCTATCACTATCTACTCATGTAAAGATTTGTTTTTCATAAGTGCCCTTTAGACACTGGAAGGCTTCAAAAAGGAAGCATTTTCATGTCCAGGCTGAACAAGGCTGGTCAATGGACTGTGTCTCTCCTCCTCTTCTGAGGGGAAAATGTTTTGGTTAGCTTTGCACCTCCAACTTCATAGGAACGGGCCTAGGAATACTTAATTACATTTGTCTATCTAGATATTAATTTCACTGTGCATCAAGAATTACAGATACGTAAAATGCCATGTAAACACTTGATTGCACTGACTAGCCATTACACATTTATTCTGAAGATCTTTGTATTCCTTTAACTCTCTCAGGTTGTTGCATGAGGTAAGGAGCTCCTCTGGCAGCAGTATCCTGCCAGCAGCGAGGTGGTTGGACCTCTGTGCAAGTGCTGCCTTCCTTGATAATGGGGTTGTAGAACTAAATAGGAAGAATACAGCCGGTGGCTCTATGACAAGACAGCCTCAGTAGCTGTGGCAAAACCAGAGTGAAGCATGCCTTTCTACCAGACAGGTATTTGCTGCCTCTTGCTTTTCTTGTACTTTCCCTGATTTCAAAGGCTTTCCCTGATTTCAAAATGTGCCCCACAAAGACTTTATAGCAAGCAGTCCCCTGGGCAGCAGCCATCATACATCATGCTCTTCCCTGAGAAAAAATTCACATTTTCTGATCCAAGAGAGATCCTCTTGATCTTTTTTAGGCCTTTGCCAATAGCACTGTACACAAATAAATCTCATGTTACAACTAGTACCGAAAGTTCATATTCTTCTGTTGTCCTTGTGATAAATACACGGGTTTGTGTCAGTTTGTGTGGTGCAGACATATCTATAATGAAGGAACAAAAAAAGAACTCACGTGGACAGGGGGTTGTGGATAACCCTTGCCACATGAAATGTAACTGCTGCTCTCCTCACAGCTGTCTGGCTGAGCAGTGCTGTATCACCATTTCTATATGTTCCCTGGTTTAATATGCAGCTTGTCCTTGAAAATGGTCTTCACAACACTTGCTCAGAACAGTCTTTTCAGGTGTTGCCCAGTGTAACAGATGCTTGGCTATGAAAGTCATTGTCATCCATTAAGATGGGAGTTACTACTGATAAGTGTCACCTGTATCTCCACCATCACTTGTATTTGAAGCCTCACAGTCTAGATCTTAAGTGTAAATATCCTTCTCCTATGCTCCCTCCCCAGTATTCCTTCATTTTTGCTTTCTCAGACTGTATTTGGGAAAGTATCTGTATTGTTCAAAGATGATCTGTGTTACTATATCATTTAGCTGCAATGCCATCACTCACAGGAGTGCTCATTTCCCCCAGCACAGAACATTATACCACCTGAGTTGTAGCACATCTTTGCTTTTGTCCTTGTCTGATATTCATGTAAACATAATCAGCATAAATGTGTTGGGGTGTTTTAGAGGCAGGAAAGTGCAATTGTGATTGTGACAGAAAACCTGCTCCTCAGGGTACGGGCAGCTTTCTGTGCTGGCTGCCTGTCACCCACTAGTTCTGTGGGAATGCTAGAATAATGCCAGTAGGCACAGTAGTAGGTACCTTCATCGTTAGAGTTAATGTCATTGATTGTGAAACTGTAGATGTTTGCACCTTTCTTGGAACAAGGAATTGTCATCGTAGGAAGCTGCACTGGGTCCGATGTACAGAATCCGCTCTGGAGCTTTGGAGGGCACGTGTCGGTACCAATGTATGTACACATCCTGGAACTCAGAAACACCCTCAACTATGCAGCCCATTGATGCACTTGTCTTGTGCCCTCTGGTAATGGATACTTCTCTCTGCTTTAGAAGCACTTGTGCTTGTCCATCTAGAAGGAAAGAGAGAAAACAGAACAAATACTCTTAGCTTGCTATCATACACACACATAAACATGGGGATGCTTCCTTCCACTGCCCTCTGTCATGGAGACAAAGGGAACCTACGAGACCAGGCTGCAGCCAGGGCCAGGAGAGGAAGCAGCAGCATCCTGAGGGCTCTTGCTTGTGTCTGCCCTCAGGAGGAAGTTAACAGCACTCCCAGCAGGGGCAGAGCACTGCAACTGAGGAAAAGAAATGACTCACTTGGGCCTTTGTAGAGGTTGTCCTGGCAAGTGTTGTTTGAGATAAAACAGCCTGGTTGAACCCTGCTAAATTGAGTCAGATTACAGCTTCACACAAGCGAAACAAATCTCTCCCTCTCTCCCTCTCTCCCTCTCTCCCTCTCTCCCTTTCTCCCTCTCTCCCTCCCCTGTCCAATTACCTTAACTCATCTACAAAGTAATTTTCTAGTCTGGAGCAAATTTTACCACTGCTTTTAGGCTAGTTGAAAGCTTCTAAACAACACCTGGACTTTTCCTTGGTCTTTCGGACCAAGGAAATGGACTTTTCCTGAGGTTGGCTGCCAATAAAACATAAAAAAACTCCAATTGTGGAGATAAATCAATTGGAGGGGTGTGAAATTACTGCTCATGACACAGATTGAATATTGAAGACAAGGAAAATACAGAGCAGGCATTTGGGAGCTCAAAAGCAGGATTGTTGTGTTTGTGACTGTTTCTTGTCACAGGTAAGGTGAGATGCTACATCTAAGAGTGGCTTCTCCAAATGCTGCAAAGAATCACAATGTAAAGAAACACAAATACTTTGCAACCCTCATAGACCTAGTTTAAATAAAGGCAATTAGGTCAAGCAAAATATAGAAATTTTTTTCTGCAATTCAATGTAATTTTTCAGACACAAGGTCACTTCTAGTTCCCTTAGTTAGAAAAACTAAACCAATTCCCCTTTTCCTATTGTTGTCATGTCATTTTACTTGTGTTAGCCAGCTTTTTTTTTTTTTGCTTTTTTTTTTTCTCAAGAATTTTTCACACAGATCCAATAACTGCTGTCCTACAGTTGTGCCAGGGATCTGATCTTTCAATTTCCTGCAAAATGTAACTGGTGCCCCAGTACTCAGGGTCCTCTGGAGACCCGAGACCCCATACTGGAGGCAGTACTGGGTCCTTTGGGATAGGAATACAATGGCCCTGTGACTTTATCTATATGTTGTTTGTCTGTAAACAGAAAGAGCTGAAATAACTCAAAGGAATGTCTTTCTGTTTGCAAAAATCTGTTCTATAGCTGTAGTCTTGTTGTGTAGGATGAGAAGTCCCACTGAAGTAAATTAGGAGACTTGTGTTTTAACATAAATGAAAATTTCATCAACTCCAAGCAGAAAAAAAAAGAGAAAATAAAACCAGCTTCTCAATTGACAAAGAAGTATAAAATGGGTCTATTGCATCCACAGTATTGACTGGTGCTTCAAGTTTATTTCCATTTACAACCTTCTATTCTGCCACACAACTGGCAGGAAAGGAGTTTTATTCCAAAGATTTAGCTTGAAGGGTAATGGGAATAGGAATAACTGGCTGTAGTGTGCATCTGCAAAGCTCAGCAGCATCTTTTGTATCTGCCTGTCTGTGCAATCTGATTCAAAGCTTTTGGGAAAAGTAGGGTGGCAGCGTTCCTGTGTGTTGTCAGACACTTCAGGTTCTTATCTGGAAAGCAGAGCATGTCTTTGTGCAGGTTCCCTGTGGCTTTCTACTACAGTGCATCCCAATTGGCACAGTAGTAGGTGGCAGAGTCTTGCAGCATTACTTTGCTCACTGTCAGGGTGCAGACAGGTTTGCTGAGATCCTTCTCAACAGCAAACTTCCACTCATCAGACTGGTTGTCTAGGGAAAACCTGGAGGACATGTTAGGCAACATGCTTGGGAACTGCATTGACCCTCTTTCGGTACCAGAGAATAAAACCTTAGCTAAAATCAGGGCTGGAGACACGACAATTGATGAGCACAGTTTTGCCTTCTGGGCTGGTGATGGATATAGGGGTTTGCTGAAATTCTTGTGCAGAGCCACCTGTGGCAATAAAAGAGAAAAAGTAGAGAAGATGAGATATGAGAGCATCCCCTTTCTACTGGAGAATGTGCAGGCAGCAGGATGAGCTGGGCAAGTACAAGAAAAGACAGTTCCCAGGAAAAAAAGTGCTCAGCAACCACATCACCACTGTTCTTCTTAGGGCTTCCTTACAGGCACAGGGCCAGGGTCAGGGTCAGCCTCAAGTGGGGGTGAAGCAGATCTGAGTGGCAGAAAACTACCCAATGTGGCTGTGCCAGCTACAAGCTGTATAACAAGCCATTTCCTTTTGGTTAACTCTCAAACAGAAGATAAAAAACCAAACAAACACACAATCTCTCCCCCTGCCCCAGACCCAAAAGACCACTTATCTCCAAAACCCACCCTTGTAAGAATATAGCTCACTACCAAGAAAAACTTTTTTTCATTCTTTTTTATTTCCACAGGGGATTTGCCTGGATCATGGGTAGAGTCATTCCTTTCCCTTTGTTTGTTGTACTGTTCTCCAAGATGTATTTGCCAGGTAAGGTACTAGACAGAGAATTTCTTACCTCTTACAGACCAAGATTCTGTAGGATGATTTTTCATCCCATGACAATACCTCCAATTTTAACAATTTGTCCTATTCATTTTGAACACTGAACATCAAAAAGAATCCTGTAATATCGCTTCTACCAGAAATCCCTCTTCCTGCAGTCACCTTTTGGAGTTACCCAGTACAGAAAAAAAAGTCACAGGGTTTTCAAACTTTTACTGATGACTCCAATAATTAAAAAATCATAAATATACATCAAAAGTATGCCTGACCAGCAAACATCTTCCATTACCTGGCCCTATAGCTGCTGGTTTTCACATTACTCAATAGGGGGGATTTCTTTCTGCCTATCAAGGCTACTGTCTTCATAGTCAAGCTTTTCCCATGGTCTTGGTAACCTTACAAATTTTAGAAGGCTGAAATATAAGTTTAGCTTACTAGTTTAAATGGAGATGTTCTGTAGTATAAACTTATATCAGTAGTAATACACTCATTTTCATGTTCTTATTTTCTGAAACCAGCAAGAGAGCCCTTTTTAGAATGTTTTCTATGCATCTAGTGTAGTTTACTATGTGATTTTTTAATCAAAATGGCGATTAAAACTATTCAACAGTTGATTGGCCCTTCCAAAGCCAAAGGCAGCACATGGGCCTAAGTATTTTTATATCAGCTGGCATTAATCAAACAAACCAGAATCTCTTTAAAAAAAGGGTTGGTATTGAGATCTGAAAACCTGCTGATGAAGAGCTTACATGGCTATCTTCTATCCCTGCTGCTTCCTCATCCATATCATCTGAAAAAATGCATAATGACAGTTTACTGATACTGTTGCTATTGGGGTTCTTTTTTTTCAAAGTAGAAACAAATTGCTTACACAAGATATAATTTTACCAGCATCATGAAGTAATTCCCACACTTCCACACTTTCTAATTCAGCTCTCAAATTTATTTGAGTTTCCCCTTTGAAGTCCAAGGGGTTTTCCTATTTGTCTGCTAAGAGTGCATACTTAAGTCCTTTATTTCTGTAAATAGGTCTTGTTTTATCTGATAAATACACCACAGCTTAGCAGCTTCTCCCAGCTGCTTATTAATTGTGTGGCTTACCTCACATCACTCAACAGCCTCAGAGGGAGGAGTCAACAACCTAGGGAGGGACAGACAGCATCGTGCAAAGCAGGATACTTCGTAAGATACCTCTCATTAACCCTCAGAAAGACTGCACTTGTATTGAATCGCACTGGAGTAGCAAGAGGGTGCTGCAGCAGACAGTGCTATGTGGCTCCCAGAATGGCCCCTTGGAAATCACAGATATTTGCAGTCCCTTCTGTCTCCTGCCCTAGTCTTCCACTGAAGATAGTTTGGGAAATACTCTCAGTTAGGGGTAGGTTTCTTTCGTAAGGATTCCCCAGAATTTACTTTGCCCTTCCCAATTCATGCCTGGATATCATTTAGTTTTTCCATTTCTCTGGGTTTTGTATCTGTAAAATTGCTTATTCTGGGGTAAAACTTGGAAACTACCACAGGACGTGTAATTTCAGCAATTTCATCCAAAATTCCCTCTTTCCCCTTAGTAATTTAACATTGCTCTTCTCTCTTCCCTCATCTTGGATGTCCCAAATTCCCTATCAAGCCCTTCCTGACCTTTCTGGCTGCTGTTTTCCCATGTCTAGATAAAGAAGCTGGGGCGTCTCCATGCAAAGAGTTTGTGATCATTCTTCTGCGAATGCATTACAGCTGCAGTAAATGACAGAGGCTGAGGGAATGGTTGTGGGTGCAGTCCCACACCATGCAGTGAGTGATAACACTAGCTGAGTTGGTTGTCCAGCTCATGCACCAGCAGCATGCAGGCATCTGTGTGGGTAGATACTTCTTTTGGAGGAAATCTATAATTCCAATTAATATCAGACCCAAAAAGGCTGCTACAGACCAATCTCCATGCATGTAGAGGGGATCCCAGGTGACATTTGATACCAGTGGATGCAGGTAAATCCTGACTTCACAGATAAACTTGACAGTGTCCTCTGGGAGTGACTGGGCTGTGGCATGGAGGCTGGCTCCTAGAACAGGTGAAGGGCCCAGAGCACACCTGGAGGGAGAGCAGGGAGAATGCAGCAGTGATGAGATGGTATTAAAAAATCCCCATCGCTGGCTTCAAGGAGGCATTCTCAAATAACAGGGATCCCATCCATGAGGAAGAGGGTCTGATATTTACTCCGTGCTATTGCTGGTAAAGACAGAGAGTGCTGCACAATATAAGGAGGAAGAGAAATGCAAAAACTTTTCTCGACCTTTTGGCTTTTATTGCACACATTTCTCAACCATCACACAGGGTAATCAAGGTATTTGTGCACAAGTTCTCTGCTAAGTGTGATTTTGAACTTGGGATTTGGGCAATAGGACATTGCAGATATTAAAATATATGAGTAGGCTGGGTGACAATGGGAGTGTGATATAAACCCAACATGAAATATATTCTGACTCCCTTAAGAATAGCTAATAAATACCATATACTTACAAGGCCATAGACAAGATTGGAAGGTTTTAAAGAGGCCTGTAATTTTATCTAGTTCTGCTGAGGCTCCTCAGAAAAGGAAGTTCAGAGATGCTGGGATCAGACAAAATAATTTCTTAAAAATGATTTCTCAAAATCATTTTTCATGAGACAAAAACCCCCAGATATAAACCTTGCCCTCTCAAAAGAAGCAAACGAATTGGTGAAGAGACAATTGATTTTTTTAAATCATGTTAGCTTAATTTCCTATTAAAAAAGAGGCAGCGAGGCATGTGTTCATGTGGAAACTTGATGATACCATTCACAAGTGCTGCCTGTGCCTGGAAGACTAACCAGAACAAGTCACGGTGCCGTTGTTCTGCCTGTCAGGCACCTGCATCTTTCTCACCTTTGCCTCTCTGTGCTATGGTATGGCTATTTCTGAGCCCCCTCATGGCTCCTCTGGGTAATAACAGGGAAGTGATGGAGGGACAAGTTTTTGAGAGGTGGGGAGCACCCACACAGGTCTTACTGGGCAGAAATGTGCTTTATTCTCCTGGCATCCAGCCATCAAACCTTCCCAAACCCAAACCAGCTACATGTACTTTTGTACAAGCACCTCCTCCTCTCCGGCCTTTGCTGGTTGTGCTGCCTGAGACTGTGAGTGCTCAGACATCTATGTGTTTAGGCAGTTAGCCTAGGCATTTTCTAACATACTTACATAGTTAGCGTGCTTGCAAGTTAGTCTGATATTGTGTGATGACATAGCAGTGGTAAGGCATTCAGTGTAGCGGGACTTGAGCGGGAGATCATAAATAAAAATAGGAACAACATCCTTATGTTCTGGGAGAAATACTTTGTGCCCAGGGTCTTCTCTTTCTCCACAATACCATTTCACTTCTTCCTGTGCATACTGCCTCTCATCGTGGGCAGGGAGAACACAGCTCCAGGTGGTCAATATTCCTCCCATCTTATCATACAAAGCATAACACAGTGAGAGACGTGCCTTCACCCCACCCCAATAGAATTCCTGCACCACCAGTGGATGGGACATAATCTGTAAAGACATCAGTTGTGTTTCAGTGAGCAGTGATACAGGTTTGACAGGTCAGGGTTTTTTTACAATTTTACAGTAAAACAATGGTAGAGGAGGGTCATACACATTACGTAGCTGTGGTCTCATCAGACCATGTATTGAATAGGAATGTTTCTCCAGACATCTCCCTCCTTCTGAGGAAGGACTTCATGATGTGGCTGTTTCCTCCCTGATGGCACAGGCATGTCCATGAACAGCCTGGTGAAAGAGTGCTGCTGGAGCCTGACCTCAGCCCCCTCTCCCTCTCTGTCTACTCTCAGGTCAATTGCAAAATCTCAGACTTCCAGCGGTGGAGAAGGTTGCCGTGAGCTCAGCTGGGCTTGATGATACCCAGCCACAATTCCTGTGTTGAGTGCCACAATTGAAAAAAAAGAGTAATTCTTCACCCTTTCCCTAGTCTTCATCTGTTTTGCTTATTGACTGGGAGCATAGCTCCCCAGAGGTAGAGATTACTTCTGAAGCACCAAACAGAGCAATGGGTCACTGGCAGACAAGACATAACCATGACATCAATCACACAAACTGAATTCAATTAATTAACTGCTAAATGTTCCTTTTATGACACGGGGGATTTTTTGTTTAAAGTCCTCTGTTTTGTCTGGAGAGCAGTGTGGTTCCTGCCTGGAGTACTACTAACAAGATTGTATCTAGTAGGCTAATGAGAAAGGGCCATATTGAACGTAAAGAAAACCCTATTTTCATTGAATGATAAAATCAACAGGAGAGCAGAGTTTGAACCTTTTCAGGACTAAAGCAAAATATCTGATCAGCACAGGCACTACTTACTCACTTTGATGTAGGAAAAATGTTATCACACCTTAAAGTATATGAAAAGGTGTACCACAAGCATATGCATGTATTTTTAGTGACATTCATAGTTACAGGGAAAAACAGCGGCATCCTCTGTTAACCTGGGCACATTAACAGCCATGAGCAATCATGACGATAAAATCACTTCTAAATAAACAATGATGATAAAACCAGCTTCTCCATCAGCACTGAAAGCAAAGATATTTAATTCTATCCTCTTCAGAGTGAGCACAAACCTCTGCAGTCTTCAAGCATTCAAACTGGATGAAAGAAAATACTCAGTTTGGAAATCTGTCATGTTAATGAGAAACTATCACAGCATTTGCTAAGGTGTCACCCTCTGCTTCTCCTTCCAGAGTATAAGCATTTTGTGACCATTTGGTAATGGACTCAAAGCAACTGACCACACAAATAAATCTTTCAGCAGTTTCACAGGGTGTGAGGGTTTGCTCAAAAGAAGATAATTTCTGAAGAGTAAAATCTTTGAATAGATGAAGAAAAGTTATGTAAAGCAGATGTTTTCATCTGCTCATTCATGATGAGAACATAATTACATTAAACTTTAAATTCATTCCCCTGCCATTTTATTAGGGAGAATTTTAAAACTGCCAAAAAATGGTATGAAGTTGCAAATCACTAAACATGCTAAGTAAGCTCTGCCCAGAGTGTTTAACACTGGAAATCAAGTTACTTCATCAGTCCATTCTTTCCTATGCTGATAGAAGTTGTTGCCTGCTGTCTACCAATATTTCCAGGGTTGATGCAGAGCAAAGAGAACTGCTTCCAGGCCTGACAACCTTGAGGGAAGCCACCTGGAAATACATTTCTAGAACTCCATCTTCCTACCAGTCTCAGCATCACTGCTTTTCTTAGCTTGGAGAGGCCAGGGTGGCTGGGATGGCTGTCAGGACAGCAGCACTGAGGCTCCAGCATGGAGGTTGTGAGCTAGGAGGAAATGCGGGTACATGGTCATGGAGCTGCCATAATGAGGCTAAGGATGGTGATAGGCTTTGCTGAGCAGAAGACCTGCACAGGCATGCAGAGAGACATCCCTTTGGGAACCAGCCCCTAAGGATGTTTTTGGGGAGTCTCTTCTGGCTTGGTCTTTCCATCCTTTGTGTAAAATGCAGAGCAATGCAATCCTTGGGCACTTTAGCATATTTTAAATATTCCTATGACCGTTTGTAATGGCAGGGCATGTTACATAATCCTGAAAGATAATTTTTTTGGCTGCTTTAAAATATTTTCTTGCAATTAATAATTTAGCTATTTATTTAACCACAGGTAGAGTATAAAATTATTTTAAGTAAAAGTAGCATATAAAATTATTTTTCCTCTTAAACCAAGATTGTCACTGTGAATTGAACCAGCTGAATAACTTATTATTTGGTGCAGATTTACCATGTTTTGTATACAGCATGTTTTAACACGTATGAGATACAAGGATATGTTGCTCTAATGACTTGAGCTGCAGCTTGACAAAAAAGTTTTCTGTCTTTGCCTGCCTGCAGATTGAAGTAGCCGGTTAGCATGCACAAAACTGATTTTTTTTTCTGCTATGGCACTGAATTTGCTGTGTGTGGCTGCAGACATTAGCCAGCTTCAGATAATGAGAGATATTAATGAAAGAAACTCATCGTTGAAGACTGAGCCAAATGACAGTTAATTTGGCAAATGCAAATTCTAGCATCTATCACCCTCTGCTGGGTATAAAGAAGTAAAACGCTCAGAAGCCCTTTGTGAGCAGCTCTGTAATCCATAGGCATGGATGGATGCCAAGAACTCATACTCTGAGATTTTTAAGCAAAACTGTTTAATGTCTGTCTTTTAAATTTGCATGAGTTCTTTTTAGGTGGACAGTAGTCCCCTCTTTCTTGGGCTAGGAGATATTTAAAACGCAGGGTTCTGAATCTCTGCCAAAGACTATGGACAACTTCCACTTTTGTATAAATCTCTATGACACCTTGGGAGTTACAGAACAATGACAGGTCTGTCAGATTTTAGCTGCTCAGAAAATTTTGCATGACCTTGTGTAGTGGAGGCTGGCTGGATGCCAGGCACCTATCAAAGCCATTCTCTTGCTCCCCTTCACAAACTGGACAGGGGAGAGAACATTAAAAAAAAAATTAACAAAATTTATCAAATTCATCTCATTGCTTGAGATAATGACTGGGAGAGATTACTCACTAAATACAGCCATGGACAAAACAGGCTCAACATAGAGATTTGAGTTAAATTTATTACTAAATAAAATTAGAGCAGGATAATGAGAACTAAAATAAAACCTTGAAAACACCTACCCCTACTGTCCCTCCTTCCCTGCTCTACCTCTTTCCCCAGAGGGGCAGGGAAACAGGATATGAGGCTTTATGGGTCAGTTTGTCACCTATGGTTTCATCTTCTGCTCAGGGAGAGGAGTCCTTCCCCTGCCTCACCGTGGGGTCCCTCCCACAGGAGACAGTTCTCCGAGAGCTTCTCCAGCATGAGTCCATCTCATGGGCAGCAGCTGCCTGTGAACTGCTGCAATGTGAGCCCATCCCACAGGCAACAGTCCTCCCAAAACTGCTGCAGCAAGAGTGGGTCACTTTTCCACGAGTGCAGCTCTTCAAGGACAGGCTACTCCAGAGTGGGCTCCTCTCTCCATGGGCCTCCCACGGGGTCACAGCCTCCTCTTGGTCATCCACCTCCTCTGGCAAGGGCTCCTCCTTGGGCTACAGGTGGATCCCTGCATGCCCATGGAGGAGCTCCATGGTCTGCAAGGGCACAGCTGCTTCACCATGGTCTTTGCCACGGCCTGCAGGGGAATCCCAGCTCCTGTGCCTGGAGCACCTCCTGCCCCTCCTTCTCCACCGACCTTGGTGTCTGCAGAGTTCTTCCTCTCCCATAATGTCACCCCACTCTTCTCTGGCCATAATTAAAGCTGTGAAATAACTTTTCTGCTTTCTTCTTAAATCTGTTATCACAGAGGCATTACCACCATTTCCAGGGCCCATGTCTGGGACCATGGCCCAAGCTTGGCCAGTGGCATGTCCCTCTTTGGAGCCACCAGGGATTGGCTCTGCAGAACATGAAGGAAGCTTCCAGCAGCTTCTCACAGAAGCCTCTAGACCACACTACCAAAAACCAGGCATGCAACCCCAGTACACCTTATCATTTGGCAATTATGTGTTAACCTGCACAGTTAATTCTTCAAAAATTACATGTTTTGTTTCTTTTTTTTATTCAATGTCATACAGCCAGATTCTTCCTTCCATTGCAGCTCAATATGTTTAATTTTAAAAACTTTAATACAGAGATGTTGACTTATGAATTAAGTTTGGAAATCTGGACTATCTTAACCTTTTGCCTTTGCAGCATGTACCTTGGAAATGTAACAATTTAAGTATATAACTACTTATCTTTCCAGTGCTTCGATGTTCTTAGTCCAATTACATCCTGTACCTCAAGCAGTGTGTCTAGGCAAGTGTAAAGGTACTATTAGTGACCAGGGGTTTATCTGGTTCACACCAAAGCCTATGCTCTGATAGCACCAAAAGAAACCCCAGCCTCTTTTCTCCTTGAAAACTGGCTGAGGACACAGAGGGCTTTCCATTTGTTAACTGGCTTCAGCAGATGTGAGTCCTGAAGACTCAGGCTTTGGTGGCTACGCAGCACTTTGTGGTTATCTGCATTGCATTTAGTGCCTGTGGCTGGACAGAAAGCCTGCATACACACAGCAGTACGTCTGCCACTGTCTGGGTATTTTCTTTCACTAAAATTTCCTTTAACTGCTATTAAGCATCTGAATATGCAGCACAACCCTCTAACAGATAATTTCAGCTTTTGCAAATTAATGCTGATTAAGAGACCTTCCTGTTGGTTACAGGAGAAACCTGTAATTTGGAAAGCACTACATTTTTTCCTATATGATGCTTTTGTGCTGATTAAACAGACCAGGGTGAAAAGACAGAAAGACATAGTTGACATGCTCACAGAGACATGGTGCACAAAGCATCAGAGCTGAAATCACATGGATGAAGACCATTGGGACAAAAGGGTTAAAAGTCAAAGAATGGTGAGGAGGATGGTAGATTTGCTCAAGTGACCTTGCAGCTAGGAAAAGATCTTTCAAATCTGCTTTAAAAACTAACAATAAAATACGATTTTGTACCTCAAACAGCAAACTGTGGTGTTTTTGAGTCTACTGTGGTACTTATGCCTGCTACTTGCTCATGCTCTGCCTGCACATAGCCTGGTAAAGTGTCCATCAGCCAATGGTTGTTCCTTCCCAACCCCATCCATCTAAACTACCCAGCACAGTGGCTTTCTTTTGATGCCTTTTTCCCTGTGTCAGCAAGACACTACAAAATTTTTGTTAGGAATGAGCTTAATGAGACTTTGGTTTATTTAACATCTTTCTGACATGAGGGCATCAGCAATCAGAACATCCTGGAATTGAAAGCTATGCTATTTGAGCAGGACTTTATCTCTCAGCCTCCCCTCCTTCTTCTGTGGCAGGGACAGATGCACCCAGTGGAATAGATGAAGTGAGGTAGGGAGAAAACTGTAAGAAAAGAAAAATAATTTCTGTGGGTGACTTGCTCCCTCCTCACCAAGCACCAATCAATGCAAAAGCAGCACACTGGCACATTGTGCCGTACCAAGGAGATGAGAAAAGTCAAGACCAAGGGTGCTTGATTTCAATACTAAAATCAAGAGGGCCCCCAATAAGAGTAACTGCATACAATGGGCTCCTGGTAAAAAAATACTTTTGGCTAATCAGAGTAATGCTTTGGGCTTGTCATGGTTTGACACCGGCCAAGGACCAGTGCAATCAATCTCAAACCAGCACAGGGCTGATCATAATGACCTTAGGATTGTTACATATAACGGTCTCACTTGATAGTAGGTCCCTTTCAAAGAGGTGGTGACATGGCGTCCACAGGAAAACTGAAGTTCCATTCTCCAGGGCTGGGCTTTTACACTGATGTGTAGAGCAGCCATTACTGAAATGCAAGTGCTGAGATGCAGTTAAGTAAGAAACTGGCCTGGAGGTTATCACGAGTATCACTGTAAACCAAGTGTAATAGGTTATTATGACCACCTCAAAATGGTGTGCTGCAGTCTGGAATTCATTGTAACAAGAAAACCAAAAGCAATCTTTGTTCTTGGAGAGATTCTTGGCCCTAGATCAAACACGTTGAAGGAATGAGCAGAAAACCAGAGTGCTTTCCTGTAATCTCCTTAGACTCACTGGATATTTCAAATCCAAAATCCCAGCTGAGCCATTCACCTTCTTCACAAAACACAGCTATCATTGGACTTGCCTTTGAAACCTACTGAAAGAGATCCTGAAAAACAGAAAAATCAACTCTCATCTTCTTCAAGAGGCACAAACCCCCTATTTCTTCAACAGAGGTTTAGCAAATGAGAAATGGAGTGGAAACAGAGATTGTTTGCATACAAGATGACCAATGTATAATGAAAAATAACTGAATTCCTAGGAAAATATAGTTGTTCCCAAATATTTTCAGCTTCCATGCCTCAGCAAATACAATGGAGCAGATTTGTGGAGAACTTACTTTCTACATGAAAAAAGTGGACAAGTGAAAAATTACTAAGAGGTAGACATCTTCAACTGAGTGATGGTTGAATATAGACAAGCTCCCTTCCTCAGTGGACGGATATTAGCTGGTGGTCAGAGTCGGCAACAGGAAGAGCAGCAGAGAGACATGCCGAGCTGAGGTTCAGATCTTTTGGAACTCTGGCCACAACTAGGGTGGAGAGCAAGAATTTAGATATTGCACACCTTATGCTGTATTCCTTTGGAAAAAGAGGCATTAAGATTAGATTATATTAATACAATGTACAAATTATATGGACTTCTTACAAAACTTCAAAATCACCACACAAGAAACAGCTTCTTTGGACCAAAGGTTTATTTTTAATGACACAGCACTGGAAAACATAAGTTACAGATGACTTTTTGATACAGGATACATTATATATCTTACTTTAAAAGGTTCTGTGAAGGTACGCTGCATAAATACATATAGTGAAAATATATTGTGTTTATTTATTCTCAGAGATTAGTTCTGTTTCTTTTTGAAAATGTTCAGCCAATTAAATAAAAAAGTATAGATTAGCATCATAACATCTCCCCCCTCCAGGTTATCTCATTGTAACTACTGCAGCTGGAAGAGGAGACCGAGCCATGCCTTCTCAAAGATTAGCGGCTTTGAACATGATGTTATTCATCATCTAAGAATGAAAATTTCACATTACAAACACAGATATTGTATCATGTTTTGGCAATGGAGCAGCTAGTTTTGCTTTGAACAAAACTCTTTCCCGTAATGCCAGACAGTGGAAGAGCAATGCATGTACTGGATGATACTACACAGCCAAAGAACTACAATGAAGTTGTGAAAATGCATATATAGCCATATGCACTTTTATATACACATGTAAGTTCTTGTGTATATATATTATGCATGTCCAAAAATAACACTGAAAAACGTTGCAGTAGTTAACTATCTTTTAAACACACGAAACTTATAATAGTTTGACCTCATAACTACAGGATAATTAATTAAATCTTCTGCAGTGCAATGGAATACAATACACTTAGTGCAGAGAAGTTAAGGTTTTGGTATTGAGGAAGCTAATTTCAGATTTCATGGGAAGGGATCAAATACAGGATCACCATAGCTTTGACGAAGCACAAACAAACCTGTCGCCACATACTCGTGAACAAATAAGGACATTTCCTTTTTATCTGATTTTTTTTCCCCATGTACTGCTTCAGAAATTACAGCTTAACTGTTTGCATTCATGCTCACTTGATATGTTTCAGCTAGCTTTGTCTGGCACCAGTCTGTAAACCATTAACAGCTTTACCTACAAAAAGACGGGCTCCTGTGTTTCAAAGAGGTTAAAAACCTACTGACTGAGCTTCAGACTACATTTGTCTGTCTGGGACAACTACTCCAGATGGCGTGTGAAGTTCTCTGGGAAAAGTCCTTTATAACTATTTGCATCTCTATACTGAAGCCACTCGGATTCCTTAATGCCAGTCAACCAGCCAGCCTCCTGCAAAAAAAACCAAAAACAAAACAGAGTCTCTTAAATTTCAGGTCTCCTCCCATTCCTCACTATGAGCTTCAGACCTGAAGATGTTTCAGAGTAGCACAGCTAAAAGATTTGATGTTTTGGTTAAAAAGCAGCCTCTAATTTTGCACAGGCTACTTTCCCTGTTCTGCCAGACCACAATTTTGTGAGACCCAGTGACTGCAAGCACATGGTAGAGCCTTTAGTCCATCTAACTCCTGGCTGAACTTAATGTTCTAGGTGGGGGAAGAATAGTTCTGAATCGTAATTTTTTCCCCTGAGAAATTTTTTCTCTCATTCATGTATCAAGAGCCAGAAGAAAGACCAGTTCTTGCAGTCTCAGGAGTTACTATCTCTAGAAAATAATTATTTATCAAAAAATTCCTGGAAACTTAAACCAGGACTTGACAAGCAAATTATCAACAAATCACCAGCAGTCCAAGCAAACAAAAGAGAGATTTCTTATCAAAAAGTACTGGGTCCTCTTAAGTGTGGTAAATTCTACCTGGAATAAAATAAATTTGGTATTTTAAAAAATGACCAATCAACTCTCATTTCACTAAGAAACTCTGTACCTTCTTCCCTTTTCTAAAAGGAACTGGAGCAAAGGCATGGCAAACAGAACAACTAAAGTTGCCATATCATTATTGCACAGGCAGTACACATGGAGATAGAATAGCCTGAACAGATCATCGCATACACATCCAGTCATGACTGTGGGGTGGCTGCATGTGCTGCTGGGGGCTGTCTGCCCCCAAATGAACATCATTAAAGCAGATCCAGCTTATCTATGACATTGGCTGGGTATGTTTAAGTGGGGACATGTTTTTGGAGCTTGTGGAATATCTAAGAGATAGAGGAACTGCAGCTCTCTAGCATAGACAGCATAGTCTGTAGGAAGGAATATACAGTTTTACTGGATAATAACTTCAACACAAGTCTAATGGAAAAAGTCACTAGGTAGGACTGATTTGCTTCAAATGGAGGTTGATATTACCAGGTGTATTGGAATTACAGCTTTAAATGGGTCAATTTTGAAGGAGAACAAAGAACAACAAAGGTAAGCCTCTACAGAAATCAACACGGTACCTGGCAAAAGACTAAAATATTGAGCTTTATGGTGATGTTAAACACGAAGGGGAAATATCTAACGTACAATTAATATATGAAAAGAATGGCTTCAGAAACATGAATGCACAAAGGTTTATTTTTCCATCACAGCACACAATTTACTTCAATTAATGCTGATGGGAATTGCAGTGCACACCAGAAGAATTATACTTCATGGACTCACCATGGACTCATGTATTTAACAGCCAATATCCTAGCAAAACCAGACTGAAGTCAGGGAGCATATTTTGCTATCCTTAGTGTCCTATTCTGCAAACAGTGACAATCAAATCCATTTAAATGCCCATGAGGTAAGACAGCATAATTTGAGTAGTGATAATAGATTTCATTCCAATAAAAAGAGCTATGTACCTGCTGCAGTATAAATATTTTGTTCTGAGATAAGTAAAAAAGCCCCACTCACAAAAGCCAAGTATTTGTATCTTGAATTAAGAGAAAGCACATCTGAGCGGACTGATAATTACCCACTTTTGAACAGCATCAACCAGCAAAACAATTTCAAGCACAGTTCTCAGGACTCACATGTGCTTAGGACATTCGTATTTAGGCCTATTTTGAGATATATTCTCCATTCAAAGCAGTGCTCTTAGCTACCTGATCAGGCAGGATCCAGTACCCCACTTCCCAATCCCCAAACTAACTGGGAGACTTCCTACCAACACTACAGGCACTAACAGATGCCCATGGGGTGGCTGGTGCTAGCAGTGGAGAGTACAGTCTTCTCTTTTAAAGCAGCAGCCAAAATCAGCATACTTCACTGCAATTCAGTTTAACAAATGGAATACAATTGTTTAAAAACTCACCTGAAATGCCATGTTAGAACAAAATCAGATTCCTTAAGCAAAATTAAACAGTTGTTTAATTCAGGTTCAGGCTTCCAAGGGGCAAAGTTATCTTTATCAGAGGAACCTAACACAGAGCAGCATCTCTATACCTTTAGGCTATAGGACACCACAATCTGTGTGCATTCCTAGCGCTCTCTGTGGGTGAATTTGCATTATTTCTACAAATCACCCATAAGAACTCTAAACATTTAGGGAGCATGTAATCAATTCTACTGGAATGTTAAGACAAGATGATATAGAACAATGTAATAGAGTTTGTAGGTCATCCCCTGCACCTTTGTGTACCTGTGTGTCAGTATAAAATCCACTAAAATGTAGCACAAAAAACCCCTAAAAATATGCTGAGGTCAGATCCTGCTAATAACATGTATCTGTGACTTCAGGGGTAGTGAACTGTGCCATTTAGCCTCAAATGAAACTACATACAAAGGCATAAGTAAAATCTTTGTGCTTTCTTACTGTAATGCAATTTTGAATTACACATTCCCATTAACTATAATCTGTGAGAAAAAAAGTTAAGACAAAGAAAAATGTTGACAAAAGCAAGACCTCATGCTTTTACCTGATCAGCTGTGGTCTCAGACGGAATCACTAGCACAATATCTCCTCGTTTTAAATTAAGCTCATCACTGTTAGCTGCCTCGAAATCATGTAGAACTTCAACCTAAAGGAAATAGCACCACACATATAGATGTGATCTAAATGAAGACATTTTCTCAACAAAATTATCTGTTAAATCTTGATTGGAAAAAAAACTTCATCTTTATGCAAACATGTGGCAATAAACAAGCAAATTCAAATTATCATAGAATCATCAATGCTAACGGATTTTAATGGACCTTAAAAATCCTCTAGTCCCAGCTTCCCCTGCCATGGGCAGGGACACTTTCCCTTACACCAGGTTGTTCAAGGCCTTATCCAACCTGGCTTTGAACACTGCCAGGGCTTGGGCATCCACAACCTCTCCGGGCAACCTGTTCCAGTGTTTCACCACCCTCACAGTAAAAATTTCTTCCTAAAATCTAATAGAAATTTTGACTCTTTCAATTTGTATTCATTACTCCTTGTCCTACTAGGAACTACAGTCCCTGATGAAGAGGCCCTCTCCAGCTTCCCTGTGGGTTCCCTTCAGATACCGAAGGTTGCCATGAGGTCTGCATGGAACCTTCTCTTCTCCAGGCTGAACAGTTCAAATTTTCTCAGCCTGTGTCCACAGTGGAGCTGTTCCAGTCCTCTTCTCAACCTGGCCCTCCTCTGGATTTGCTCCAACAATTCCACGTGCTTTTTATGCTAGGAACACCAGAACTGTAAGCAGCACTCCAGGAGGGATGTCACAAGAACAGAATCACCTCCTTTGATCTGGCCTAAACTGATAATAAATTGATTCATGTCAGTTTTTTATGCATTTCGTTAGAAGCAGGGACAACTTAAGGATAGTTTCCTTTCCAGAGACTATCAGAAGAAACTTAAGATCCTTCCCAAGATTACAAGATCTCAAGGATAGATGATACTGCAACATTCCACAAGTCCTGCCTCTTGCACAAGGCCTGCCATTGTCACTTCTCCCATGTAAGGAACTTCCTTCCATTCCCCATTATCATTACAAGATCTGTGAGAGGGGTGGCAGGACTTTACAAATAAAATGGAGAAAGATTCTCAGGAATTTTAGATTCTCTCATTGTCTTGTTGTGGCCACTTTGTATAACTCTTCTTGTGAACATCTATAAAAATTTGAATCAATCATACAGTATCCATATCAATAGGTGATCAAAGAGGTGAGTAATGGGAACCCTACTTAATGATTGCCCTGGAAGGAGCTCCCACTTACCAGCAGATGGGTACGCCAAAAATATCTGCCTTTCAAAGGAGTGAGCATTCAAACATTGGCATTGTGAACAGACCATTTTAAGTAAATGGCTCTATCTCTTTAAAAGATAGCTAGTCTAATTTTCTCAAAGCGCAGACAGTTCCGTTATAACTCTGCAATTATGAAAGAAAGTGGCATTGAGAACCAGATTACAACCATATACTCTCCTTCTTCTCCGTGTCTGACCCAAGAGTGGGATGAAAACTGAAAGATGAACTATGTCAGCATGTTTGAGTTGCATGATACTGTTTGCCTTTACCCTACTGTTATCCAGAAAGTTTGCAGAAAATATTGAGCAATGAGAATAGACCAAAAGGAATGGCATACTTAGAGAGTGCTATGGGACTAATTAGTCTGAACTATGCAAATTACAGTAGGAAGCATGTAAAGTTCATCCATCCTCAAGGAGCTTTTCTGCTGCTCAGTGATTCTAAATTAAAAGTATTTTCAAAGAACCTTGTGAACCAGGAAACCCTGGGGGTTTTGCCAGCCAAGGAAAGAATTTCTCTTATGCCTCATTAAACTTTTCTGTTTGATTACCCTAATAGTTTATATTATTACTGAAATTACTGAATGACATTTTGGCTTCATTACTATTAATTGCAGCCATGGGTTTCAATGGAATCCATACTTCCGCTACAGATTTTCAGGCCAGAAAAAAAGCCATTTTTTTAATGATCATAGAGTCATTAGATTGGTCTGGATTTGCAAAGGACCTTAGAGATCAAATATATTGTTAGCATATCAGACATATTGTTAACATATATCAACAATATTCCTGATTAACTATGTGGCAGTGCAGTTTTATTCAATTTATTAATTTTCAGCAGTCATTTGGTAAGATTCAAGGATCCTTGTACTTCACTGAATCTTAGAGCTATATAAGGATATGCACAGCAACAAGCATGCAGAAAATGTATCTTCTCAGACTTTATTTATGAAGCAACAACACAATATTACAGTTGTAGTTGCATGTATTTGTGTGTGCATGTGGCTGATAAACTACGAATCCTTTGCCCTCAAGAAATCATGGCACTACCTGTGCAGACAGGAGACATCCACAGAAGCTAGGGATATCTAAAAGAAGAATGGAGAAGCAGACCTTATAGAGAAAACCAGGTGGCATTGCTGAAGCTTCATCTTCTGCTGGAACAGGCTGATCCTGAAAAAGTACAGTCTGGATTTCTTCAGCAGGTTTCTGATCGTTTCCAGCTTGGGAAATTTCACTGAGAGAAGTGTCAGTGACATGAGCACCCATCTCTGTTGTGGCATCTTTGGACTCATTCATGATGATTTCATGCTCTTCTCCCTCCCCCTCGTTGTTTGATGCTGGCTCTATTACTACTGAAGGGATGCTGCTGACCTTTTCCTGAGGAAAAACAAAGCAACAAAAAAACAAACCCCTCAGAAAAAATTGCAAAACTACTTAGTACTTTAAGCAGGAAAGCATTTTTTTTTTTTAATTGCATAGGGCATATATGGGGATGAGAATTTCTTTTTTTCCTCTACCATGAATTCTTAAGACAGAAAACAGTATTTGTGCAAGAATGACGAGGAATAATCTTCTCCCTGTTATCGCTGCTCCCCTTAGTCCTCCTAAACCTACTTTACACATAATCGCACTAAATAATAAATATTCTCTGTAAGTAGCTTGGGGTTCATTTTCAGTGTTTCTGGAAATTACCAGACCTTTTTCCTTCACTCTGCTCTTTAGTTTCAGCAGGTTTGAGTGAAAACAGTAGTTCCAGTAGTCACTGTACTGTTTTTATTTGAAAATTCAAGTCAGCAGGATCACAGTGATAGAAGGCGATGAAAGAAGGAAATATGACCTATTTCTTTGACTGAAGGGATCTCTCCTGATTTACAACAATGTAACTGGGGGCAGAGAAAGCAAAAAAATCTAAGTAGCATCTGACCAATAATGAATTTCAGTAAAAAAAGCATTTAACAAAACTTGTTGGAGCACCCAATCTGAAAAAAAACGTTCACTGATCCTCTTCCAGATCATCTTATCCTGGAGCACAGAGGAAATAGAATACACAATGAAATCAGGTGGTAACTGGCTGCCCAGCTACAGGGTCTACTCTAGCAGGTGTCTGCAAGCTCCTCAGAGGCTGCAGAGGAAAAGGCAGCAAACCACATATGGATACATGGCTTGACTGCCACGACTTACAGGAAACAAAGTAATGCTATTGATAGGACGTGGTGCCAGGATATAAAAAAAATCCAATTGTTTCTCTGCCTATTTCTCCAGAAAGTCCTGTTGTCTCCACAGAGGAGCACAGAGAGACAACAGTGGATGAGAGCTCAAAGAATATGCTGTTCCTGCTGCTCACAGAAAGCATTTGGGGTCATCATGGCACCATCATGGCACCATCGAGTCCCATCTCTGCAAGCCTAGGGGAGTACAGAGACAGAAACAGGCACAACCAAAATAAGGACTTAGAAGAAAGGATACCCTGTGTGAGACCTTCCTAGGGCCATGCCAAGAGGACACCAGCCCTGCTACTCATTGAACCTGTGGTGATTCAACCTGTAGTGGCTGAACCTAGGGGCACAGAGCTGCAGTAGCCTTGCCTCTCTCAGGCTGATGAATCTGTCCTGATTCCCCTAACATACTCTCCTATGCACTGACATGAGTTACCTGAGATGTATCAGCCTCTTTTTCTTCTCCCTGAGGTTTGTCACGTTCAGCAACATCCTCCTGCTCAGTGGTTGCAGCTTCTGCTGCTGCAGCCGCACTGTCTTCCGATGCCACAGTCCTCTCACCGACGGGCACCACCTAGAAACAACACAAGGGAGGGACCTGTCAGGATATGAGTTACAGATACTTGCTGGAGTGAACATGGACCAGCCTCTGCTCTGTGACCTCCCTGTGTGACGCTGACCTACGGTCTTGAGTTCACTGGTGATCCTCTTGACTTATGGAGAAGAGCAGTGCTGGGGACAAGCTTGTTCAGAGAAGCTGATTAATAGGTGGGAGAGAGACATTTATGAGACCTCACCAGGCAACATTTAGCAGAGTCCTCAGGTGTTATGAGTGGAGTAAAACTGTTTGTCAAAGCTACTTTTCTTCCATTCTCTTCCAGCTGTATTGTGGAAGAAATTTACCACTGGTTTCTGCAGCGGAGGAAGAGCTTGCAAACTGTCCAGGGGTCCACAGAACGCTGCTAATGGAATCCGTTATTGGGAAGAGGCTTCAATTCTTCTCTAGCTAGTCACCTACCTCACCACAGACCTTGCATGGCTTTAAAAATCTTGTAATTTTAATTACACATTCCTTTCTAACAGAGAGACTTACAAATCAGGCCATGTCAGAAGAAGTAAATATATTCTACATCAGGATAAATATCAGAAAAAAATTAATCACAAAGATCTATAGTTACGTCAGTATAAAAAGATACATAAAAAACCTATTCAGTCTGGTGGTGACTGAATCATTTCTGATCAGTCTGAGTTGAGAAGTTAATGCATGATTTATTCCAGCTCTAGAAAGGTGCATAGAAAAGTATCTGCCTATTACTAGATCAATGTTTAATCCTTCATCCAGCAGAAACTGTTACTTGTTTTTGTGAGTAACTCAAAAGGTTATAGGATTGCCAATCTATCTGTTCTCCAAATTGTTCCTGTCTCTTTAAAACCTTGCAGCTGGAAAAACTGGGGCGGGATGCTGTTGTGGGCATTATTAAAGTCCGCTCTAGCAGGCAGATTGTTCCCCTTAGCTGTGTGGTTTTTGCTCTACTGGCAGCTTGGTCTTTGCCTAAGCAGAGACTTCTCCCTTTTTGGGTTCTCTTTTTGTGTTTTTGTCTTCTTTGTCCTTGTCTTGGAGAGACTGAAGTTAGGGACTTTGAGCTGCCTTAGGATGAATTCCACAGGTGCCTGTCTGCAGTTGAGGTTTCATGCAGACATAGTGAGCAGCCCTGGCTCTGGTCCTGGTTGTTGTCAGCCACGAGTGGCCCCTGCCCAGCTGCTTTGCCTGGCCCTGCCTGCCCTGCTGCAAGGAGGGCACTGACCCCAGAGAGGCTGTCAAGTCTTTGTCTGCCACTGGAATTGCTCCATGAGCTTCTGCCTTCCTGGAAGGGATCAGATGCCATCGTCTTCCTCTTCATCCCTTCATCTTTCCCACGCAGTTACCCCTGTCCGGCACTATCTCAGGAAAGGGTGTTTGCTGGCATTTTGGATCTCTCTTTATTCTCATGGGTTCATAAGATTTAGCAATTTTGTATCTAGAAGTTATTTATTGTTAGCTTTTGCCTGTTGCTGTTTCCTTTATTGCTAAACTGTTCTTTTTCACTTATATCTACTCCTTTTTGGTCTTTAGTGGTGAAAAGGGATTGGTTTAACCTATAAAGGGAGGCAACTAATTCCAAAGTGTCCTCCTTTTAAACTGTCTTAAACCAAGACACTTGTAATTTATGCATCCCCCTAACATTTGCATTGCTATATATTGCTTATGGTAGCATATTGGGTATATACATACAGTGGATTAACCTTAAGGTTTGGACTGTTGAAGGTAAATGACAACGTTGCCTAGATGAATGTATCATCAAAATGCATTATTTTAATCTAATTAACTTCAAGATGGATTTTTCACCTTACAGCAGATGGCTCAAGGACAAAGAAAAAACACTGAAGGAAAACTCTTTTCGAGGTACAATGTCAAGCCACAGTTGGAAGAAATCTCTCTGATCTCCAGTGAACAGTCTGATGCTCTTTGCTTCCTCTGTTTGATCTTTCCCCTGTGAATGAGGCTAACTCCACTACCTGAACTCAGCAACTGTTCAAGGGCACTCTTCAGGTATTGTCTTTTAGCAACATTAAATATTCACCACTATTCCTATTTGCTGCTATTAATTGATGTGATAAAGAAATCCTCCTGGAATCCATGAAGACAGAAAATATTATATGGATTTAAAGAAATTATTGGGGCACTTCAAATTGAAACTGCTGCTGCTGAAGGATGCTCTATTGTAAGAGGAAATAACATCAACAGATAAGGTAAGATGTTGACATTTTCTCCTATAAGGCATGCAAATCTGCCACTCATAGTATTACCAGTTTTAGAAGTCTTGATCCAAGAAGATACAGAAATAAGTGATGAATGTTAAAGTCCTGGAAGAGGCTAGTAGAAAAGAGTGGGAATAGAGAACACATCATATTGATTTTACACCATGCATTTCTAAGAGCATGCTACAGAAATTGGTCTTGCTGTCTATCCTGATTAAGATCAACAACTCTTTCTATTTATTGGATTTGTATTATTTCACTAAGGAGGAGAATACAAATTTACATGAATCAGCTCACAAATGCCCCACAGTGAAAGGGTGACACTCTCACAGCCTGCAGTCATGAGTCACTAAACGTATACCACAGCTCACAATCACACTATCATCTTTTCTTGTGTCTTAGAGTACATAACCAATAAAAGCTTAAAAGCTTTTATAAAAAGGCATGTGAGGTAGCACAGAATGAAGCTCACTATCAGGCTCAGATATCTGGTTCAGAAAAGGAAATAAATTGGCAGGAGGTTGAATTCATAACTAGCTATGCTGAACCACATCCTTGCAGATACAGCTACTTGTATTACCTTACTTCATACTGAAAACCAAATGTACAAATCTCTTTTATATAGGTAATTAGTAACATTAGGCAGTCTAACAGTATTCCAGATTAGCTATCTCTAGCAGTATTACTGAAATTTGGACAGCTGTCCCATTACACCAAGCACACAGGGGGGAGAAAGAAATGATCATCCAGTATAATGAGGGGTGTGATAGAACCACTCGACTGTTTTAATTGCACAGATGTGAATTCTTCTTTAGCCAGGATGCAGCTGAACCACAGAGTTGCAATCCAATTAACATTGCTGTCAGCTCAACACCATGCCACAGATTCAAAAGCAGTGATAATGAGCCCAGGAAGAGGAGAAGGGGCACCAAGCCTGCTGCTGGGGTCGGCCAGTGGAGCTCCTCAAGATAACTCGTCTTCCAGAGCCAAAGTTCTTGCCTCATGGCTGGATTTAGAACAGGAATGGGTAATTTTTATGACAGTTGGTTATAATCACAGCTAAGCTAATGTCAAGAGAGACCAATCATCAAGCTTTAGGGAATGCATCAGTTGCAAAGTCTTGGAAAATTCTGAAGTAGTACTGAAGAATTTGTTACACAACTTACAGAGTATCAAAGAGACCACACTCCATTAACAATCAAATATTGGCTTAGCAAATAACTTAATCTCTTATGGCAGCTCTTCTGCATACAGTAATACTGTTTTAAACAGAATATGGGCAAATTCACTCTCACGTAAGAGAAAGAACAAGTAGTATTAGAATAAAGGAGGAAGATTTCAAAGATTTAGCCTTGGTGCTAGCACAATCGTGAGACATTTCTTGCATATTTCTTCTTGAACCAGACTTGTTGGAAGTGACAAGGCAATGCTAGAGGAACAACACAACACTCTGTTGCACTGTGTCCACACCAAGCTGGGCACGATCTACTACTCTCACTCTGCACCTTCTTCCTATGCAATTCCACTGGCTTCCACGTGGATGTGGTGGTGCTGGTGAGGAATACAGCACCAATGAGTCCCAAATTCACTTCCAAGTGACACTGACACACCCTACAGCCACAGATATATCATCCTCAGCTCTAGCAGACCTAATGCTGTTTTTCAGGAGGATAATGAACCTAAGCCTGGACAGCTGAACTTAGCATATTCTATAACCAGTTAATTACCTTTTTGTATATATCATTGCACCAAAATGAGTAACAACAAAACAGCAGTTTGCTAGCAACTTGAGATGCAAATCCTGAGTGATTAATAACAAGGACTCATTTCCCAGTCCCTACTTCTGTCCCCGAGTTCAATATGCAACCATTCATCTTGTGCTGCCCTCTGTGCACATTTGAACACATTGTATTTCACTCAAGTATACAAGAATTCAGAGTAAGTATTTTTATCACCCCTCAAGAAATAAAAGCAATATGCAATCATTCAAGACCACATGTGTACAGCCTAAAGTACGTCACTGAGCTTTTAATTTGCTTTGTAATTTGATTCTAACTGTTATCTAATGATGCCAAACTGAGCAAACCAACTCATAACATGATTATTTCCAAGTATCTGTTTCAGCTCAGGGCATATTGTGCTAGGAAAAAGAAATTATTAATCTTAGGCTTTTTTAATAAAGAAATTTACAGAAAGGCTAGGCAAACAAGTATATAGAAAAAGCTACCGAGAATCTATGCAGAGTATTTCCAAATGTCAATAGAAATAGCATTATACCTCCTTTAGCCATGGAGCTGCTTTTGCTGCCCTGAAATATTTATCACTCTATACTGCTGCAACAGGCAGTTTCTAAGATAAATCCTGCATTGAATGAGAGCTGATCTGTTAGAATATATGCCAAGGGTGCAGAAATATTTGTGCAGTGTTAGACTTAGCACAGCTAGGTCACAGTTGCATTGTATTAGCTTGCCTATTGATGACATGCAAATGACAATTTTTTGCAATGGTTGAAAATATTAAAGCACAGCCATACTTGAGTCTATTCACATGTACCTCGCTCTCCTTCTCAGCAACTCCAGTTGTCTCCTTATCTCCTGCCTCGACACCCTCCTGTATAAAAAGGAAATATGGTCAGCACCTTACTCATGCTGAGGTAATGGCTGCAGAGAAATTGGTATTAATCAAGGTAACGGAAGCATGCCATGTATGGGATGCAATGAAATGAATGGCTAAATAAGCTAGTATATACTATAAAGCAGAAAGATACTGCCACATATAATCTGAAATAGAAATATTTATATGCTAAAACAAACGCTTTACATATGTCATCATCATCACACTGGAGCTGTTAAGGTCCATTTTACTTACTTTTACTACCAGTATTCTTGTAACAGCACCAGTTTTGAAGAACTGTTTAGTAAGCAACCTTGCAGTTTCCACCAAGCTCAAATTTCTCCCACCTGTGACTCAAACAGTTTCCATTATCACCTAATGCTGCTCCTGTAATTCACCAGGGCCTCAGTGTAAACTTCATAAAATATGTCTTCCACCCATGATGGAGTGCAGCTCATTTAAAGATGCTGTTCAAAAGATGTGGGTAACAAAATTTGTGGATTTTGAACATTTTTCTTTTTGTAGAATCACCTTACTTTAGGTCCATATCCTACATGGAGCAGGTGGTACATGCAGCAGGTGCCTGACATTAAAACAATTAGACATCAGTGGTTTTCCAAACCTGACACCCATTTAGGTGTTCAAATGATTGAATGCACTGACCAGTAACAAGCTCCTCCCAAATAGTACTTGCTACTTGTTACCTGCACCAGGTCCTTTTCAACAAAAGGCCAACAGTCGAAACCACTTTTGGTTTGGAATAGCTGGAAGTGCTTTTTTAGCTGTTCAGATTTGACTCTCTGAAGACACTCTGCTAAGCAAAAACAATTCAAAGCCCTGTTACAGAAATCAATTTTGCTAATAAATTTTGACACAGCTAGGTCAGATTTTTCTACAGAGCTGTAATGGTGAAGAGAAGTTATGCAAGCATACTTGAGGGCATGGTATACTGGAGTGTCCACTTTGGCAGTCAGAAACCAGGAAACCTCACGCACTCAGGCTCCAGCTACCTGCCTTCACACACACAACTATCATGACAAAATTCCCTAAAGCTTCAGCTGAAATAGTTGCATGGTTTTTTTTAAATAAAAGAATGCTGAGTTACATGAAATCCTCATCTCACTCTTTTTTTTTTTCTACTCTAACCTAGTATTGACTGCAGTCAACCATAAGCCCCAAACACACCCAGATGCCAAGGCAGGGCAGTTGCTGACAGTAGAGCTGCCACAGAAACCTCTTCCAGCCTTATCCCTGTTAAAATTGCAGTGTTATATAACCTTCTAATAATGACTTATTTTAAAGTTGCCTAGCCTCTGCTATTTGGTCTTCAATTTTATAGTGAGTTTGAGGAGGCTGGGGAGGGTCTTAATAGACAAAAAGAATATCAACAGCAAAATATAAATATTTCACACTCTAGTGATGCATGCATGCACTGATCCATCCAGGGAATTTTTTTTTTTTTGTAAACCAGAAATATACTGTTGCCCATAAAGCTTTATGTCCAACTGCAGCTCAGCACACAGATGACTTCCCTACTTGTAATTTTAAAAAGTGCTGAATTTCTGCCAGCAGCTGTATTTAAAATTTGCCTACAGAAATTAGTATCATCTTGCACTTCAAAGTCAGGAACATGTCAGCCTTTTCCATTTTCTTAATAATACCCTGGCAATATTCTCTGATAAGAGTCCCATCAGCCAAGCTTTGGGAATCTTTGCAGAATGATTAAATATATACATATGCATATTTTTAAATAAGAACTGTTTTCTTATTAACAACAACCACAGTTTTGGTTGGAAAGTTGAAAGTAAGAAAGCTTGAGCTTTCCTGAAGCTAATTTGACTATTGTATACTAGTCAATTTAGTAGCATTTTGCTTTTCTGATTAGCTGGAAGTTGGGATTTTGTGGATAATGGAGTTTGAGAAGGAAGGCATGACAGCATAAACTGTATCATCTTTAGAGCACAAAACCCTAATAAAAAGGATGACTGGAATAACTGAAACAAACACCTTGGTTCCAGAGAGAAAAATCTGCTTCTGGAAACTTCAAAAGAAAGACACTATTCTACATCAGTTCTCTCCTGTAAAAGAGAGCAATATGTTTTTAATGGCCTTGTGCTCCCATTTTTCACCTGCACTTAGCTTCACGCTCAGAATCCGGACACAGCTGACCACTTTTCCATATCTAACCATGGTATTGCTCTCCCAAACTACACGTTCCACCATTTGGGCACTGTGAATAGCACCTACAGTGGGACTGAACCCTAATTAGATACGCTTGTTCCCTGGCCTCCACTGTACTCCCTCAGTGTCTACAAAGGGCTTATCAGGAGATAGCTCCACATATGCTTATAAACTGCTCTGAAAACCACAGTATTTAACTGAGTGTTTGACTCCTTTAATGGGAAAACATCAGAGTCCAGGCAGGCATCAGAACCAAAGCACTGAGAAGCTCTTTCCAAACTAAGTGCAGTGGAAGTAGAAAAGCTGATCTCCAAGCACTATGTCTCACATATAGAAAAAGAAGAAAGGGAAATAACAAATGCAATTTCATAAGCATTCGCTTTATTATGATGTCCTCATGTCATCTGGGCTTGAATGTGAAAAATTGATGGGGTGAGAGGAGCAGTACTATTTGAAAAAGAAATAAGCCAGTGGTTAATGCATTATATCCTTCAGACTATTCTTTATACTTACAGCTGCCTTTGGGGATGCTATAGAAAAGAAAAACCACTCTTTCTGTGTGGAGAATTCCATGCATAAAATGTTTGCCATGGTTAACTTTTCTTCTGTTGGCACACATGGTCATCTTGTCCCTTCAGTTACCAGACATTTTATCCTCTCCCCAAGAAGAATCAGCTATTGAGAGCTACTAATAAAAACTTAATTTGTTCTATGGCATTGGAGATCTGAAGGACCAAGACAAAAATGTGTAATGAGATCCTAGGTAGCAATTCTGACTCTTCTGAGCAGATCTAATGAAGTTTTGGCAATCCTGATCAGCCAGAATACGAAACAGCAAGTAACTGAAGCCAAAATGCCCTGACAGGCAAGTGGTACTCTATCCCCTGGACCATTCTCTCCATAATTTAAATGAACACCCTACCAGAAAATTTACTGTAGGAATCCATGGCAAAAATTTTCTGGATTAACAGGGTGTGACAGGAAACTTACCACAGAAAATTTGAATTGAGGACTGGCTATCACTCAAAACTGGAAGCAACTAAACTTGATAAAATATTCCAAATTAAGCAGTATTTATTAATATTTTACAATTCTACATTTAAAAGAAACTGTCACTCATAAAGCAAATGAATGTAAAACTGCTGCTGGGAAATGACATGTTTTCATCTTTTGCAATTCAGTGTACTTTTCCTTAGCTTTGAACATATTTGTTGCTAATCCTAATCTTCAAAACTCTTCTTTGCAGGTTCTTGGAAAACCCTCCCTGAAATGAAAACTTTTCAGAATAAAATGCAGTCACTCCATTTCAGGAATTTTTAAAATCAACACTTTGGTATTTTTCCCAAATTAGCGTGGACAACAGAATTTTGAATTACCAACAAAACACCAAGAACAAAACTAATTAAAGCTGTTTAACTTCTATATAATGCCTACACTCTTCCTCTTGGATTGCTCTTGAATTGTCTCCTGCATTGTTTTTCTCTGCCTCTCTCCCTGTAGCTCTGCACTCCTGTGACTCAGCCAGAGCAGCTGACAACAGACCATGGATCCAGAACTCCCCAGCAGCAAAATGGATCACTGAAAAGGTCATGCCAGCCAGCAAGCAAATGCATGGCACTGCAGAGAGAGGCTGTCCAATTAGTGCTTAAGATGTGCAACAGGCTTCAGAGCAATGCTTTGTCTTAGTGCAGGACAAAAATGTTTCCTTTTGGAAAAATGGGGAACTTATTTTACATTTTTTTTTTTTTTCAAAATGAAACCACCTTTCTGACTTCATTAATATCTGTTCTTTCACATTATTCCCTTCCATGCACTCATGGGAAGAGTAAAGCTCCAGACCAAAGACTGATTTCCCACTCCTTCCCCCTCCACCTTCCCTCTCACCTTCTCTATTCCAAACCATCACATTTACATGAGGCATTTTTCTCAACAGTTTGACAAAACAATGTGCCTCAGATAGGTAATTTTATTTTTTGCCTTCCTGTAGAGTTGACAGTATGAACTGAAAACACACAGAAGGGGAGAGCCTGGTCTACAGAGATCATGAAGCTTTCTTCATCGAATTATGTTAGTAGGAGGGGATGGTCCTGGAATAATTTGCTCCAGTGTGTACCATGGAACCAAGCAAAAGTGAACTAAAATATGAAACAAACACTCAAAGTTCATGCAAGTGTAATCAGAACTAAGCCTAAATGTAGTTCTGGGGAACACACTGTGTTTGCTTCCTTCCATAGGTCCAATGTTGCTAGGTGTCCCCAGAGAACAGGTAAGGTTGGACAGAGACAGGTATCATCTGCCCTTTCCCTTAAAGTCCTGCAGAACAACCCATCCAGCACTGCCCACCTTACCTCACACAATAAATTATTTTTCCTCTGTTAGGAAGAGCTTAGTAGCTTGATATCTGATAATTAGATTTCTATCCATGATCTCTGCTGCCACATTTATAGGTGCATCTACAGATACTTCCACTTTCTTCAGCTAATTTGCATCTACATTAGCTTAATATTGATATCCATATGGAAGTGTATCAAGTGCTTACTGAAAACCATCTGATTTTAGGGTCATTTGGGTATCACCATCCCTGCTTAGAAGCAGAACACACAGAAGGTCTCCCCCAAGTCCAAGCACAGCTCAACAAGCTTAAACCTTCTCTTCCAAGAACACTTACTGCACCAAAGCATGCTCGATAGACAAAGAACACAGCTATATATCTTCCACCAGCCTCTGTGGCAGAGGAACTGACCCACAAAGCAGCCCCCTTCTTCCATCCAGTTTTTCAGCAGTAATATTCATATTCTATGAGCAACTCATTAGAGCCTTTGAACATGTTATTGTCTTGAGGAAACTATGAAAGATGTCAGACTACAAAACCAGATGCAGTTTTCCTCCAGGTTTTCTTAGCCTGTGGGTATCATCCACCACCAAGTCCTCCTGACAATAGTGTGTAGGAGAGGAACTTCAGTTGCATAAAAAGAATATGCACTGAGATACCTGTATAAAAATGGATGCTAGTTCACAGGAAAACCTCATGCCTACTGTGTCAGATCACCTCTTAATTTGCAGTGATATTGGTTGCCCTGCTTTGTTCTTCACGTAGAGATGTAATTTCTTCTTCATTTCCTGAATGCTGACATGTAAAAAGTCTCCAAATTGGTGTTTGGTGTTCTCTCTTTGGTTCACAACTGGCTTCTAAAACTGTGAGTCTTGTAGACCTTTTACAATCTTTTCTCTGGAATTTTCATGCTCTAGCAAGGAACATACAAGATGTACATTGGCTTAGTGCTTGAAATGAAATGAGAAAATTGCTAACAATGTCATTTAAAAATGGTACCAATTCTTTCCCCTTCTGAAATTCATCTGGCATCACACAGCTTGTGAAACCACAACCACTCAGCCAAACTTCAGTCTAAGATGCCAAATGTAAAGGGAATGACATTTTAGGGCAGAAAGGAGGACATGCTGGAGAGGCATGCTGTGACACAGCTGGGCACTGGAGAAACCAGCCATGGAGGATGACAGTGGGAAGGATGGCTGAAATGCAGGGAGTACATTCACCATAACAAAAGGTGGCTCCAACAAGGAGGCCCAGGAGGTGGCATGAAGGACAGATCACTCACCACAGCCTGCTCTGCTGGCTCAGCAGGCTCAGCAGGGATGGCTTCTTTTTCCACAACAGCAGCAGCAGCAGGGGTTTCCTCAACCTTAGGTTCCCCAGGTGGAGTTTCTTCAGCCTCAGTCTTTTGTTATTGATTTTTAAGCAGATAGTGGAAAAATTGTTGAGGAGCATACGATGGGGAGGAAGAGAGAGAAAGGGAACTGTGCCTGGCACAGTGTTGCTTCAGGCTCAGTCTTTGTCCCCAATAAAAGACAGCATGTAAAGGGCATTTTCATCATCAATGTTCTCTATGTAAAATGAGCCATTCCTACATGCCTCCCTCCTAATGAAAGGAAGACAGTGTAGTGCCTCCTCCAGCGAGGCTAAGAAGTAATGAACAGAGTGAGACCCAAACAGTTTTTATATATGAACAATCAATGACTGATTGAATTCTAGCAATGAATTCTAGCAATCATCCTGGTTTCTTATTAAAATGCTTTCTCTCTTAAGCTCTTAATTACCTACAAGGCACCCATTTATCAACCTACTATTGGGACTTCCAGCCTTTTAAATTCTGGCCTCAGCTTGTTTTCCAACAAGATGATCTATAAGTATCACCAGCCATGCAACATGCTCAGTCTTGTGGCAAAATAGCTCACAGCAGAAGTGTGATCTCCAATGGAGACATTACCCTGCAAATACATGCACATAACAAGGGTAGAGATTCAAGGTGTGCTCAGCATATTTGATTTTAAAGATGGCTGACTCAACCAGATAGAATAACCCCAACAGATTAATTTGTCATGAACAAATTGCTCTGCATAATATGAAGCTCAAAAGCAATTGCTTTGCAGTTGAGTTTTGCTGGCTAGAATGTGATATCTTCTGTGATGAAGAGACAGCTTCTATGAAATTCTTTAAGATGCTAAGACCTTCTCCTCCTGATATTTTACAGGAAAAAAAATTCGCAACTCTTTGCATATATTCCTTAAACAGGCTGATTTTTAATGAGGTACAGAGAACTTTGCCTATTCAAGACCTTCAGGATGTGGCACAACATTAAGGAGGATTCACTCATTTCATGCTGTGAAAAAAATTCTCTGTGCAATGTAATAATGACAGCTCTAGAGAATTTCATAAGAAGAAATAGCACTGAAATGAGAAACACAAAGTAGATTTATCCTAGGTAAGATGTCAAATGAATTTCCTGATATTTAATGGTGGAAGATTCTTTCAGACTTAAAATCACAAGTAACATAAAGCAGACTGCATTGATGTGCTTCAAGTCACTTGTTGAAAAGCACACTTTAGATAAGTCACCATATTGCAGCTACAGGTAAAAATATTCTCACAATATTTAGTAATCATCTTGAGCACAAATGCCACATTAAAAAACATTAAATATCACCCTGCTGCTATGAAGTAACCTATAGCACTCACCCAGCAATGCTGTTACTCTCATCCTTGCTCCAGGCTAAGCAAAGACTGTAAGAGGAGCTAAGAAACTGTTCAGGTATGATCACTTCCAAGAAGATTGTGCCCTCCTTAGAAGTAGACTGTACCTACTATTAATATGGTGGTAAGTAGATTAAATTACCGCAGTTTTGGAGATATGTAACAACCACTGCGTACTATCAGGTCCCTGCTGTACACTGGACCATAGTACTCATTCTAGTAATTTCTTAAATTCACTTAATAAATAAACAGTTTGACTACACCTTTATAAATTAAACATACCTTACAACATTCTGGTTTTCTTTTCTTTTGCTCTGTGCTATCCTTGTGAAAGATTGTTCCATTGAATATAGATTTACAACTACAATGATATCACCCACCAGCTCTTCCAAATGGAAGAATTGCATAAGGTGGTGTGATATGAAGGATGGGAAAAAAAAAAAAAGTGAAAATATCTTGTACCTTTTTTGACAAGACATTTTAAAAGGAATCAAAAGCCACCACTTACCAAAGGCTCTGCCACATTCTCATTTGATTGCACTGTAAATGCAGAGACATCCTACATATAGAAATGAAAAACAACAATGTAAAAATATTTGAGACAGGATATTTGCAGGTGTCCATCAAAGACTTGATTTTTAATGGTTTATTCAGGTAAAGTCACTAAATACATTTACATAGAATAAGATGGCAAATAAAACTTAACTAAAAATTATTTTTGTATTTATTTTGATTATCTGAGTACTATTAATATTAGAAACTTTTTTTTTTCAATTTTATATTCAGTGTTTCTAAACCAAGATTTTTCACCTCACTAAAGGTAGTGAATACACCCTTCATTAAATACAAGTGATTCACAAGGACTTAATTTAAGGAAGTTCTAACTTGTGGAACTCTGAATCCTTTTTGCAGATTACACATGGCTGTGCCTGGAGAGTACACCAGCTCTAAGTTACTTTCTTCTTGATCATAGGCTTTTATTTGAATAATAACTACAGTAATTAAAAATACAAAATTTTACATGTGCTAAGAAAGCAGAAAAATGGAGGTGTTTCCCAACATCTCACTCATTCAAACCAATTAAACTGTACAATATTGCTGGGCCAAATTATTTTCCTACCACAGAGGAGACAGAAAATATGTATTTTCTCCAGATAAACATTTTGCCTTAGTTATTAGAGCCTTGTACTTTGCCCCTTCCATACAGATCCTTTACTACACTAAATGTCCTGGATCAGAATGGTTAATCACTGCAAGACTCATTTCCATCCCTGTATAAGATGAGCCTTTTTGGGTACTTTTAAAATTTGGTGTACAGGGTGTGCTGTGCTTGAGCCAGTCTTGAAGAGAATGCTGGAAAATAATGAGGCTCAGGTTATCCACCTGTAGTTTGGGATCATGACACAGCCCTGGAATCTGGAAGCATAAGCACAGTGTCTTTATGTGCTGTACTTCCATGATGCACACCACAGACTCACCATCAGCACCACAGCAGATAAATAATTTAGGTTAAACTTGGAGAGTAAAATATATCTTAACTGAAAATGGAGATGAAGAAAAAATAATGCTCACTACATATTTACACACAGAGTTACTGAAAATAGGTGAAACTGAAAACGCGCTTTACAGAATCTTAGGATTGTGAGAAAAATAATCCACAAAAGAGCACAATAAAAAAGCTAGACCAGCAATTTTAGCAGGAAATAGCTATTCCACTAAGGTAGTCAGATTTTTTGCTATTAGACTCAGTTAAGCCAAGGGTCCTCAGGGTATTAGAATCTTTCTAGCAACATCTAAGAATTTCTGACAACAGACAAGGTCTGGATTTGAGACAGTATGATGTTGCTATGCAACTTGTCTGTAGAACAGATTTCCTGAATTTCTATAGCCAGTTCTAATGCCTTCCTATTAGCACAGAAAAAAATTATCTCAAAACCTGTTTATTTCTTACCTGTGCAAATCCATTAAACGCTATGGTGGATGCCTAAGTAGAAATGAAGATCAGAACAAATTATCATTTGTTTACTGAATCTGAACATGAGTCAAAACATTTTTATTTTGAAAATAAAAATGTAGGCCAGACATAAAAAAAAAGAAAAAAAGAAAAAAAAGAGAGAGAAAAAATAATAATAAAATGAAGGGTAAGGCTGCAAGAAATTTTACAACAGTGCTATTTGATAACAGACATCACAGGCTTAAAGAAAATGACAAAAAGGAAAAACAGAGTACCTTAAATATTTTTAAAAAATAAAAATTAAAAAAAAAGACCAGGTGCATTTAAAGATCTACAGATAAAACACAAAAGCTGCCAGACACAATGTGTCTTCACAGTTCAGCACTTCATTCACCATTCTGAAGTGCATTTTTGTCAGCCTGCTTGAAGGGCTGAAGAGCACCACACAATGAAGAGTTGCATGGCAATTTTTCAAAAAAAGAATAGAATGGACTTAGGAAGGGCAGTAGGAAACACATAAATGGAATGTTTTTAAACAACAAGCTTATGCATGGCCTAAGGAACTCTTTGTCTAGACTAGGCTACACACTGGGGTAGGTACCTCTTCTTTATCAGCCTCAATTTCCTGGTACAACAATCCATATCTCCGGTTAGCAATTTCATCTTCAGATAAATCTGAGTTGTTGGTCTCATTGTCTTTAGGACTAGTTGAACTCTCGGTGCTAGCATTTCTGGAATTTCCCATTTGAAACAGAGACAAGGGTCTAACTACCTCCCTGCTCGGTCCAGGATTGTTAATGCCTGCCTGCTCCCCAGGCAAACCTTGTTTTACTGGTGTCTCCTGAATTATGTGGCTTGTGCTTGCACCTAAATCCCCCCAGCTGTTATCAGTAGCTCCTAGGTCTTCTGTAGACCATTTATTATTAATGCCTAACCAAACATTTTCCATGTTACCTTCCTCTGAGTTTTGCTGTTTGGGGAAAAAGGGCCAATTATCCAGTCCATTGGCTTGGCTATCTGACAGATTAGAAAAGCCCCAGGAATCATTAGTAACTGTTGGATCCCAGTTTGTCAGCCAGGGCTCTGTTTCCAAGGCTTCAGGAACACCACTGCTAATCACTTCAGTGACTGCTGTTGCTGTCCTTTCTGTCACTTGGTCATCTGCATTATCTAGGCAAGGATTATCACAGCTTGTGCTAGCAGCATCAGGTGTGTTGGGCAGTAATGGCCACTGTTTTTCAGCAGCAGCTTGACCTTTAGTACCAGTACTGCCATTTGGGAGGTGGCTGATGCTATTATCTTCAGTTCCTTTACCAGACTCTTCTGCACTGAATAATTCAGCATCACACAGATCACTTCCACTACCTGAAGGGTACTTTCCTGTGTGGTCAGTTGTCTCTTGGTCAACATGTGCCCCCATGTTTATACACTCCACGGACGTACTCTGTCCAGTACCACTGTCAGTTTGGTCTAAGGCCTCCTCAGCTATATTTTCATGGTCCTCATCCCAGACACCAAGGACTCTCTCAGGTTCAGCACCAGTGGTTTCTATAGTCTTACAGTTGTACATCACTGTTTTGTCCCCACTTTCCAGCCCTGTGCTCAATGATGGTGTTTCTCTGCATGTCTCCTCAATGACATTAACCTGTTCGAATTCTTCTTCTGTAGAGTTTTCTAGGTTAGCATCACTAGCTCTCCCAGTATCCTCATAATTATCTTCAAACTCATGTAAATTTTCTACCTCTGTGCTGACTAAAATGTCAAGATCTGATTTTGCTAAACCCTCATGAAATTCTGCCTCACTGTTTCCTTTGCTTTCACAGCCTTGCTCTTCCAGTTCCCCTGTACCTTCTACCTCCTTGTAGTTAGCTCCAGTCTCTACCTTTTCACTTGGCTTGACACCTGCCCACTGGTCTTCCTCACGCTCTTCCTCTGCCTTTTGCACATCACATGGGAGGGGTTCATCCAACAAGCTATCAGTTCCCAGGATGGGTGTCTCAAAACTGGTTACGTTCTCTAAAGGCTGATTGGTCACCACATCTTCCCACGGGACATTTTTGGCATCCAACTGGTCCTCCAGTGAAGTCCTCTGGTTTTCGCTTACAGAAGCTGACCCTGGTGCAGCATCCTCCAGCTCACCTACTGCAGGCCAAGCACTAGCAGGCAGAGTACCCATGGATTCGCTTGAGGTTTNAAAAAAAGAGAGAGAAAAAATAATAATAAAATGAAGGGTAAGGCTGCAAGAAATTTTACAACAGTGCTATTTGATAACAGACATCACAGGCTTAAAGAAAATGACAAAAAGGAAAAACAGAGTACCTTANATTTCCTGGTACAACAATCCATATCTCCGGTTAGCAATTTCATCTTCAGATAAATCTGAGTTGTTGGTCTCATTGTCTTTAGGACTAGTTGAACTCTCGGTGCTAGCATTTCTGGAATTTCCCATTTGAAACAGAGACAAGGGTCTAACTACCTCCCTGCTCGGTCCAGGATTGTTAATGCCTGCCTGCTCCCCAGGCAAACCTTGTTTTACTGGTGTCTCCTGAATTATGTGGCTTGTGCTTGCACCTAAATCCCCCCAGCTGTTATCAGTAGCTCCTAGGTCTTCTGTAGACCATTTATTATTAATGCCTAACCAAACATTTTCCATGTTACCTTCCTCTGAGTTTTGCTGTTTGGGGAAAAAAGGCCAATTATCCAGTCCATTGGCTTGGCTATCTGACAGATTAGAAAAGCCCCAGGAATCATTAGTAACTGTTGGATCCCAGTTTGTCAGCCAGGGCTCTGTTTCCAAGGCTTCAGGAACACCACTGCTAATCACTTCAGTGACTGCTGTTGCTGTCCTTTCTGTCACTTGGTCATCTGCATTATCTAGGCAAGGATTATCACAGCTTGTGCTAGCAGCATCAGGTGTGTTGGGCAGTAATGGCCACTGTTTTTCAGCAGCAGCTTGACCTTTAGTACCAGTACTGCCATTTGGGAGGTGGCTGATGCTATTATCTTCAGTTCCTTTACCAGACTCTTCTGCACTGAATAATTCAGCATCACACAGATCACTTCCACTACCTGAAGGGTACTTTCCTGTGTGGTCAGTTGTCTCTTGGTCAACATGTGCCCCCATGTTTATACACTCCACGGACGTACTCTGTCCAGTACCACTGTCAGTTTGGTCTAAGGCCTCCTCAGCTATATTTTCATGGTCCTCATCCCAGACACCAAGGACTCTCTCAGGTTCAGCACCAGTGGTTTCTATAGTCTTACAGTTGTACATCACTGTTTTGTCCCCACTTTCCAGCCCTGTGCTCAATGATGGTGTTTCTCTGCATGTCTCCTCAATGACATTAACCTGTTTGAATTCTTCTTCTGTAGAGTTTTCTAGGTTAGCATCACTAGCTCTCCCAGTATCCTCATAATTATCTTCAAACTCATGTAAATTTTCTACCTCTGTGCTGACTAAAATGTCAAGATCTGATTTTGCTAAACCCTCATGAAATTCTGCCTCACTGTTTCCTTTGCTTTCACAGCCTTGCTCTTCCAGTTCCCCTGTACCTTCTACCTCCTTGTAGTTAGCTCCAGTCTCTACCTTTTCACTTGGCTTGACACCTGCCCACTGGTCTTCCTCACGCTCTTCCTCTGCCTTTTGCACATCACATGGGAGGGGTTCATCCAACAAGCTATCAGTTCCCAGGATGGGTGTCTCAAAACTGGTTATGTTCTCTAAAGGCTGATTGGTCACCACATCTTCCCACGGGACATTTTTGGCATCCAACTGGTCCTCCAGTGAAGTCCTCTGGTTTTCGCTTACAGAAGCTGACCCTGGTGCAGCATCCTCCAGCTCACCTACTGCAGGCCAAGCACTAGCAGGCAGAGTACCCATGGATTCGCTTGAGGTTTGCTCTGCCCCGGGGAAAAGCAAAGAGCTGCCTGCGGTAATTTCCTGGCTGATACTGGGTGTGCTAACATCTAGGCCCCAGTTGAGTGAACCTAGATCAGTTTGAGATCTGTTAGTATCTTCTGATGACCCACTGTTTGGGGTTTCCTCCATGACCAGGTTACACAGGGAAAGACTTTTTGAAGAATCAGGCTTTAAGCAGACAGAAAAGCAAAGAAAAAAAACACAAGATGAAAAAGATAAAGGCGGACTTGATGAGAAAACAAAAAATTTATATTTTATAAGAACAATTTTAATCTAAAGAATGAAGTGACTACATTAAACTATTTAAGGAAAAGCTATGTGATTTGCAACATCTGAAGGCAATAAATTGTAATGCAAAAGAGCAGCACTGATACACAAAATCAGAAAACTATGTATTACACCACAATGATTAAAGAAGTCTCTAGAGTGGTTACAATTTTGGGGAGAGGTTTGCTTACCGGCTGCACCAATTCACTGCTTGTCTGTATAGAACGATGTCATACACATAAAACACAGAAAAGAAGAACATGATGTACTTTGATACAGCAGCAGTTCATTAATTAGCAGTTCTCTAACCAGCTGCAGTTACCAATTCAGGGTAGGAAAGGAGCGTCAGGTCCTTTCCTGCCACTCCCCCCAAGACTAATTCCAGGGCTGTGAATTTTAAATCTCTGAATTACATTGTAAAAAAAGTTTTTCATGTATGTTGAATATTGATCACCTCTTGCTTTCCCCTGTGAGTCACTGACATTTTTATTTCAAATGTTTAGCTATGAAGTACACTGGTATTTTTAAAAAATAGAGCACAGATGAAAATAATTATAATACAGAATACATACATAATATTAAAAAGCTATAAATAAAACTCTTCAAAAAGAAGTCATTGATAAAGCTATCTAATCTAAATTTAGAGCAATACATTCTCAACATTTCTGGGTTATTTTATGTGATCTAGATATTTGCAGCCTTGAAATTTTGGGTAGCCTACATATACGACTGTTTTTATCTAACTTTATTTAACCTCACTCAATATAAGAAGAGGAGCATTTAATATACATCACACATGGAATGTGTTCACAAAACTGTGCTGCAAATCTGAATACATGACAAGCATTCACAGATTTCTGTGCTGGCTGAAGCTACAAAAGGTCAAATGTGAACAGGCCCCATGTCAATTCAACCCAGCTAACTCCATTACATATAATCAAAAGAAAACTCAGAAAAATGGGTTGTTTTCTTCTTGCAGATCATTTTATCCGATTTGGCACCAGGAGGAAGAAGCAAGGATTCGTGCAGCTTCCTACAGTAGCAGTTTCTTTTGTGAATAACTCCAACTCACTGTATTGCCCACAAAGACAAGATAAATTCTGTCTTTACTCCTAATTTTGAGAAAATGGTTGTCCATTGGGTTAATGGATACCTTCAGGTATTTAAAACAAATTATTCATATCCATTGTTACCTTCTAACAACTGTACTCTGGGCATATTAAAAGCAAAACACTTAGCTGTAGTGATTGAGAATCTTTTAGCCCAGATTTCTGACATCATTTAGGTTTTGTAGGCTAAGCAACAGAGATTAGTTTTTGTTGTTGTTAGTTTTGAAAGATACCCAGTGGCTTAATAAACTTGAAAGAGTTTTTCATGGCCTCTGAATTCTTTATCTTGGCTTTTGGTAGAAGAATTGTAAATCTGAGTTTAAATTGTTACAAAATCAGAGGCACAGAAATACTATTATGTATGTCAAGCTTACCGTCCATAGATCCCATGGCAATGTCTGAAAAAAGTAGTAGAAAAAAGAGCTTGTCAGAAAAATACCATTCCTGTACTGTATGTCCAACACGCTACATAAAAATGTCCATTAAATAAGAAAGAACTTATTTATAGACATGCTTGTAGTACACACATATTTTATAGATTAGCGCATGTGTATGTGTCTGTGTACATATCTGCATAGCACTTTTGGTTATAAAGGGTGGGCAGTATGAAATGCATTGTGGTATTTCCCACTTCAAAGTAGTTGCTGCTCTCCAGCAAACTCTCATTGCTGTGTGCATGAGCAGTGATCGGATTCTGACCTGGTGACTGAGTGACTGTCAATAGGTATATGAGCTTCTGCAAGGTGCCAGCATTAAAGAGCTTACAAAGTTGGGGTTTTCTAGCCAGTTAAAAACGACACAGCTATCCACTGAGAATAAGTGGGTTTCCTCACAACACTGACACTAGAAAGGAAAATGGCATAGTATTTGGGTAAGGAAATAATAAAGTTGACCAATATTCTCTTTTTCTTGTCCAGTCTGTTAATAAATGCAAGTGACCTCTCAACAGAAGAGCAAAACAGACAAATGAAAGAAAACCAGCAGACTTCACGCCAAATACTTATAGCCCACCGCATGAGACAGAACTCTGCTGGTTTGTATCAAAAGACAAGAGAACCAGACAGAATGAGAAAGGTCTCTTCTAATGCAGCCATAGAAACAGCTCACATACTGTGGTTGGATCACCCGGCAGAGCAGTGAAGGGAGGTAATTAATTAAATTAACAATAGACAAGTCATGCCAGGCCTTCCAAGGCACCATGCACAGATGACTCGTCCTGCCTTCACATCACTACTTCAGCTGTTTGCTGAATGGAAAATATCCATGACTGAGGCAAAAACTGCACACATATGGAAACAGCACTTAAGGCTCTCTTCTTAATCCCCCTGCAAGCACAGGGCTCTGCAGCCACGGGGCTCATTCTCTCTAAACTGCCGTAGTAATGACCCTGCCAACTCCAGTGAGACCAAGACCCAGACTGCAGGGCTGTCTACCCTTCTAAAATCACGGTGTTCTGACTCATTCACATGTTCTTGTAGATGCGGACCATCCTTTCTCGTAGGCCTTTGTTCTCCAGAAAGGCGAAAGGAGTGAGTAAAGGTGCTCAGTGAATGCTTCCTTTGCCCCTAGATGAAAAGTTGTGGTGTACTTTTCTACACACAATTATATTATGTATTTCACAGTATAGTTGAATATAAAATTCCTGTTCTTCACTAAAGTAATAAACTTTTCTACAATCCGTACAATATGATGTCAGAACAAACGTGTCTGTCATAAAAGTTAAATATCTTTTGTTTAATGATCCCACTGCTCTAATCAGCATTATTACAAAATGAGCTGAAAGTGTAGTTAGTAAAGTCACACTTAGTGTTTTCTGTCACTGCTGAACACTATGGAATGTCATTTGCCTTCCCCTTCCTTTTCTCTGTTTATAGGGAGAAAAAACATAACAAGTAAAATGCACAAAGCTTCTGCTAGAATGGAACATTTCTAGTAGCAAATCTCAATGAGAAAATTCAGCTAATATTCAGATTGTTGACAGAGAAAAATTTTTCTGATAGCACATATCCTGTCAGAGATCACTACAGATCTCATTACATAACTAGGGCTTCACACCGAACAAGAAATTAATTGAGGAAGAGATCAGCAGAGAATCACAACCATCTTGGCCTTAAAGCTTCTTGTCTTCTCGCTACTTTTCCAGTACTGCATTAATGAACAGCTGATTAGTCTTCTCATGTCTCAAAGAACAAGCCAGATTAATGATAGGTTTGCTAACGGTGTATTAACACTACTTCTTTGTGTACAAGACAGGATACAGATGTGCTGGCCAGGAGATCTTCCCTAGTTTGATGCCTGCCCTCTGGGTACTGAGGGTGAATTCTGGATTTTAAAAGAGCATGTCCTGTAGGATAAGCCAATGAATAGCAGCAACTTGATATAATAGCGTTTTCTTTTTTTCTCATATTGCTGTAAAAAGCTACCATTACAAATATTACTATTGACTGTAGACTTTCAATAACACAAAATTCTACAAGAAAACACCCTATTCCATACTCTAATTTTCCTTGAGGTTAGGTCTAAAGTAGATTTATAGCAAAACCATTCAGATAGTATTACTGCTTGGTACAGAAACTCCATCACAGTAAAGCAACTGCCAACTCCAAGAGACCTAGGTCTTCTAATTCATCTTTTCAAACATAAAGAATCAAAATCAGGTCAGAAAAGTTGTCAGAAAAACAAGCACTGGAGAACAATAATGTTTACACTAAGAGTTATTCTAAAGATGGAAAATAACAGCATGCTAGTGTCAAGGCCAAGGTAGCAGCAATCGTTCTCATCAGCAGACACCTCATTTTATCTCCAAACAATTTTCTCTCCTTCCAGTACATCATCAATTACAAGGTTACCGAATAGAAGGCTGCGTTTCTCAGGAAGATAAAGTTTTTCAGACACTTCTTATTAATACATGATGCAAACCTTTTCTACCAAACACAGTATACTGCATGCATATGCTTTGCCTATGTCAAGGCAAAGATACCTGAGACATGGGTGAATGACTAACTCCTGTTGATACAGCTTCTGGCTTGAAAGGGTCAAAGTCCAAATCCAGTAATGATTCCTCTTTCTTAGCTTCGGGTACTTCATTCTGTTGGAAGAGAAATATAACTCTAGAAAAACTTATCTTCTAAAAGCTGCCCTGGGCAGCAAAATATTAAAATTATCAAGAAAAACAAAATAAAAACCCCACAGATTTACTAGCTGTGTTGCACACCAGAAGGGGAGGAAGCTCTGAAGATTTTCCTGAGCTTTAGTAGAAGTTTTACTTTTATGAGTGTCTTGGGTTGAAGACAGGTGTCTGCTAGGGAAGGCAGGAGCCTCCCTTGGAAACCCCCTCCCTCCGAATTACTAAAATTAAGCAGCCTTCAGGCAAGATATGGGGAGGAATAACAGTCCTTTACTAGTGAGTATAACAAGATAATATGAACAATAACTGCAGTATTAAAAACAACAAAAATAGTCAGGGACCCCGCGGCAAAGACGGGATGGGGGATGGGGGGAGCCTTGCTTCACAAACCCCCTGGGGCAGTCTGTCGTAGGTGCTCCAGCAGGTCTGAGGAGAAGGAAAGAACTCCAAGATGGAACACAAAAGTCCCGGGGACGCATGTTTTTGGAGGAAATATCCCCCTTGCGTCCAGCGCTGAATAAAATACATACCAACTTTATAACTTCTCTTTGCGGTTCTTACGCTTTTAAGTTATAAAGTTTTCCACAACTCAATTAAGTTTTTCAATTCAACAGGAACAGGCTGCCCAGAGAAGCCATGGATGTTCTATCCCTAAAAGTGTTCAAAGCCAGGTTGGATGGGGCTTTGAGCAATCTGGTCTAGTGAGAGCTGTCCCTGTCCATGGTAGGGGGGATGGAACTAGATGATCTTTAAGGTCTCTTTCAACCAAAACCATTTTATGATTCTATGATATGCTCTTATTAAACTGGATTATATAGTAGAGCCTTTTCAGTTTGCAATTAACAAATTAGCCAAGGCCTCTGAGGTCACTATAAAAATATATTCACATATATATATTCAATGGGCTACAGGGCTTTTCTGCTGTAAAATTACCTGAGGAAACGATTAGTGTGCTTCAACTTAAAATACTAATTATTGTGAAACTGTAGCTGAGATTTAATTATCATTAATTGTAAATATTCTAGGCAACAATCTTGGTCTTGCTAACAATGCTAGTGCTGCCCACTGATAGTTCAGTTAATTAGTGAGAGAAGCTTGTATGACAGGGCAAGTCTACTGCAATATGGCAGGTATAAACCCAGCAAAACTAGGAGATAATAATAATAATGACAATGACAATAAAATAAATGAGCAAAGACTTTATGTTATTAAAACATTTAAGAGTATAAACATTCAAAATTAGTGTTACTAGTGGTAAAAAGATGTTCAAATTTAGGTAATGAATGGCTTCCATTATGCCACAAAATACTTTAACTCTCTGTCACCTGCAAACATGGTCAAAAGAGCTCCTCAGCTCCCATGTTAGGAACGACAGAGCAACCTAGAACTCTTCAGTCTGTAAGAGGTGTGCTAGGGGTGATGTGAGAAGGATCTATACCAGTGTGAGAGGCACAGGGGTTTGGCTGCTCCCTGATTCTTCCAAAGCAGGAAGGCAATTGGCAGCAAAGTTGATGGGGCAAATATAAAATAAAGAAGTGGTGCTGCTCCATGTGGCACAGGGTCCAGCTAGAGACCTCCTTCACGTAGTGTGAATGTGAAAAATGTACACATGCTGGAAGACTGAACAAATTTGTGGCAAAGTAGTGTGTTGAGGCTTACTAAATAGGTAGAAATCATGTTGAGGAAGCCCCAGAGCAGCAAAAGACTGGAGTCTGAGAGACTGCAGTAGAAAGGGGGTGTCAGGAGTACCAACATTGCTTGCCTTGATTTATCTTCTTTCTTTGGCCTTCTGCATCACTTGTGATGATGGATAACTGCTCTGACCCACTGAAGCCAGAGCTATAGCCTCACACTTTAAAATGTCAAATCCAGAATTCCCACCAGTAACCAACATTATATTCAGTCTCCCATGCCTTCCATCAAGTGTACTTAGATTTCATCACATATGCTCTTGAGGCACTAATACTCATATGGTCATACAATTTGATGAAACAACAGCATTTGCTGGCTTATAATAAGAATTGCACAGAGACATAAAAGATAATTACCTTTAACTAAGGTTTGAGAGTGCAGTTGCTACCTCTGAGGACTGAATCAAACAAACTCACTTAGGCCATGAGTGATGACAGCTAAGGTACTGGAAGCGACAGGGTAATGATAACTGGTAGCAAAAGTACATACCCATGGCCCATGAAGAGAACACTCAACTTTAGTGAAAAAGGCCCAAATAAACACACAGAGTACCTAAGATACCACATTACAGGGACATGCAGGAGAAACAGGAACCTCAGGAAATTCCTCAATAAAGGACAAAGCTGTGACAAGAAGGTCTGCCAAATATCCTGTATTTATTCCACCACAGCATGATGAAGCATGAATAAATTAATTTGAAAGAGGTAGCTGTGGCAGAAGCAAGGCTGTACCTCTCAGAGGCATGTACAAGGAATGAAGAAGGCACAAGAAACCTTCAAGGACTACCAGAACTGTCACCCTCTCTCTGCACACAGTCTGTATAAACCTTAAAATAGCCTCTGCAGTTATGGACCATTCACTGTAGAGCTTTCAGGCACACTCAGACACATTATGTAGGGGGCACATAAAGGCCTACAGTGTCCAAGCTAGTCACTGGACACTAGGGAGAAATGTGATATGAAGAAAAGGAGAAATAAAGCAAAGAACACGCATTTCTGAACGATCCTTTCATCTGGTCACCCAGATATTTCATCTCTTCACCTCTTTCTTTTACTAGGCAGCAATTAAATCAATTTTTGACAGTGAATAACCTGGATGTATGAGACACTTTGTTGAATCAGTGCACAAATATTCAACAGCTTCAAGCAGAACTACCTTTCAGCATCTTGCATTAATGCAGCAAATGCATCTGTACTGCTTGGTAAAGAAGGAGGAACAACAACAATTACAGGATACTTGTGTTTTAAGAAACAAAAATGTTTGGCCTGTTTGTAAACCTCTCCAAAACATTATATTACGGAAGCAAAGCCCTACTTATCAGTCTGTTGGTTTTGAGCCTCTGCATGAGCAGTGTCTGGGACACCAGTGGTGGTTCCTTGGGAAGTCCTGTACCTCTGGCAGGCTCTGCAAGCTTAATAGCTTTCTCCATACTGCTCAGCACGGGCTTTGGGAGTATAGGAGGAGCCATAAACACCAAGAGGAATAAATCTGTATTTCCTGTGGATTTCATGCTGTAGATTTTCCTTAACTGGATCACATTCACAAGGATACAAAACCTCTACATCACATCATTTGGGTATGTCTGTACATACTCAGAGATCTCAGATACTGTAAGGATGCTTTAGTGATGGGGGTGGGTTTTGTGGAGGGAGAAATGCAGATGACTGATGAGAAGGTGGCCAGGGAATAGCTTAGGATATTCCCTGATCATTGACTGTGGAGAAGGGAAGGACATAAATCACTCATTAATGGGAGATCTGTTTTCCTTGAGAGACGAGGAAAATATTTCAGTTCTCAGAAGTGTGCCCAATTTTATTATGCCACTCCATTTTATGCCAATCTCTCACAGAAAGGTTATAAGGATTCCGGAAATGTGGCTTTAATTTAAAGCCTTGCTCTGGTGTCATCTCTTAACTGAAAAGCAAATCAGCTCCATTTCTGCTTCCCTGGATGGCCTGACGTATGCATGTTAGTTGGATACAGTATTTAACGCAGGAGGCCATATCTAGCACAGGTTACACTAATTCTTACCAGTGATTTCAAGGCTCCTGCTCCTAGAGCAATTAATTCCTATGAAGACAGGGTATAGTCATGCAACAGACATGCCATCTCCCTTCAGCAAGAGTGTCTACTAGCAGCTGCATTCTGGGAGTAGCCCTTAATTCTTTAATTGCACAGAGACTTGACCTCTACACAATTCACTGAAACTTACCTGTGATGGGGTTGTCACATTGATTTCTGGGACAAAGTTGTCTTCAAATAAGTTGATGATGTTCTCCTGTTGCAACTCCTTTGTGGGTGTGAGTTTAGGCAGTGGCGGGACTGGCGGACCTTTCCTCAGCTAGGCAGACAGCAAAAAATGTCACAGACTAGTTCAGGGATAAAAGAAAATCTTTAAGCTAGGCCTAAACAAATTGTCTTAGGTTTTTTACTTTGGCTGTTTCACCCTAAATAACCTATGGGAATAAGCATGTATTGAAAGGAACTGTTTAGCTGCTCACCACCAAATGCTTCGGAAAAAAAACATTCTGGGAAGAGCAAAACAACCCTATGTTTCAACGTCAATAAAACTCAAGGTTTCAGATTTGATACAAAAGCAACCTTTGGTTGTTTTTTTATCTGCTATGACAGGGACACAGAGCAAGACACTTGCTCTTCTATGCAGCCCTTAGCTGGAAGACTGATTCTGCACAGAAACAATGCCTCTGCAGCTTTTTGGCTTCTTGAGCTCATTTGGGATTTTGTCCCTGCCCACCTGTGGCTAGCCTTGGAGTGTACTTAATGCTAAGACCATATCATCTCTGGGAACTATAGCACTTCAACAGTGCATAGTTTGCTATATTCCTCCTGCTCTCCAGAGATTCACGTAACTATGACAAACTAATTGCTTGGAATAATACCAAATAGTATTGGATAATTTTTAAATGCATCAAAAACCCAAGAAAATAAATCCACGAAAAAATCATCAGGTGGTATAGTGACATAACACCATTGGCACCAATGAGGCTGTGCCCTACTGGGTGAATACTCAGGCAGTGAGTTTTTGCATTTTGGCAGACCAGAGAAAATAAGCATGCTCACTAGATACAAAATTAATTTTCTTCTGATATGCAGACAGCAAAGAAACAGCATCCATAACATCAACACAAGTCTTTGATATGCACATGAAGTATCATATACAACTCATGCTACAAATGGAAGTGACGAATGAAACCAATTCTTATTTTACCAGTACTAGCGAGAATAGAAATTACTCCATTGATTACAACAGTGTCAAGCTTCCTAATCAGTGTTTAAAACAACCAATAAGACTTTAATTATCAGTAATTAGCAGAGCAGTATTTCAGCTAGCTTTATTTTTCATTGTTTTAGAGATTGGCCAGACAAGTGATACTCAGTGCCTAATTTTTCCCAGGTCAGCATAAATTTCAAGATGAATGAAAAGCAAAATATATATGTTCACATTATATATAACAAAAATTCACAAGGAGGTTTCAGTAATAGGCTTTTCAAACCATCACTCCTGGTACATGGGTCTTTAGAGACAATGCAACTTTTTAAGAAGTGCTTTGCTTTGTCACCACAAGTCCCACCAGTTCACGAGGCACCTAACATTCTCCTCACTCCCCTAGTATTAGAACCATTTTCTACTCATGCTGTGACACAGGGATGAACAACTGATGAACAGAACAGATTGTAAGAGAATCAGTAGCCTTCCTGCCATTACTCAGCCACAGCCTAGATGAAATATCCACCATGTACATCATCTCAGCTCTCTTCCACTGCACAGCAGGTCAGGTCCCTCTGCTGGGTGTCTCCTTACCTGTGTGGGTGACTTAGGTCGGGCTGGTGCTGGAGAAGCTGGTGCCAGCATGTGGTTGGGACTGGCAGTAGGGCTAGGCAGGGGAGAGACCTCCTCTGGTGGTGACGGTGTTTTTGCAAAGCGGAGTGGACCTGAATCACTAGACAGAAGCAAAGCAATGGCAGGGACATATATATCTTGATGACTTATTTTCTTGAAAAATCTGATTAACAGTTCAACTGCATCCCTGATGTAATGTCAGTGAACACAAAAAAGAGTACACACTGGAGATGAACTAAGACATTATATAGTGACTAAAACTAAAATTGCAATTAAAGACAATTAAAATTCAGTGTCAAAGGAAGTCTTAATTTTGAATTACCTTGATTTTTGGAACATATGTTTACCTGATCATTGTAACTTGAAGAATACAGAGTACCTGCACTTTTTCAGATTCTGTACTTGAAATACCACTTCACTTATAAATTTGTAACTATTATAATATATTAAATTCATTTACTGTCTTCATTTCACACACTTCTCGGAACAAAAGACTCCAAAGATTAAAAAGCCCACAGGAAGGCATAACAATGAATAATGCAGGTAATTTTAAAAGCTCAGCAGCTTCAGAATTATTTCAATAAAACAAAACACAGCCAAGATTATTATAAAGATATCATAATTTAAAAGAACAAATCACAACAATAATAAACAAGCAGCAGTCTAGTGACTTCAACAGAGCACTGCTGATACTAAGAAAAGATCTGATGAAGTCGTAGAAAGCATCTGCCCTTCTCATGAAAGAACCTGGTGCAAACACTGAAAAATATTCAGCTACCTAGATATGCTGAAAGCTTACAAGGAGGAAAGCTATGAACTACAATACTCAACAACCACAGTACTCAGTAAGAGCAACTCCTACACAACCTCAGGGAGAGCAGAAGCACTACCTAACTGAGATCACAGCATAAACATGATCCTAATGCTAACACAAGAAAAGCTGTTCTTTGGAAGGACAAACTTAGCTCACACTCACCACATCTTTCTGTGGAAATATTAAAAGAGAAAAAATAAGCAATCATTAAGAAATTTATGTCTCGGGTACCATACTTGCCTTCAGGATAGAGTATTCCGTAGCATACAAGTTTTTAAGATGTTTCTTTTTATGCAGTTCTTTAAAAGAAAGATTAGAGACTGTACTTGTCTAGAATCAACTTCTCACACATCTAAAATGGAAAGCAGTTTTATCTCATGAAGACCCACTTGTGAGTCTTTTAGAGTTTCATCACTAATAAGGGAAGTCAAAATCTATCCAGATTTTCACACAAGGCTCTGCAAACAGTACATCAAAAGACAGTAACAAAGTAATTGAAAAAAACTGATTATTAGAAAGCTTTTTTAAAGTAAGTTCATACCACATTGAACAGCATCAAGTAATTTGCAGCAAAAATAATTTTGCTTTTTTCTCTCAATGATGGAAAGAATAATTCAGTGGGAACCAGCATGTACATGTTGGACATGGTCTAAAAGACACAGGTGGATAAAATACCTGTTGTTTGCAAAAAGCACTTGAAATCTTCCAGCATTACATTATTTTACATCACATAAAAGTGTTTCAAAAATCCTTTGTGGAAATACAGTCCATATGAATCCATCCTAAATGGGCCAAAGTTAACAGCTCCAAAGGCAATATGTAATATACGAGCATGTATTATCACTGAAATAATCTAAAATACAAATTCTAGTGATGTGCTTTTAAAGTAGTTCTCAATTTTCAGAATTACGTCAGAAGTTTCAGTATTTCATTATTTGTCCTTTTTTTCTTCCAAAGTGAGATTAACACAGATGTAGGAATATCTGCCATATTTTTGAGGCAGACATTATTTTGTTTGGTCAGTCTTAATTGCTGCTAATCTGCCTTCATATTGAGGGCAGTAGCTATGTGAAGATCCAATTCAATTTTTATTTATGCCTCAACATTAACCAGCTTTTGCTTTATAAACTGATTTTCTGACATTGTGTGGAAAATTTCTACATGGGCTGAGCCCTAACACGTGGCATGTGGAGAAGGTGGCTAGCACACCTAGCAGGGGAGAGACCGCTGACATTACAGCCCCTAACCAGGCAGCTCTTTAGAAAATGGAGACTTCACCTGACAGACAATCAAGGCAGATAAAACTTCCATTACTGGGCTGCAAGAAACTCCCTCTGCAGGTAGGGAAACCACTGCTGCCCAGGAACAAGTCCCCTGACTAGCCAGTGGTAACATCCGGAGCCTGGCAGCCTTTCTGTCTCTGTGTCTTTGTTTTCCCTTCTCTGTTTAACACTCGATCCCTCTCCAGTAGGGACTCATATCCTTCTTTATCAATAAATAGTTCTTAGATGTAATATTTGCCTCGTTTGTTTTGTCCAAGAAATCCATTAAAAAGAATCTTCTGCAGTTTCCCTTACAGTGGGACATGAAAAGCTCTAACATTGTTTGGATTGCTTCTGACTAGCTGGGATTAAATAGAAATTCAGGCTTTATATATTAACTGTAAATATCATTGTATCTTGATAAGTCTCACTGTTTAACATTTCAACCTTTTCTGCACATCAATATTAGAAATAAAATTATGGCAGAAAGGCTACATTTATTGAAAGCAAAAAATCAGAAATACCGTACTGGCATCCACTGACCTCAAGAAAGCACCATCTGATTTCAAATTCCTTTTGGCTTTCTGCTTTAAAACAAGATTTCACTTGACAGTCTTTAAAAAGATGGTATTTCATGACATTCTCTTTATTTCAGCTTTTCTGCTTTTATGGTGCACCTCAGATCTTTGATTTTTCCCCATAAGAGGAAGAGATAAAAGCTGACGTTCAAAGGTTGGGATTCTCACCTAATAATAGGAGCTAAAAACATATCTCAATATTTCAAGGCTTTAAACAAATTATGAGAGTTAGCAACACTGCTGCAAACAAAGCATCTAAGAATAAATGAGCTATACACCTAGTTGGTGTAAACTGATGTAACAGTCTACAATGAACTTTGCTAAATTGAAACAGCCTTCATACTTTTTTTTTTGCTTTTGAAAGGACTTTCTAGAAAAAAATACTCAGTGAAGAAGAAAGCTTTGCATCTTTACTCCTGTTGAGAAGAACTTCATCCCAGATACCTTCATCTGCCATCCTGAACAAATAATGCCTGTTACCATGTTGTGCAGCAATCACTACATATGCTGAAACCCACAAAGCCTAAAGCAATGCAATTCATTAAAAAGGCAATAAATTCACCTTGGTGCCCCTTGAATGGTGAAGGCCTTGTCTGCATGCTGATCCCCCAGCTTTGTCATCACTTCGTATAGTTTGTGACATAACTGCAAAAATAAAAGAGTTTCCTGAGTTTATGTGAACAACTGTAGTCATTATTAAAAACACAGGTGATAAATCTGGTCTGATAAATGATAATTTGATAACTTTATGCTACAGTAGAAAATCTTCCAAAAATTTTCAGGGCCATGTATAGCAGAAGCCTAAAGAGAAACCCATCAAAATCCATAGAATCAAAGATAATAGCCATTCTTCAAAAACACAAGCTGTTTTTTAGCTAATAAGTTCGTAAGTGTGACCGACTGCTATGTGAGCTCTGATGAAGTTGGTCATCTGAAGTTTAGAGCAACATGGGCAGCCAAGAAGATCCATGTTTTCCCTTGAAAAATCTAATCCATATTTTCACAGAGCTTTGGTAAAGCAAGTTTTCAAAAAAAATTTGGCTCCAATTTGAAGGCTGCCACAGATAATATGCTACTGAATAGCCAGGTACATTCAAAAGATCCTCAGTGAAACTGCTTGATTTGCCTAACAGCTACAGATAAAATATTGCATTGCTGACAATGCATATAGAAGACTTGAAGGGAATGTTTGATATGTTTTTCTTGCACTGATTAAAGCAAAGGCATGCTTAGGAATTGGACACAGCAAAAATACTGAAGGTAACAGTAAATTATCAAAATAGAAAGTGATTTTAGTGCTACAACTGATAATGCATTGCAATCCAAAATTGCAGGGGCTGCTCCTTCCTTGAGGAGTGAACAATTATGGCAACTAGAAACGAATATGAGGATTATACCACAAATCTGGATCTACGGCAAATTCTCATGTGTGCCTCTGCTAGATTTTTACTGTAAGACATTTTTTAGCTGTCATGCATATCATAATCCATTATACATGAGATAGTCAGTTTTACTCACTAAAGCTATTTCCTTGTGAAACTTGGCTTCAAGGCTGGATACATTTTTGAAGGTGTTCACATAGAAGCCAATTCGCCTACGAAGGATGGCACAAAGACAGGAAAAAGAGAAAAAAAGATATGTGTGGGAGGGCTACAAAGGCAGATTATTTAACTGTTTTTTGGACTAAAAACAACAATCTTGACTATTACTCTCAGCAAAGCAAATGATGAAATGTCAAAATTTCAGACTATTTTGATCATGATTATTTCCATTAGTGTTTAGATATGCATTTCACCATGCAGTCAACCAAATTGAGACTATTTCACATCACATGTCTCCATTATTTTTAAAAGAAGAGTGGAAAAGGATGGTCACAAGTGCACCACAAGCACAGGGAAGGCAAGACGCTCTGGGCATCCATCTCCCAGCAGACAGCATGCAACCATTTCTTGAAAGGAGAAAGAACCATTCTGGCACTGAGCCCCTGTGCCCAAATCACAACACAACATCCTGGTGATGCAGCTGTGTCTGAGGTCAGCTTTAATGTGTACAGCTCAATACAGACTAGGCTTGGTGTCCCAAGCCCAGTTCTGAAACACATGCATGCGTATATAAAAGAATTTAATATAGACTAAACATTTCTGTGCATGTAGTCAAGAATCAGCTTATTTGGGGTGAATGATTACATACTTCTGCGTTTCAAAAGTAGAAGCAGTTTTCTTAGGTTTTATTCTTTTTCCTATTTAAGACTTTCATGTATGATTTCTCTCAACTTTTATTAACAAAAATTATCTTTGGAATAAGAATAAGCCTGAAAAACGTCAACTCAATAAATAATCGTCTTCCTGAAGAATTCAAATAACTAAAATAAAGGACTCTGAAAGCAATCACTTTCTAAACTATGTGTGTTGCTCAAATTAAATTCTACTTTTCCCTGAGACTAGCTACTGCTTCTTTATACAAAATTTGCTGAAGTAAAAGGGCCCTTACTCTAAGTTATTCATATGCAGTTTTACTTTTAGTAGGTCCATAAAACAAATATCTTCAAGTGCTAAGAAGGTTTACACTGAAATAGGCAGAAACACAGCAGGAAAATCCTCTATTAATCTGAAATTTAACAGGATTTAATTTAAAAGGCGGAGAAGACAAAGGATACTTCACATTTCCACTTCAGACTTCAGTTGTAAAAGAACATAACAGATAAGAAGATGCTTATTTTTCTACTGCTTTTGTTCTCCCATTCATATTGTCTGCACTTTCTGTATAAACACTATTCATGATTAAACATCCTGACTGAATGACCTATGCATCAAATCATTAACATCACAGCATAATCAGTGCAAAACTATAAAATGTGTCTTCTGGTGTAGTTATAGTAAAAATTTACCTATAAGTAGACCCAAATCACCACAGACTACTCTGTGCTCTAGCATAATTATTTACTCACAAAATGGAAACCTTTTTGCACTTCAGAATTAAGATATGGTAATGAATCTTAAGTAACCACATACATTGAAAGAAACAAGCATAAATACACTTACAGTACATATATTTTGGAGCATTTGCATACGTTTTTCGTTTTATTATATCAAAAAAGGTAATGGATAGAATCTTCAAGAACTCATCAATCCATTTGCTATCAGCTCCTTAAGATCCCCTGATTCCCTTTCCTTTCTTCCCATTTAAAGCCTTGCATATAGTATCTCTCTAGGCTTACCGTGACCACAGAGATGGCAACTCTTCTTGCAAGTCAGTGTTAAACTCTTCAAACACTTTCTGTGCTTTTTGAAATTCTTCTTCTGCCTAAACCAAAATGAAATAGGTGACTTCTAAAATCACTATGACATAAGAAAACCAAAATTATTTTTGTGTGATTTTTGTTGTGGTTGTTTTATAATTTTTATTAACAAAGGATGTTACTTGGTCCCACACCATGGAGGCCAATACAGGATTTGCTGTCCTCTCAGTCTCATCAAGAGAGCAAGTTAGGTCTCAAACAGAATTCCTTTGTGAAAGAGGCTGATCATGCCTACCACATGAACCAAAGTACTCAATACACATTTATGCTTAGCGATATCATTATTTCCAAGAGAGCAAAAGGAAAGGAAATTTTGTGCTCAGTCTATGTACAGAAAAAAAATACCACCCAATCTCCCCAATTCTTTTGCCACCATGTTTCTGATTGTGCTACCTTAGTGATTCTGCCCTCATCTTTTCTTTTTGAGCTCTGGAGGGCTTCTAGATGATGCCTTGCACTGTCGTAGTCCACTAGCTTTCTGCTTCGTTTTGCAATGCGAGTCTGTACAGGGGTAAAAATGAAAGTAAATACAAGGAACAGTTTTTAAAAAGCCATTTTACTTACTTTGTCAATTTAGTTTTTGACATATTTTTATTCTTTCTTCTCTTTGTTCATACCTGAATTATTCTATCATGTAGGAGGAACATGGAAATTGTAAAAAAACCAAACTAAAAATGTTATTTTAAATATGGAATCAATTTACAGATAGTTTGGAAAGGGTTCTCATGGGCATAGGGCTTACAGTCCTCAGGGCTGAGGTATCAGTGTTACATAAGACTCATCACATTCTCTAGAATCAGTGAACCTCTTAAACTCACAGTGACACTATTTTTTCCCCTTATATATATAGTGTGAAAATTCAGCAATTAATGCCTTTTTTTCTAGAGTTGGAAAAATGTTAAAATCTACTTCGACATATAGTTGTTCTGACACATACCTAAAGTACTGGAGTTCAAGATATAGATACAAGTATACATATACATAGATATAGACTTTACAAAGCTATATACTATATGTAAAATCCACATGCTGAGAGGGAAAAAGCACAGTTTGATTTAAAAGTGAGTTTAGGACTCTAAACTCTAGTCTCTAAACTCTAGATTCTGTACATCACTAATGCTGGTATTTTTAGAACATTATTTCTTTAGTTTTGATGTAAATTACCAAGGGGATGATTGTGTGTTACCTACTTAATTATAAACCTTCAGAAAAAATTCCAGTTATGCCCCATACAGTCATAATCAAACATAAAAGTATCTACCTCTCACCTACAGTGCTTCTTTATGCTCACACATTTCATTTAGCAGTCATCCCTCTGGACTGTACACCAGACGGGCATTTGGCAGAGGCTAGAATCTGTGTAACACTCTCATGTGATGTCTATTACAAAATCTTTTTATAACTAATTAAAAGACAGGAACCATGGCTTAGATAAAAGAAAGATACTTACAGGTGCATCTAGCCAGTAACAGAAAGCCTGCTTTCCATGTGATTTGTCTGGCATTTTAATAGCTGAAGAGCTTAATGTGTCCTTATTGAAGATGGTTTAAATTATCTCATACCAAAGAAACAGGAGCAGAAAAAAGCATAAAAGCTTCCTCTACAAAGGCTAATTTCCTTCTAAGTATTACTACATGAAAAATATTTTGTTCACTTGGAAAATCAGCCCCGCCTAATGTCAGGAATTTACTTACAGAACAATATCTTGTACATTACATGAGAGCATGACTTCCACCTCCCACCCTTTCTCTTTTTTTTTGCTTGTAATCTCATTTCCAATTTATTTTGCAACTCAACAGAACTTTAAAACTTGTTCTTTATAGAAAATCATTACTTTACTTTGATATCAGGAAATTGTCCTAGATATGTATCCAGTGTTAACAATGACCCATCCACCAGTTTTTGATGGAAGTCTTCCCAAAGTTCATCACATTTCTGAAAAGGCAGAAAGGAGAAAAATGTGCTTAGTAGTTTAATGGCACTCTAAACCTAAGAGAAATACAAATGTAATTGGCAAAGATTAATCTTTCTGAAGTTTTAAAATGTTCTTTATAGAAATAAATCAGAGCATAAACATGAGGTGAACAAAAAGGAATACCTTGATATTTCAACTTCAAGACAAATTAAGATTAAACTTAATAAATAGCTTATGTTTTCTTTATTTCAAATAGTAAGTGCTATGTGAAAATAAGGATGTCATGGATTCAAAGTGTTCCTCAGGGTTTCAGGTCCCTGAGGGTCAGTACTGCAGAATCTGAACCTGGCCTAGCTCTTGTGTCTAAGTATGTTCACTGGTGATGAACCTTGCTTACAGAGAAAGGAAATACAACAAAAAAATAAAAGAGAAAATAAAGGGAAAGGTCTTTCCATCTCATTATTTTTATGCCATTCAAGTACATTTGATGAAATGGCTGATGCAGACAAGAACTCTATCTTGTGCTGCTGGAGAACTGGAATGACAGATAGGAAACATCCCAACATCAGCTGGCAAAATAAACAAAATCCGCACCCCTGCCACCCTCCTCTGTCCTGAAGGTATGGTGCTTTTCCCCAGTTCCCTTTGGAACTCTGGCGTAGTCACCAATAGAAAACCACTGTAGTTTTCTGACTTTTATGAGCATAGTAATGCAGCTCATGTGATAAGGACTTAATGGGTGAGATTCCTTATTAGAAGCAAATCCTGTTACATAGACACAGTGGTGGAGGTCCTGGGATCTCCACAGAACAAATCATTAGCACATGTTAAACATCCTGATTCCCCCTTTCTTTGCACATTTCAAAAATCACTTAACATCCTTCTCTTTGATAAAAGGGAGGTTAATGGGTGTAAGCACTACTCTGCAGGGCAGTTAGCCTCATTGACAAGTCCTGAAAAGTATTCCTAAGTGTTTGTTTTATCATAACCTACTATACAGCATATTATAAATGGTATGGGATGCCAGCTTTCAGTTAATTCATTTCCTATTCTAACAGAGTCCCTAATGAATTATTAGTACCTATTAAACATGTTTAAAATAAATACCTCATTTATTAACACAGCATTTAATCACAGTGGTCTACAAAGCACCACAGCATTAGATCATAGCAAGAAACTTCCAGTCTTGTGTGTTTGCCTTTTTATCTTGCTGATATATATAAGTGTTAAATTAAAATAATGGAGATTTTCTGAAAGCTAATTGCTCAAACAACATTGCTGAAGGATTCTTTCCTACCGTACAGAATAAGGTCTTTTAAGTGGATCCCTTTTGGAATGATAATTTATATCCTAAATTGAACAGATACATAATTGTTTTTTACTTTAGGCTGAGATGACAGAATTACAGAATCACAGAATTAACTAGGTTGGAAAAGATCTTTGAGAACATCAAGTCTAACCTACAACCTAACACCACCTTATCAACTAGACCATGGCACTAAGTGTCACATCCAGTCTTTTCTTAAACACCTCCAGGGACGGTGACTCCAACACCTCCCTCTGCAGCTCATTCCAATTCCCAATCACTCTTTCTGTGGAAAAATTCTTCCTAATGTCATGTCTAAACTTCCCCTGCCACAGTTTAAGCTGTGTTCTCTTGTCCTGTTGCTGGTTTCCTGGGAGAAGAGACTGACTCCCACTTGGCTACAACCTGCTTTCAGGCAGTTGTAGAGACTGAAAAGATCTCCCCTGAGCCTCCTTTTCTCCAGGCTAAACAACCCCAGCTCACTCAGCTGCCCTTCACAGGACTGGTGCTCCAGACCCCTCACCAGCCTCATTGCCCTTCTCTGGACATACTCCAGCATCTCAACATCCTTCCTAAACTGAGGGGCCCAGAACTGGACAGAGCACTCAAAGTGTGGCCTCACCAGTGCTGAGTACAGAGAAAGAATCACTTCCCTGCTTCTGCTGGCCTGACTATTGCTGATACAGGCCAGGATGCCATTGGGCCTTCTTGGCCACCAGGGCACACTGCTGGCTCATGTTCAGGCTGCTGACAGTCAGTACCCCCAAGTTCCCTTTCTGCCTGGGCACTGTCCAGCCACTCTGCCTCAGCCTGTGGCACTGCAGGGGGGGTGTTGTGGCCAAAATACAGGTCCTGGAACTTATCTTGTTAAACTTTACATTGATGGGATTCAGCCCATTGATCCAGCCTGTCCAGGTCCCTCTGCAGAGCTCTCCTACCCTCCAGCACTTGACACTTGAACCCAACTTGGCAAGTCTGCTAGTCTGCTAATGGTAAACTCAATCCCTTCATCCAGGTCATCAATAAAGACCCTGAACAGGACTGGGCCCATACACAGATTCCTGGGAGACAGTACTGGTGACTGGCCACCAGCTGAGTGCAGCACCATTCACCAGCACTCTCTGGGCACGGCCATCCAGCCAGTTCTTAACCCAGTAAAGAGTGCTCCTGTCCAAACCATGGGCTGACAGCTTCTTGAGGAGAATGTTGTGAAAGATGGTGTCAAAGGCTTTGCTGAAGTCCAGGTAGACAACATTCACAGCCTTCCCAATATCCACCAGGAGGGTTACCTGGACATAAAAGGAGATCAGGTTGGTTAGGCAAGACCTGCCTCTCCCAAATTCATGCTGGCTGGGTGTGATCCCCAGGCCATCCTACAGGTCCTGTGTGATCGCACTCAAGATGATCAGCTCCATAACTGTGCCAGGCATCGAAGTCAGGCTGACAGATATGTAGCTTCCTGGATCCTCCTTTCAGTCCTTATGGATGGGCATCACACTGGCCAGCTTCCAGTTATCTGGGACCTCCCAAATAACCAAGACTGATGATAAATGATGAAAAGCAGCTTAGTGAGCTCTTCTGACAGCTCCGTCATCCCTCTAGGATGGATCCCATCTGGTCCCACAAGCTTGCAAACATTGAAGTGGCTCGGCAGGTCACTAACTTCTTTCTGGATTACCGGGGATCTATTCTGCTCCCTGTCCCTATCTACTAGCTTAAGAGGTCATGGACCTCAGAGCAACGTGTCTTACTCTTGACAACTGAGGTAAAGAAGGTGTTAAGTACCTCAGCCTTTTCCTCCTTTGGTAATTATATTCCCCACCATGTCCAGTAAAGAATGGAGGTTTTGCTTAGTACTTCTTTTTATAGAAATGTATTTATAAAACTGCTTTTTATTATCCTTTACCGAATTGGCCAGGTTAAGTTCTAACTGAGCTTTTGCCACTCTAATTGATGCATAAGTCTACCTTTGTGATTATGTACCAAAACAAAACAGGAGATTTTGTATTATTGCCCATGAGTCTCTTATTAAGGAAACACATCTATCTTTACACCTAATAGAGCGTAAGAGCTGAATTTTATCCCTTCACACTCAACTAAATACTTCTGAGTGTAAAATCTAACAATCTAGAGATAAAAGATAAGGTGCTACAGCAAGATGCAGCATTAGATTTTCCTGCAGTTTAACCTAAAACAGTATAAGAAAACCTAAACCAATCAAACAACAAAAAAGGTATCTTAAATAAGGCAGTTTGGAAGTTGAGTGCTTTTAAAATCAAAACCCTTTGCAGCAAGGAAGGTTTGGAGAAGGCATCCATAGAAAAGAAAGGCAATCTGTACACTGCTCTGTATTCAGGTTTACTGTTAACTATATTATCAAGGAGGCCTTGCAAACTGAATGCCAGGTGGTTAACAGCTTCATTGACAACTGTTTGCACTTTCTTGCCACCACCATCACATTTGCTGACAAACTTCCCCCAGAACTGAGGCTCTTTAAGCAGGCAATTCACAGCACCTTAATTAAATTCCTGCCGTGTTGTCTAAAAAAGCCTACTCTTCTGTAACCACTGGAGGAAGGTAAAAAGTAAAAATAAACAGTGTCCTCAACTCCAATTTGCCTTTAAATTCCATATTCTTCTCAGAGAGAGGTGAGTGTCTCATAAGATATCCTGTTTAGTACCCCTGGCTCGACAGTTGTTCCACAGCACAGAAGGATAAGCAGATTTGATAATTTTTAACATTCTTTTGAACTGAGAATCCTGACTGTAAAATTGCATGTAGGATACCTTTGTACAAACTTGTCAGTCAGATGCTGTCAGGACCAATTCTGCTCACACTGACATTGTCTCAGTGGAATTTTATCAGGTAGCACTGAAAGTGCTGCATCTGGCCAGCAGGAGCTGCATTTCACAAGATCTGTAATTTATATGCTGAGAAAACAGGATTTAACATGACATGAAGGATTAAGGTCAATTTTGGATGCACACTTCTCCTCAACAGCTCAGATTAATCCATTTGCATCCAAAATACTTTTTCCCTCTTTCCATACCCCTTACCTCTCCAATCATTTTCACATCTTCACGTCCATACCAGTCTGGCTCATACACCTCATGGAGAGACTCTGTAAGCTTCTTTGAGGCATCTTGCATTCCTGCAGTGAGACAGAACGAGGAACATTTAAGTGCAAACTACAAGAAATAGTTGCTAAATATCTTTATTTTCAGCCACATGTACCCATTATGCTATTCCCTCTGGCAAATTTAGAAAAGAGATACCTGAACTTAGGAGAGCACTGTAATAGATGTGGTTTTATGAAGAATCTACCCAGTAGGTTTAGAAATTTGTGGAGCCTAGTGCTTATTTATGTTTGCAACAGGGTTGTGCCTGCAGAGGATTGTGTGAAGCCAAACTGATCAGTCACTTTTGGAGCTCTTGCTACCACAAGTGCAACAAGAACAGGGACTATTGATGGTTGTCACTCTGTAATACACAGTGGAGCTGACTTAAATGAAAAATAGCTTCAGTGATATTATGAGAAAGGGCCTAAATCTATCTTCAGTGAGATCAGTTTCACCCCAATGAATAAAAAACTATCCTTAGTGAAGGCACTGGGGTTTGCATTTTGATACAGCATGAATCCATTAGATACTGAATATGGTTCTGAATTCAGTGAAATAAAATTCAACTCACCTAACTTTAAGAGTTCAGAATAAGTAATTTTAAAATGACAACTTTTATTTCAACTTCTTCGCAAAATCTCAATACTTTAATTTCTTATTTAGTGTTAATCTTTTTTTTAAAAAGCACTTTTTTCGCTACTCAGAATCTGTTTGGTGTCTTGAAAATATCTCTAAGTATGATCTTCAGACTTAACTACTCAGAGAATGAATTTAGGAATAACATCAGTATTTTTGTTTTCTGAGCAAAGAAACATTCAGAAGTGGAAAAGGAAAATTAATTTGAAACTTGAATGTGTAGAAGAGCAGACTTGATCTAGTCAGTTGGTATTCCATTATGCACTCCCAAAACACATACTGTAAATATGACAATATTTACAGAAATAGGAAAATAAATGCATGAATGCACACTTCCTAATAAGAAAATGGTGGTCTATGGAATGGATAGGATAGGAAAACAGATACTGAAAAAGCTGAAAGTACATGCCTCTTCTCAGTCCTTGAGTACAAAAGAGAGAATGGCATGGGGGAGAACAAGCACAAAGGAAATACTAGTGTTTAGAGGATATAAGCTTTCACCCTTAAATCAAAAGGTAAGGAGCCAAAACAGAATATTTGATCTCTTCAGGAATTGTCTTGGAGGTTTTTAAAGACAGAGCTCATCTAAGACTATTGGGATAGCACAAGAATTAAGATGTATTTCTTCCTTTTCTCCTTCATGGTTAATTCTTAGAATGATGTATCTCCAGCTAAGAAAGTGTTCCCCTGAATAAAATGGACTTTTTTCTTTTGCCTTCAAAAAAATGACAATAAAATACAGATGATCTTCGCATATATTTTCAGGCAGGACTCATTTAAAATCTTTAATGTCATTGCAAATTAATCAACTCAAGAGACAAAGCAAAACCAACAGAGTATCGCTTTGCTTAAGAAGGCTGCTTCTCTCCAATCAGGGTGAATGTACAAACTAGGAGGGTTTGTTCATCCCTGCCCACACTTGATCCTTTCTGATACTTGAACGTCTGCCCTTTAGCACCCTGTGGTAAACCTGTGGCAGAGGTTCCTGTGGCAGGCTAGCACAGCTGCTAGATAATCCCTCCTGCAGCTTGCACTCAGCTGACTCACGTACCACGTTGACACCTTTTCCTAGACTTTCTTTCTTAAGTGCTACAGGACGCAGGCATATATCTGCTTAAGAGAATAAGTAAAATACTCCTAATATGCTATGCTTGAGTAATATCAAAACTGCAACAACTTTTACACTTTTTTCTGTTGGATAATCCAATTGGATAATCCAATAATAATAGTTCTACCATATTCCTGTAAAAAAAAAATCAGTTAAATCTAGCTGCAGTGTCAGGCAAGTGGGCAGTAAAGTGGCTTTTCCAGTCAGGGGCTTCAATCTGAAATTTCCAGGCTAAGACCACCCATTCTACTCCCTCTGACTGCATCTATACCAGGTTTACTGCAATACACCAAAAGAAATTTCCTCAGAGAGAAGTGGAAAATAACTGTTTATTCAACAGCCAAAGCACTCCCCAGCACAAAAATGACCAATACTAAACAACAAAACCTCTCACTGCTCTAAGGATATGACAAATTCAGAAAAATCCCTCTTGTGGGCTGCTCAGTCCCTCCAGCACAGGAAAATGCTGTGGCCCAGGCCAGGCCTTGGTAGGCCACAGGTGGGAACTCCCGGTCCTCTTCTGGGTTTTCAGTCTAGAGCAGGTTCAAAACAGTTCCACAAAAAGAAGAAAACTACAGTCCAGGGAATTTCTCTGCCTCAGCTAGCTACAACTAACTAAAAAGCAAAGAAGAGCTCTCTCCGGCTGACTGCAGATAACACAGTCCAGGAGAAGGATGTGGGGAGCGAGTGCAGTTCCTGATAACAAACTCAGTGCTTCTTCTCTCCCACTTCATTTTCAGAGCCCATCTTAAAGATGCAGAACTCAATACCCAGCAGAAACAGACAAACGACTGGGGATACAAACATTATAAAGTCATTCCAGGACACATGCAGAGGAACAACATGAAGACACCAAAGTCAATGAAGAAGGAGTCAGGTCCCAGATGGGAAGAGAATAGGAAGCTGCTTTAGTTGGGCTGAAATTCTCTTTTAAGCTGTGGTGATGGACTGTGATATATTGAATATCCCCATAAGTCATTAAAAAGGCATGGGAGATAGATGGTTCACATTGCAGACATAAGCAAAGGCATCCATGCTAAACAAGCGGATGTTAAAGTGGCTGTGATTTCATGTGAGGCCTGAAAAGAGAGAAACAAGAGTGATGCAGACCATTTGCCCCGAAGGAAGAAGATCTCTGTTCCCAGAAATTAAGATGATTATTAGACGTAGATGAAAAGAGCCTTTACTTCTGAACATATCATCCTTAAAAGTATCCCCAATTAGCCAAAGATTGAACCCTCAAAAACAGTTGTGGGGAAAACTGTAAGTCGAGGGGAGGGACTTTTACACAGTGATCAGATTTCCATTCTCTGGGGCAGCTGATTCGCTGTGACTTTGAAGCCATGAGAAAACTGCTTCTTGTGGAGTAGACTCCATGGAATGGCAAGAGAGGCTCTTCTCCCTAAGTGAGCTGAAGGAAGATTATTCTAGAGGTGATAAACTGACTGAATTGTTTCTGTATGTTGTCAGTGACAAAGAAAAGAGGGTGTGTGGGGGGAAAGAGAAGTGTTCTGAAGGTTTTATTCTGAGTTTTACTCTTCTTTTAGTCCTGTCAATAAAGTTTTCTTTATACATATTTAGAGTTTTGAGCCTGCTTTAGCTTCCTCCTAATCCTATCTCACAGCGAGGAATGAGTAAATAGTTCTAGTGGGTTCACCAGTATTTGGCTAACACTGAACCCACCGCATTAATTGGTGCATTGGCCGGAAAACCAAAACTACTACAGCAAGTCACTAAAATACTAAGAAATATGAAAAATACTAAGAAATGTGAAAGGAATTTTTACTACTGATAAACAGTTAGAAATTTATATTTAGTATCAATTGTTTCATTCAGTACTATTTGTTGCTAATTGTGTCCTTTATTTAATAGCTAAAAGTGCCAAAATATTTGAATCACTTAGGAAAAATGTTGCTAAATAATCCAATTACTAAAGACTGAGCTTCTCAGATTAAACGATCCCTGTTTCTGTAAGAAAGAGTCCTTGTCCCTGTGTGGAAGTCCCACAGGCTGGAGTGAACAGTGGTTCAGCTTCAGCTGCTTATGCAGGAGGCATTAATTTTAGGCCATGAGAAACTTCGTTTAAGTTATGGCGAGAAGCAAGGAATCATGGAAGTTTGCATGTTAATAAAGTTCAGTTACAAGTTAACAAGCCTATTCCATACAAGGTTATGTTTTGAATTCTTGCTAATGATTGGTTCCCTACATGGTTATGTTTCTAACTCTCCCCTGGACTTGGACCCTGTACCCTCTACCCTCTACCCTACTTTATATATTGATGTATTTCCCCCATTGCGGGATCTTTGGACCCTGCCCTTCATTTTGTATGGATTTTCCATGCTTGTTATCTTTCTGCATTATTTAAAGTTCTTTATTTTCCAGGTGATCCATCGTACCCATCCTATTTGCCACGTTTCCCCCACCCATCCAGTCCCAGGGCCGCACCCGATGGATGGTGTGCGGCATCCCTGGAGCCTCCAAAAAATTCTAGAGGCCTCCTTGTGGAAGGGATCCTGTGGGTGGCAGTGCAGAGACATTACCATGAAGCACACCAGAGATGGGGGATGGTAGGCAATTCTTTACCATCACAGTTCAAATGTACTCAAGCTCCCTCAGAGAATGAGGCAGACCTGGAACAGCATGTTGGCTGTAGAACTCATATACTGTGGGGTCTCCTCACTCCCCTGCAGGATAATCTAGCCTGAGTGATGGAGAAATTTCCATTTTCCTGATGGGGTGAGACATCTTGGTCTGGCTCTTAATACTACTTTTGTGGTTCTTCAGGGAAATTACTTGCCCTGCCATAAGGGCTGTATTTGTTACTGTTAGTAATCCAGTAGAGTTTCCACTGGAATAATTTCAATACTTTTCAATACTGGAACAATTCAATTATTATTCATGAATAAATTTTGCAGAAAGATGATGAAGAGTTTTATGGCTTTTAAGAAATTACATAACTGATTTTAAGATTTCTGTGTCTGAAGGATATGTGCGGTTTTCTCAGCCACAGACTGACAACTAGACAGCAGAACTGCTTACAGACCTCAAAAATCTCCCCTTTTCCTGTACCTGTTACTCTTTATCACTATGTTAAGCCACATGAAGTGTATGGTGCTTTATTTTCCTCATACAGGTGTGGGGGGTTGGGGTGTTAGTTTTTTTCTTTTTCTTTTTTCATCCTCTTTAGTTATGGAATTTTTTGTCCCATTTGTTGCGGGGGAACCTGATGGCCGATGCTTAAGTGTATTTGCAAGACAAAGGCTTGCCGGGCCAGGAAGGGAGACTAGAGAGGACACAGTTCAGTGCTGGGTTTTGCTTGGAAGAGGACAGGCCGGGTTCTTTTGCCTGCTGCTGCTGCTTCTGCTTGCCCCGCTGGGACCCATCTGATCCATCCCTGCACCAGGACGCCTGAGTTCCACCTTGGAGCTTCTTCCATTCTCCTCAAAGCAGCCTGTCTGGAGCCATCTACAACTACAGACTGCCTACGGGGTTTGTGAAGCAAGGCCTTCCCCATCCCTCTTGCCGGCTCTGCCGCGGGGTGGGGGTGTCCCTGACCTTCTTTTCTGTTNTTATGGCTTTTAAGAAATTACATAACTGATTTTAAGATTTCTGTGTCTGAAGGATATGTGCGGTTTTCTCAGCCACAGACTGACAACTAGACAGCAGAACTGCTTACAGACCTCAAAAATCTCCCCTTTTCCTGTACCTGTTACTCTTTATCACTATGTTAAGCCACATGAAGTGTATGGTGCTTTATTTTCCTCATACAGGACTACTTCTTATCTCAGTCACGTTGCCATCTGCATGAAGATTCAGGTTTATTCTTCCCCATCTGCACTGGTACTTGCAAAGAGCTTGGGGTAGAGAATGGGTGACTGATTTAGGGTTTCTTTAACAATTGGTCCATAAAACCATTCAAGTCCCTCACAGGTCTCAAAAGCTTAAAAATAAATCATGAAGTATAAAACCCAGATATCTACTGCCAAGGAGACTGGAAGAGACACAAGACTGAGGTATGAGATGACGAAAGCTATGGGGGATAGCACACAGTCTCATCAGTACAAACACCACTGATACACAGCAGACATTAAACTATCATGCAGGTGAAATAAAATGGCACATTAAAGCCATTCACAAGTTCAACAGCTTTATGGCATGGTTCCTCCAAGTCCTTGAATAACCAACAAGAAAAATCAAGGTCCAGCTAAGACCAAGAAGCATCAGTGAGCAAGAAAAAGAGTCTGAATACAACAAAAATTCTTTTAAGAATGTGTGATACTAAACCTCAAATTGTGAAGTATATTAAAATGAAGGAACAGAGGATCATAATAAGGCTCAATTGACTCTTCCTTGCTTAAATCCACACCAGGAGTATTGTCTACATCTTGAGTCCACAGCACAAGAAAGGTGTGGACCTGTTAAAGCAGGTCCAAAGAAGCCTACAAAGATGCTCAGAGAAATTGAGAATCTCTCCTACAAAGACAGAGAGCTGGGATTGTTCAGCCTGGAGATAAGGAGGCTCTGAGGAGACCACCTTCTGGCCTGACAGTACCAAATGGGAGATTATTGAAAAAGAGGGAGAAGAACTTTTTACACAGGTAGACAGTGGTAGGACAAAGGGGAATGAATGATTTGAAACTAAAAGAGGAGAGATTTAGAGTAGATGTTAGGAGGAAATTCTTTACTCAGCAGGTAGTGAGACACTGGAGCAGGTAGCCCAAAGAAGCTCCATCCTTGGAAGTGTTCAAGGTCAGGTTGGATAGGGCTCTGAGTAACCTGGTCTAGTGAGTGGCCTCCCCCACTATGGCAGGGGGATTTGAACTAGATAATCTATAATGTCCCTTCCAACCCAAACCATTCTATGATTCTATGAAATCATGCTTGGATTTGTACTTCCTACTTCCAAGATCAAGTCACTCAGAAGTAATGCAGCAAAATAAAACTTATTACTGAAGTTCAAATCCCAAAACCCTTTAAAATTAACTGCTTCTCTCATACGTACAAGAGTATTAGGATGTCAAGTGCATTAGTTTCCAGTAATTCCAATATATGTGATTATATGATTGACCTTTTTTTTCCTGCAAAATAACCCCCTGATGACAGCTTGACTCCAAGTCTCTGACATCTTTGGTGCAAAAATCCCACTCAAGTGCCTAAATATGAGCGTTCCCATGTTTTTGTGCATAGATACCTCAAAAATCTTTTAATGATAGCAGTCATTCAAAGAATTTCAACAAAGACAGTGTAGCTGCTGCTTCAGTCATCCAAAACCTGGTCTTTGGCACTACTGACCTAGTAATCTTTGAGGAAGCCTCAGCCAGAGCTGTGTATTGTGCTCTGCTGTCCTGGGTTATGTGCTCACTCCACAGAGGCAATGCGTGCCAATATGTGTGCCAAGGCCTCCTGTTGTGGTGGACTGCATTTGATGTTTACACTGGGTTTTAGATGCACTGGATTTATGTGATGTTTGCACTAAGATTTCTGGCTCCCCACACTCACTCTCTCTGGTGGTGTGTCCTGTCCCCCCCTACCCTGGGATTTAGCTTCTCTCTCTGTCCCAATTGGCTGGTGGTCCCTCTTCCCAGCGTCCCCCTGTCCCCTAGGGGATAAAACTTCCCAGGACACGTGACTCGGGGCTCTTTTCTCTCTGTTCCTGGGCAGGCGAGTGCTCCCTCCCTTCCCCCCATGCTCTGCCTAGGGATAAAATTTTGAATTAAACCAGAACTCTGCAGAATGGGAATTGAGCGTCCTTCTTCCTCGTCCTTGTAGCAATTCTCCTAAGCCTAAGGCTTGCCTTCGGGACAAAGAGAACGGCTACAGTTGGCGCCCAAAGTCGTGGGGCTTCTGAGACTCCATGTTTTAGCTGGGTATCCACACGTTTAATGGTCTTTGGGTCGTCAACTGCTCCATAGTGTCTGCTGTTTTTTATACAGCAGAAGTTACGTGAGACGAAGCCAGCAAATCTGCCTGCTGCCCATGGCAGATCGGCTTTGGAAGAGGAAAGGTTCTTACAATTACAGCGGGCTGTAGTCTCCCAGGAAAGGGTGAGTAACCCCTGCACGAGCAGGGCTCTGGGTGTGGGAGACGGGCACTAGGGGACGGTAGCCAGCCACATGGGCAGGCCCTTCTCTAGGCTAGGAAGGCATCTGGACTTTTAAGAAAGGTAGAAACTTGCACAGATTGGAAATTAACATCATAATGGGCTCTCGACTTTCTGTGCCTCAGAAGGACACATATACCAAAATCAAAAATATCTTAGCCTGTAAGAATTGNCCCCCTCCCTCCCTGCCTCCCCCCTGCATCAGGTCATCCGGCAACCCCACCCAGGAATGTTGCAAAGCCCATTCGGCTGTAGGTGGGGCTGGGACAGGGAGCAGGGCCGTAGGCGGGTCTGGGGGCGAGGCTTGGGCCGGTTCCCATGGGTCTGGGGGCGGTGCCGGGGCCGGAGTTACTCTCCTTACCGAGCCCTGCAGGGCTGGGGGAGGAGAGCAAACCCCTCCTGATTGCCCCCGGGGGTGGTGGCAGGGTGGGAAGCAAGCCCCTCCCACGCTCCCAAGGGGNAACCCCACCCAGGAATGTTGCAAAGCCCATTCGGCTGTAGGTGGGGCTGGGACAGGGAGCAGGGCCGTAGGCGGGTCTGGGGGCGAGGCTTGGGCCGGTTCCCATGGGTCTGGGGGCGGTGCCGGGGCCGGAGTTACTCTCCTTAC
>VXBU01010433.1:427687-445474 GCA_013400315.1 Bombycilla garrulus | reverse complement strand
AAGAAACATATTTTTAAACTTTCTGTGTAACGAAGAAATTCTTGAAACTTGCATTTCTTCCTACTTAAAATTGAAACATTGAAGTGTTTAAATTCACTTTTGTTCGTGAAGGCTTTCCCATTAATATAATAACATTTTGTTGTCGTTATGCATGATGCATTGCTTCTCAAGGTCCTCAATGTGCTTAAGAGATTAGCAAAATAAGAGTTACTTCTTTACTCCAGTTATTTAGTTTCATTTTACTTTACCCAGTTATGTGAGTTGCATTTTTGTGCATCTTCTACCGTTGAAAGAGGAAACAAAATTATATTGCTTAAGACATGATCAAAATAGGCTGATAACTTCAGTCCTGCATGGCACTTCATAATAGGATTTATCCTTTGCTGGATGATTGTTACAAATTCAATATTACTTTGAAGTGTTGGTAGTTGCATTACAAATTAAGCATTTGAGCAGTAGTTTTGGACTGTTCTGTAACATGATTTTACATGTAACATGTAAAATGTTGACATATTTCTTCATGAAACTTGTGTTTCTTAAAGTAACTTCCAGTGGGGAAATATTAATATCTTTTTGTCACCTGTATAGGTAAAAGAGAGTTTATGTGGATATATAGCATAGATAAGACTCATTACCTGGAAACTTTATATGTGGCTGCTACTTGTTTTGGGGAAAAAATATAACTAGAGTTTATTCCCCATTAAATATAATGGTTTATGTTTAAAGTCTGCTTCAAAATGAGAAACTCAAGTGTTGTTTTATGTAATGGTAAGACTGATCTGATGGTGGTCATTAAAAAACCCAAACAAAACAGCTTCCACTTAGCTGGTTAATTAGGTTGATGCCACTAACCTCCATTAAGTTTGTCCATTGTGTAGGTGGTACAATAGTTTACCTCAAGATCTCCCAGTTGAATCAAATTGAAGGAAGTTTCCATTGTTTATATCCTTTGACCCTACTGCTATTGAGTCATCAAATCAGTAGCAATTAAAAAGAAAAATAAGCAAGGCAAATGGCAAGATGATCTCTTTAGCAACAGTTTTCTGTTAAATCTGCTCAATTTCCTTGTGATGCAATTCCTTGAATCTGCCAAACCAGCATGCTTTATTTGATGTTCCTTCTTTTGTCTTCATAGATATATATCATTCCATTTTTAGGCAAGCCGGGAATCCTAAACATCTTTTGTATAGTTTAGCAAAGATATATACCTAGATCCTTAGTATATTCTAAGGAATGGTGGTAGGAATTTGCTTTTGACAACTGTTTGGACTTTTCTAATTTTCTTTCATTCCTGAAAGAAATAATTTGCTTCTCAATACATGATTCTTTAATTTGTACTCCCATCACTGTTGTTTAATTTTGCTGTTTAACCTTCCTGGGTTATTTCCTACCTTTTGGATTGTAGTATATTTGAGGATCATCTAAAGTTTTTAGTTCCTAGAAAAGGAAAGGCATGATTTACTTGCTTGATCTTACTTTTATATTTTCTTAATCAGGCTCCTCTTTTAATTAGATTTATAAAGTATTACTTAATTTTACTTCTTTCTTGTATCATGAATGCATCATGATCACTGTTATTTAGTAGTCAAGCTGCTTAAATTGATTGTACTTACTAAAGAACAAATCAGAAGACAAAACAGCTGCCAATAGCATAAAGTAGAAATATTTTACCCATGTTTTAAAGTCTATTGATGATAGTTTTAGATGTAGAAACTATATATTGTTTTAATAGATATAGTATAGGCCTTAAGATAGATAGTGTAAGTACCAGGTTTCTGAAGAAATCTTATGGACAAAAAATGGCTTAATTCACAGCCTTATATTCAAGCAACACTGATTTTATTTTTCTTTTTAATAGCATCTGTCTTCTTGGAAATCGTACATTGTCAAAACGCAACTTTGGTGTCTGTGCCAAATTTATTGAAAGCAATAATGAAACAAAGACTACACGTTTGTGGCGCCTGTTCTGTGATAGTTCTTTGCTTAATGCTACATGTGATGACTACTTTAATCTCAATAATGTAACAGAAATTCAAGGAATTCCAGGAATAATGAGTGGAGTTCTAACTGGTAAGTTGGCGAGCACAGTGATTTAAAAGTTTTTGGACGTTCTTAATTTGGCCAAAGACTGGTCAGTAATATAGTGGTCTAGTCTGTCACTATTTCTTTGCCCCTAATCTGTGTGAAGGATTGCTACCTTGAGCTTGCTTCTTCCTAAAAAAAAATTCATCTGGTTTTAAAATCTTAGTATGAAGTGCTTTAATTTAAGGGTGATTGGAGTTTTATAGGTCCTCTTTCAAAAGCCATTGTTTGATCAAAAAGGTAATAAATTGTTTATCATGGCTTTTTTTAGTATGTATGCCAAACACCCATTTCAATAAGCCATTCATTAATACATTTTCAAACTCTCCTGAGGGAGAACTTGTTTCCATTTCACAGGTGGTGCAATGAGAATGAAATTCTGTGGATAGTCCAATGTGTACAAGTTAGTGATTGAATTCAAGAAAAGCAGTCTGCAGAGTGTATAGATTTTCTTGTATTTACAGATCTGTATGGCTGGAGCAGCTTGGAATTCAAACTGTATCGAGTGATAGCATTCATCTTAAATGTGTAATAATTTGTATTGTACACACACAAATAATGTTTCTGGGAATGAAATGGATACTCTGATACTTCTCCTTTGCGTTCCCTTAAAGTTTGATTTATAAAAATAGGCTACATAGAGACATTAGACAATCACTGCTGCCACAGTACACCAGTTTAAAAGATCACATATAAAGTGTACAAATTCATTAAAAGATACTAAATGAAACATAGGCTTCTCTGAATCTAAATTTGTGTTTTTTAAAAAAATAATTTATTCAATGAAAAATGAAATTATTTGCTTGTTACAAGAAATGCAGCTTAGAGGTCGTTCTCTGAATTTTATAGTTTACCATATGCATATCTACAATTCTTCATGAATTAGTTTGCATTTCCTGCCCCAGCTCACAAGTTAGCTGTATGTTATAGTTTTTTTGCTATCCTGTCAGATTTAAATTGTTCTTTTACTTTTCAGAGGTTTCAGGCTTAGTACAATTTTTTTTTCTTTTGGGAAGATGTACTTTTGTTCCCTTCACTGCTCAATGTTTCATTGAGCAAGCAATCCTGTATAAAAGTATATTTTGCTAATTTAGTCTCACATAATGCTAAGATCTCTAAAGACCAGGAGTCTGCTGGAAGCTCAATGTGAGCAACATGATTGCCAGTATTCACTGCTCTTTGCTTACCTATAGTGAATTTAATAAATTCCATTATGTTTACTCACTGAATCTGATAAATTTTTGGTTTGGTTTTTATTTTTTTAAGTTCATTGCAGTTGTTTTTCCTTCGACAACTTTGAATTAACTGAGTATTGCCAGCAGGTTCTCATCCTGGTGCTAGCTCCTATTTTTGGGCTGTTTGAGTGTACAGGATAGCACTGGTTATGTCCTGATAGTCATTCTTGTAGAAGCTTACTGGTGGCTCTTCTGCATTACAAATCTGTATTTCCATTTACTTTTACCTGTTGTATTCTGTCTTTGAACTGTTTTTTTAAATCCATATGAGGAGATTTCCTCTTATCCAATGTCTGCTTTAGATTCCTTGGGTGAGGAATATTTTAAAAACGTGGGAAGTACAGATGGATTGATCCAAGTGGATTGACTTAATTTATGTTTTCATCAAGGAATTTGAATACCTCCGACAATTTTCTTTTACAAAAGCTGAGTTGAGGCTTTTCAAAAACTCAAGAAAAACTGTGAATAACTACTATGTTTTGTCAGAACTCAGAGATAACGCCTATGTTCATTACCTCTATCACCTGCTGTTGTTGCTATTGACTGTTCATGTAGAGATCCTGCTCATCAGTCTTTAGTTTCTGTATCTCCCTGAAATACTTTAAAATGAAAGAAAAAAAACCATTGTCCTTGGGTATCAATACTATTTCACGTCAACCTCGGGTCTTTCAGTGTTCTTGGAGATTTCATGTTGCTTTCGGTACTGCTTTCCCTGCTTTTGTAAATATGTGCTCTGCTTCTGTTCACTGATTAACATTTCTCTGAACAAGAACTATTTTATTAACAATGCATTTCACTATCCTAGTTACACCTAATGCTAAAACTAGGTGTCTTACTTGCTGAGTGTGAGCACACATTCTGATACCTAGCATCAGCTTGAGCTCTCATGGCAGAGATTTCTCAAGGAGAGTTTTCTTCCACTTGATGTATGTTCTGCATTGTGTTTGGAGCTGCAGGCTCTGCACATTAAATTTTCTTGAGCTGTGACTGGGAATATTCAGATGCCATGACTGGGTGTCTCAGGAAGTGTGCTAAGTCCTCACACCATTTATTGGGCACTCATATACAGTAAGTATTCACCTCTTATATACCTTCTGTGAATGTTGTCCTAACAATAATAAATCATTCTGCTAGTGGCTGACTAAACATGCCTGTAACTCCGACAAAAATTATACAGTTCTGCAACTAGCTTTAATCAACACTGTTCTGATGTTGGTCTGATACATTGTACCAGTTCTTGTGTGTGTATCCTAAATGTTAACTGCTAGATGAGCATTAGCAATCAAAGAATGGTCCTAGAAGGGCCAAATGTCTGGACTTTTCAGAAAAGTTATTATTTTTTCTCACACTAACTTTTGATTCCACTTGGATTATTACTATTGGGAAAATGAACATAGGAAAGCTCTGAGTGACATGTTATAAAGTGGGAAAGTGATTTATATTCAACAAAATATCTAAGCTGGTTTTACCCACCTGTGCTGGCATGCACAGTTCCACAATTAAGTTGTATGCATTGCAGTGCTCAGGTCATTGTCTCTCCTGTGCCATGCTGAATAAAGGACACAAGCTGTTGAGTGCTTATTAAGAATTTAAGTGCTTTTGATTGGCAATTTGAACTGATTTTTGGATTTTCTTCTTATGTTTTACAGGGAGTAGATAGATGCTAATTTGGAGATCTAGTTTTATTTTGCATCACTCATCAAATCTCTGCTAAAATTCCTGAAATTTAAAATTCTCTTGTTTCATTAACTCTGCTGATACCTTCAGTCTTATCTCCAGATCAATCTATTACTCCTCTTCATTTGATTGTAGTAATACATAGGCATTCCTTAGCAAATAATACTTACTTTTAATCTTTGCTCTGCTTTCTCTTCTGCTTCTCATGCATACATCCATATATGCTTACTGATTATAAGATTTTAAAAAAAAATCTGGGTATAAGTACTCTCTCTTTGGTCACTTATGGTTCAAAGTCCATCTTCTATTGTGCTCAAGGTTACTTTTTGCTATTGTAAAGGCTTAGACTGTACTTAAATTCCCTATAGTTGTTCAGGATGTCTGAACATTGGTTATTTGATCATCCTGGCAGTCCATGGGAATTGTTTATTTCCTTGCTGTAAAATCCTTTGCCTTCTTGACAGGCCAGGAGAGTATCTACTTTGTTTGCTCACTTATAATAGGATGACTTGTCTCATTTTCAAATAAGAATCAGTGTGGTCCATTCTCACAATCTTATCAAGGTACAAAATCAGTGTTTTCCACAAATGTAAGATCAAAAAGTACTGACTCTTTGACCTATCAGTCTTCAGACAAACATGCTTAGTTTTCTGGGGAATTTGAGCTATATTCTGCTGAGCTTTTTTTGCTTATCAGTGATCTTCTGAAGCGTGGTTACCCTGCTTTTGTCACCATATGGAAATCTTTTGCCATGAACAGCTGAATCCTGAACTGTTATCCAGGATTATTCTGTACAGGAGGTCTCAAAGAACTCAAATTACTGCTAAGCAGCATTTCTTTTTCATACTGCTCCTCAAAATACAACAAGAAGAAGTATTAGTATATACTAAGATTCCCTGAACCTGAAGATAAGTTTCCTTATTATTTCACAGTAGTGCAACTGTGTGCCTGTGCAATCCACATGTACATTCTACAGATATGTTAGAATTTAATCCTATAACTATATTTTCCTTTAAAGGAAGAGAAAATTTTGCAGGGCACATCTCACACTACTGCCTTTTTACTGGCATGGACTGGAATGCCCACCTGTTACAACTGGTATTAATCATAGTGGGAAATGTCATGATTTTTGTGTAAGAAAAAGACATCTGATTGCTAGGATCATTGCATTCTCACTAGTTGATATCCTGAAACAGAGAGATGACACTGACTTTTTTTTTTCCCCACTTTATAGATAATCTCTGGAGTGCCTATTCAGAAAAAGGATCAATAGTTGAGAAAAAAGGTCAGCCATCTGTTGCTGGATCAGAAGAGTCAAAAATGGGTGGACTTCCGTATGTTTTTACAGACATCATGACCTACTTCACAATGCTTGTAGGAATTTATTTCCCATCTGTGACAGGTAGACACAACTATATTTCTTACGTGATGATGTGTACTTATATCTGGGAAAAAATGTTTCAAGTGAAAATTTTCACCAATCTTATAGGTGACTCATGCTCTTGCTCATTTCTGTGTCTGAGGTTATGTAGCTAAAACCTTCTGGTGCTCAGGAGACACAGGCATCAGACGTGACTGATAACTTCTGAAGGTTATAGGACTTAAACAAAAAATCTGTTTAAGGGCCATTTCTATGTCTGCTAAGAAAGCAAAACCCTCATGTGTTACCAAATACTTATTCAAAATATGATGCATACCTTTATAACACTTTAATCTTTAAAGGCATGACAGAACAGTTTAATATTAAAATGTTTCTTCTGGTGTCCAAGCTGCCTTCTGAACTGCCTGGGATTTGTTTACATGTCCAATATTGTTTTTGCCATATTAACTGTGTAGACTTTTTTGTCAAACTTAGGCCAATTGTATTTAATTTTCTTCAGCTCACGCTTGACTGAAAAAAAACAGACTTTTTTTTCAAAAGTCCCAGCTGAAGTAATTTTAGGAGACTAGAATTTCAATAAGAAGTCACAGCACTGTTTGCTAATTTATTATGAAGTGGAACCATCCCTTTGTATTCAATGTTTGAACCCCACTGCTCCCATTTCTTTGCTTCAGACACTTACCAACATTTCATGGTACTGGAACCCATGGTTACTGTTTCATTCCATGGAGTTTGACAATGTTTTTGCACTGGATCATCTTGTAATCTAACAACATTAGTTTCCACATTTTTGCTTCCAGTGGTCGGGTCAATTCTAGGCGAGATGGCAGAATTAGTTACTGTATAGGCTTCTTTCCCTCCTGTCACAGTATGTGCTACAAAATAATTCTACTCTCTTTTTAGATTTACCCACGTGTATACGTGATTTTTCTAACCATCCTTTTTCTTGCCTGCTCCTTTCTTATTTGCTTCTAAGCTTTTATTCAATCAGTTTATTGATTTGTTTGCTTACATTTGCTTGTTATTATGATGGTCTGTTAGTGAAACTTAGTGCATTAGGTCACACTGGCTAAAAAATTGTGAAATCCCTATTAATTTACAACATCCATCCCCAGTAGCAAAATTGCTGCTCCTTGCATTTCTTCATTTCAAGAATGATTCTGAGGTAGTGCTTGAAAAATATTTTTTTAAATCTGTCTTTTTACTGACCTTTCTAGGATTTGCTTATTCAAGTGGGTAGTAACACTGAATCAGATGAAGGTATAAATTGAGGATTTGTGTGGGATTATAATATACTCCTGTAGCCTGCTCCACTAGTAATCTCCAAGTTAAATTTGGCTTAGAATTAGATGTTCTTATTCTATTAGTTATTATTGTGGAGTTATTATTAATTGTTTTTATGACATAAATTTTGTCTCTTTTTAAGGTATTATGGCAGGTTCAAACAGATCTGGAGATCTAAAGGATGCTCAGAAATCTATTCCTACTGGAACAATTTTGGCTATTGCAACTACATCTTTTATTTGTATCCTTTATACTGTGACTTTTTTTTCTAGTCTACATTCTATAGATTCTGTAGGTATAACAGGTTTTTCTCTGGGAAGTCATTAGAATTCCCTGAATATAAAATGAATGAAATCTGAACTGAAAAACTTTATATTTGTCTAAAATATCAGCATTATTGATAAATATTAATAAAATATGCCAAATTTTATTAACAAAAATATGTATTCTACTATTGCTTCAAATTCTGAGATATAATTAAGGTCTTTAGTCAAGTGATACAAAGATTTTTAGCATTAGGCTTCAGTTAGCTGATTGTTGTTATACTCAGTATAACCAGATTTTAAACCAAACAACCAGCAATGGAAGTTGTCAGTCCTTCAAAATCTAGAGTACACAAGTATTTGCTTATTTATATGAGAAAATACCTGTTCTGTTGCATGATGTATGAACTGGCTACTTCCAGTACTTCACAAATCACTGTGAATCAAATACAGTTGTAAAGAACATAAACTAAAAAATCATAGCAGGCAGGAACTAAAAAAAAACAAACAAAAAAGCAACCAGGAAATACACACACATACTTCATTGTCATGGATGTTTTCATTTCATACCTTGGTGAAAATGGTGGGGTTTCCTCTATGTGATTTTTTTAGAGAGTAATCTTCCTTCAGTCTCAGTAACAGATCTCTCCTGCATAGTGTTGTTTGGTGCCTGTATAGAAGGTGTAATATTAAGAGATAAGTAAGTCGTATTCAACTTCTAATATTACATGGAGTATATATAATCATTGGTTATATTAATAGGGCTTATTAATGGCTCTTCTGTGAACTATCTATGTGGTATATATTTCTTTTACTTAGTTTAAAATTGGAGGGAAAGTTTGTCTGTTAGACTGAGATGGCTGCAAAAACTGGTCAGGTTATTAGACTGTATGACTTCAAGAAGCAGAAGCAGAATCTAAGATAAATGTTTGAAGTTGAACCAGACTAATAAAATGTTCTTGATGAAGAAAATCATAATTAGTATTTGCAGAGATGATGGATGGGGATAAGGGGGTTTTACTTTGGGAGAAGCAATAGGTTTTTGAGGAATAAATTAAAAATTTTGAGAATTACATGACAAGGGCAGTTAATAAGACTGCATTACTCTATCAGACCTGAGATTTTCACCAGACGTGTGACTGTTTTTTGGTTCAAAATCTCAGTAGTACGTCAGGAGTCATGTTGATTTTTGACCATGTTATTGCCTGACAAATTTAAGGACTAATATGAAGCATGAAGGGAATAAATGTGACATGAGTATGAGGAGAATCATCAGATTTTGATCAATTTCTCCATTAGGAGAAGTTGGTTAATATGAAACTGTTGTCAGGTTTCACAGTTGTTTTCTTGATGGTGTCTGGTTCTCTTTTCTACTTAGGCCCACGCTTGCTTATGGTGATGAAACAGTATCATTGGGGTATTCTTTAAAAGGTGGTGAAGTTGATGGTTGGTGAAGTTGAGACAACTTATTTCATTAGCCTAGAAGGAAAAGCATAAGTTAAAAGCTGGATTCTAATCAAACTAATACAAGAAGCAACAGGGTATCCATGAAAGGCTTTTGACACTGTCTCTCACAGAATCCTCATAGGCAAATTTAAGAACTGTGGACAGTGAGGTGGATTGAGAAGTAGTTGACTGGCAAATCCCAGAGGGTCATGATCACTGGCAGAGTCTAGTTGGAGGCCTGTAGCTAGTGGTGTCCCCCAGAGTTCTGTATGGGACCAGGGGTGTGCCCTTGTGGCCAAGAAGACCAGTGTAATCATGGTTTGTGTTAGGGGGAAGAGTATCACCAGCAGGCCAAGGGAGGTGATTCTGCCCCTCTGCTTAGCCCTGGTGAGGCCACATCTGGAGTGCTGTGTCCAGTTCTGGGCTCCTCAGGACATGAGAGACAGGGAGCCTCTGGAGGTCCAGTGTAGGGCTATGAAGATGATAAAGGGATTGGAGCATCCCTCTTAGGAGGAAGGGCTGAGGGAACTGGGCGTGTTCAGCCTTAAGAGACAGCTGAGCAGGGACCTCATCAATGGATTTAAGTAACTAAAGGAGGGCTACTAAGATGGACTTGGGCTCTTGTCAGTAGTGCCAACTAACAGGACAAGAAGCAATGGGAGCAATGGGCAGAAACTGATGCACAGGAAGTTCCAAATGAAAATGAGGAAGAACTTTATTGTGCAAGTGACTGCATTGGAACAGATTGCCCAGAGAGGTTGTGGAGTCTCCCTCTCTGGAGATATTCAAGAACTGTCTGAACACAATCCTGTGCAATAATCCTTCTTGAGTAAGAAGTTGGATCAGATGACCCACTGTGGTTCCTTCCAGCATTACTCGTTCTGTGATTCTGGGATTTTTACTTTAAAATTATGTTGCTGCATCAGTGAAAATATCTGATAGGTTTTTCTAAGTAAGAAATTAATGCACAGCTAAACTCATATTTCTGATATTTACAGAGCATTTTGTAAGCTGTTAGCTATCATTAGAGAAGGCTGCATTGTAGCAAGAGCCTTGAATCCATGAACTTTCATTTACATTGCTGCTGGTACTTATTTGGCTGAAACCCAGCAGGACACTTAGAGTGTATGGATTTTTAGTCTGGTCTAAAAACTTGGTTTTGAGGGTTTTTTCCTTATGATTGTCAGATTTGCAATGGGAAAGAGTAGTTGTACATTTTTCTGTTTCTTGCGTCTCTGGAAATTAGTCCTCTCCTGTGTTTACTTAAAAATTGGCATTAGAATTTGAACTAAGAATAAATGTCAAGAAGTACAATATGGATTTTGTCCTATAATTTTGAGGAGTGTGATTTACCTTTTTTTCCATCTGTTGAAAATAGTATATAGTCATTCATCCAAACTTGGGCATAAGCAACAATTTGAACTAATATATTCACTTCATTGCTGTGTTTCTTGACCCTATTTTAAAAGCAGGTCTGAAAAGACAAAAACCATTTAATTTTCCGTAGTTTTTATCTTCTTTCATTTTTGTAGACTGTTCCTTTTATTTGGAAAAACCTGAACACATTGGGAAAAATTAAGGGTGGTATCACAGTAGAGATAGCCTTAAAATTAATTTTGGCTGCTTCCTAACAACAGTAAGATGAACTACAAGAACCTTACTTGCTTTTAAAACAAAACTGTCAGTTCAAAGAAGGGGGAAGAAAGGAATAACCTTTTGGTAGTTTATTCAAGTCATGCCTAAACTAATATAATAAACTAAAAAAAAAAAAAAGTGTAGGTAGTATTGGATGGCACACTCAGGACTGTTATGAAAGCATCTCTTCCTGACTTCTATGCACTTGTCTGCTGTAGTAAATTAAAAATGGCATCAAGTTGCACAACAGCCAGAAAATGTGGAAAACTCAAAATGGTTGTGTCTAGTAATTTCTCTATTTACTTGTTATATGTCAGTGTCACATTTTTAAAAGGAAAGGCTAATACTTCTTGTGAATCTCCTGCTTATGCCCCAGGGTATACTTGGATTGCTAGTGGAACAGATTTCTATTTCCTAGCTGTCACAATGATCTGTAAGATATATATATACATACTCCTGCTATTGTTATTAATTCAGAAAAGTTTACCAAGATAGCTGGTAATTGCTGCATATCTGCTTAGGGGCAGTACTTAATGTGAAGCGATTATAATGTCTTCTTTAAAACAGCACCATAAAGAGAGATTGGTTGGTTGAGAAATCTTATGATGCATACTGTAACATAGTGTTTACTGTTATACTGTTAAAAAGTGCTGTTGTCCAGAAAGATTGAAATGTGGGTGTTGAAGCTACAGTAAAAGTTATTTTAACGCTTACTGACTTTTTTTTTTTTTAAATTTTTATTTTTTATTATTTTTGTTTCCCCTGTTCTTTCTTTAGGTTTGGAGAAGCAGTTAATGGAAATCTGGTGGTTGGTACACTGGCCTGGCCTTCTCCATGGGTTATTGTGATTGGTTCATTCTTTTCAACATGTGGTGCTGGTCTCCAGAGTCTCACTGGTGCACCCCGACTGTTGCAGGCCATTGCAAGAGATGGCATTGTGCCCTTTATTCAAGTGAGATTTTTTTGCTTCTTGTTGTCACAGTACTTCCAATGTAGCTTCTATTTTGACAAAAAAAACCCCAAAACAAATAAAACCAAGGCAGCATTATTTCTGCTGTTCCTGTAGAATGTAAATAAAAGACTTGGAGCTCAGCTCTGTTTGTGTAGAATAGTACATCAAGCTATTGTAGGACAAATTTTGAGCTTAAATATTTTTGTGCAGTGCAATTTAATTATATCTGTTTTTACACATAAAAGTTAGTGGTTCCAAACTGAGAATATAGTATTCTATAATTGGAGATAAATTAACTAAGAAGCACCTAATAACTAAACTTCTAGACTCTAGGCTGTGTTTACTGCTTGCTTTTGTGAACAGTTATTTAATCTCACTATGGAACTGCATAAAACTTCTCATATTACAGAGATGAGATTCTGAGTTTTATTCTTTTTTGTAAGGTAAATGAAGTCAGCAAGATGTAGCAATAGAATTCTATCCCATGACTCCAAACATGAAGATTGTTTTAACGTCTCTGTGCATGTTTTAAGAAGAAATAAATCAGATTTTTCTCAAAGTAAGGGAGTTTGCAAACAGAAGACGATGAGAGAATTTTTTCTGGGCTGCTTCTGCAAAACTTAGACACCTGCACTTGAGTGAAAAATAAGTAAATAAAACTCCAAAAGATAATAATGTCTGGAGAACAAAGCTGTGATCTCTGTAGAGAAGTTTGGAGTTTGAAAGCTTACCTCAGGACTTGCAAGACTCTCTTTATCTGTAACAAGAAATAAATACACTAAGTATGCTAGGGTGGAGGGACTGAGTAGTGGTGGAGTTTGGTCAATAGAAAGGGGCTGTAATATAAGAAGTTGTAATTTCTGGGTAGTATAGAGAGAGAGAAACAAGAAAAATCTACTTTTGCCTGGAGCAAAAATTTGGTAGAGAGAGGGTGACGTGATTGTTTGTCTTCAGTGTTAGACTTGAAAGGAATGAAAAATCAAAAGGAAAGATATGTGGTTTGGGAAGTGAGAGCAAGAGAATTGAAGAGAATCAGGATATTTAGAGAGGCATTTGACACTTGAGGACACACTTGCTGTTTGGGAGTGATATGGCTACTGCATGGACAATCAAGGAAATGCAAGGAGATTATTATAGAAGCCAAGAGTCTGACATGTTTAAGAAAAAAACACTAAAGACTTGAGACATGAGTAGAAAAAAAGGGAATTTGAATATAATTGTAAGAAAATTGATGGAGGATGGGAGGCTAAAAGAAGAAGACAGCATGGAGAATGAACGAAGACCTAATTTCTGTAATTGAATGGAGGAATATGGAGGAGAATAAATACCACTGGAACCTCAGGCAAAGCATTTTGCCTTCTGTCACCAGAATAGCTATGCAGAATTTTCCACAAAGGAAATTACCACATGCAGAATGTTTTTTGGTAGGGCTCTGTGCAGGATCATAGTCTTATCTAATTTCTCTTTAAGGGTCAATATTGTGTTGATAAGTACTGAATTGACACCTAATTTTTATACTACAAAAAGTACTGGCCTAAAGTATATTAGCTTTTTACTAGGCATAAATCTCTTATGCATATGGTTTTTAATTTTCTTAAGAACATTTCAACAACAGCTGCCATAAGACTTTAATGTTATGTAGTCATTGCTTACTTTAGGAAGTATATTTCGTATTGGAAATGTGTGTTTTGCAATTTTAGTTTTGGCTTTTCATAGTATAGATTGCATCATTTTCCTTTGTAACCAATAACTACTTTTAATTCCAGTTAGAACTAAATAAGTAAGTTCATGATTTGCATCATAGTTTATTACTGTATAATGAACAGCTTTCCCTAATTTTACTGTAAACTTGAATTAAACCAGATGTTTGGTCATGGAAAAGCAAATGGGGAACCAACTTGGGCTCTGCTCCTCACTGCTGGTATTTGTGAAATAGGAATTTTGATAGCCTCATTGGACAGTGTAGCACCGATTCTTTCAATGTAAGTATCAGTGTGGTGTTTTGTGTTCTTAAGTTAAATAGTATTTTCTTTTAAAATTAACTAGGTAATTATTTTTCTTTTTGAAATAATACATGTTAGGCTTTGTTTTCTAGCAAATTATATTCCTATTTGATCCTGGAGACAATATAAAACAACAAAATGTTTTGGCTGAACTAGTTTCTAGGCACAAAAAAGTTTTTCCATGACAGAGGTCTGGAATGCTAATTAAAATATGTTCAACTTTTAAAAAAACCTTGGATTTTAAAATAACTATTACTACTATTTTAGGTCAAGTGCATCTGATGGACACAAAATTCAGTATTTTAGAATATGAATAGAATTTCATTTTATTGACTTTGTCTAGAACATGATACCATCTGAGCTACTATAGAAAGAGAAGAAAATTAACTCTGTCTCAGCCAAAAATGGTACACCATGATTGCCAGTGATTTGCCACGTTTGTCTCCAAAATACGTGTTTGAGGCTCTATATTAGGGTAATACCATATTTTGAGGCCTAATATTCTATAAATATTCTTAATGTATGTCTTATGTTCTCTTGGCCACTGTGAACATAGTGTACAGGAAAATGGACACCTTCCTTCCCTTTTTTGGACTATGTTTACATTTTAATGCACATCTGTCTAGAAAATGTCTCATTAGAAAATGCTCTTCCTTTCTTCACAGGTTTTTCCTTATGTGCTATATGTTTGTAAATCTGGCTTGTGCAGTTCAGACGCTTTTGCGAACTCCCAACTGGAGGCCTCGTTTCAAGTATTACCACTGGTAGGGAATATGTCTTCGTTCAGAAGAGTTAAAACTAACTATATAACCCTAAATTGTTGATTTTATTGCTATATTGAAATCTCCTTTCTGACTTAAATAACTTATGATTCATGCACTCAATAAGAGCATCATTTGTTTTCATGTGTTTAGAATAGCCCATAGTAATGACAGTGATCATGAAAACACGTGGCTAATGTAGATGGTTTGGAAAGGGGTTAGAGGATGACATTTTATTCTGCTTAGAAGCCAAGAGATCTTCTGTGTGAAAATGAGGATGAAAAACCATAAAATCTGCTCATATATATACTTAAGGAGAACTGGTAAAAGCGTTCACAAAAGTTAGGACGATTTTCATTTTGGTTATGCAAAAAATACACAAATCCAAAACTTCTACAGAAAAAAGTCTTATTCAATATACATCAGTTGGCTCACTGATGATGTGATGACTGGTTTTAAAATATGCTTTGGACATTGCATTTGATAACTGAAGTCAACCCTTTAAAAAGTGAGTAAAGGTCAGTAATACAAAAGGTCAAAGTGTGTTTTTTCTGTTTAGTCTTTTTTAAGAGTTTAAACCTCTCAAACTAAGACTGGGAAACTTCTTCATTTTTTTAAACTATATGTTAAAATTACATAATTTAATTAAAAATAATTCTCTTGAGAAATTTTACTGCTGAAATAACCTTAAATGCTAGAGCATTTAGTAGATAAGCTGTGTGATTGTAAGATATAAGTTGCTTATGATTTTTCCTTTTAAAGAGTTGAGTGAAAATTAAATGTTGCAGTTTTAGCTTTGAAAAAACTTGTTGAATCTGCTCAGCAGTTGCATACTAGTTTGACATCTAACCCTCCAAGTACATACGTTTGGCAACCACTCCTTTTTATATTTTTCACAGAGACATCAGTGAGGCAGCTGACTTACTGTGTGACTGCTAGCCAAAGCAGGTGTTGCAATGTTCAGCTGGGATGGCATTTTATTTTTTTTAGTGAAAGTTGAGTCTTTAACTGAGGCATAAAAGCGCAGCTGTTGTTCTTTTACACAAACTACAAGACTGATGTCCTCAGAACTGGTAGAGAGCATTCCCTTAGTTTAAAATTGACCTCGGAGCACTGAAGTACCAAACTAAAGGTACCAAACCAAAGCTGACTATATTGACACCCTGTCAATATAGTCAAAATTAGCTCTGATTTGGACATAGGGTGAAAAAAAATTTGGGAGGTAGTATATGACTAAATGTACACACAAAATTATCAATTTTGAGATGATTTACATCTGTATTGGTAAGTGTGGGCAAACCAGGCATATAGACTTAAATTTGGAAATGCTTTTGTAATTTTTTTCAGCTTAGAGCCTTTCTTCTTTGTAACCTTTAGAAGACTATTTTCTGTATTCTATTAACTTGTGTTATTGGCCAAGAAACAGGCTACAACAGAAGTGAGGAATAGAATTGATGAATCAAATTGAATTTAAATTAATCATCTATTTTTGCTGGAAGTAACAAAGGTGTTTATTTCTGTTTGAATTTTTTTGGCCTAAATTCAAATTAACAGTAATAAGTGATAATGTGTTTTGAAACTGACCTTAGTTGGAGGTACTGAAGTTTCAGTACTGACAAATGTAGTAAATCTATTGTTATATCTAATTTAGATGCATTATTTATGTTAAGCAAAGGTTCTGAATGCAATTTTTTCATATGAGCTAAAATTGGGACAATGTATTTTTTTTATTTTATAGTAGCTAAGAAATAGCCTTTGAAGGAGAAAGGCCTTTCTGGAAGTTAACTTAAATAAGAAATTAACTTTGTAGAACATTTGCATGCCTATTTAAAAAAATGGAAAAAAATGGTTTCTTTTAGGACTCTTTCATTCCTGGGGATGAGTTTATGTCTTGCCTTGATGTTCATTTGCTCTTGGTACTATGCTTTGATTGCCATGCTAATCGCAGGATGTATATACAAATACATAGAATATAGAGGGTAAGACCATATATCTTATTTATTCTATATTTAATATCTTTACCATTCAGCAAAAAGCTCTCATGTATAAAATAGATACAACTGAAGTCTTAAAGCTTTAGAGTATTCTTTGAAACAAGGTAAGATCTGATCTCTGTTAAGGGTTATAAGTTTTCAGATTTTAATTTCTCTTTAAGCTCTGTTACAAACTTTTCAGCAGTGAAAACTGACAGAAATAAGAACCAATAAGTCTGGGAAACTCTTGTTGGAGCAGAGATGATGGTGTAAACTTTTGGTACTTCTGGAACATTGCCACTCAATATCAAGCAGCAGCTATTACAGGACTGTGAAATATTATTACCTTGCACAGAAGTGTAAACTCTACTTTTTTGTGTGTATGGACTTGATTACTTTCTGGAATTAATCTTTAACTTGCAACATACTTTGCACTGTATGCATATGTCAAAAGATGGTCATACCTGTAGGACATGCTGAGCAGTTATGGGTCTTAAAGAACATGCTGTGTTCATAAAAAGACTCGAAAAAACAAAATCAGCAAACAACACAAAAAAAGACCCCAACTAAACAACATGTACAAACATTACAGGTGATTATGATCAGTAAATGTGCATGTTATCCCTTTCTAAGGAAAGATACCCTATGCTGAAAGAAAATGGTAAGGTCTTGGAGCAGGAAATTGAAGCTAGGCCACTTGTTTTGATGAGTGACTAAGGACAGCTCTTAAGTGGATCACCTGGTATAAACTGTTCCACCCTGTGGATTCTCCATCTTTTAATATCTCCATTTCCAGATTGGATGCTTTCCTGGATTATAACATCTCCATTTACTGGGCTAATTAATAAAGAAATTAATTTCCAGATTTTAGTGAGGAAGTCAGATCAGATGATAACAGTTGTGTGTGTCTCTGTATATATATATATATGTATACACAGGTGCATACATAAAATTATGCATAATTCCAATTTCTTATATAAGTTCTACAAATGTTGCACATACCAGGACATTTACCTTGTTGAAGGAGATGCTTTACTAGAAGTAGCAAAGTTCAGACAAAATTCATGAGTGAAAATCAGAGGGAGGGAGGGTGGG
>VXBU01010433.1:246780-427626 GCA_013400315.1 Bombycilla garrulus | reverse complement strand
CCATTCTCCTTACCACTTTCAGTCATTAATATTCTATATTGGAATTAAAAGGACTGGAAAATATAGGGAGACTGAAAATGCTCAGGAGAATGGATGGAGCTTTAGGCCTTCTGGGAGAGAAGCTGGGAGGGAAAGAAAGTGGAGAAGGCTATAGTGGTGGTGTTGAGGGCAAGATAGGTTATACTAATCTGTGTGAAGTCAAGTTTCACTTGCTAATTTTGCTGCTTTAAAATAATTCCTTTTAAGTATCCTTTACTTATTCATTCTAGTGCTAAAAAGCAACTTAAGTAGCTCTCACCATTACAAAAATGCTTCTGAAGTATGAATAAATTAGACCATAAGAAATGTTTATAAATGCAGAAAAAAATTACCTTGAAGGGGCCCAGAACTGTTTCACCTTGGTTAGTCTTCAATCACGATTTAAGTCTACAAGACAAGGTTTTTCATTCATTCATGCAAAAAAGATTAATCCTTTTTTACATCCATTATCCCCCACATGAGCAAAAGTACTTGATTTGTATAAATAAATGTTAATTGAATCTCTTTTGTATCCTGAAGAGCGGAAAAAGAATGGGGTGATGGAATCCGAGGACTGTCTCTCAATGCAGCTCGCTATGCTTTACTTCGTGTCGAAGATGGTCCTCCTCACACCAAGAACTGGAGGTAGAGTTCTATGATTTTGGGGTCACTTAATTCTTGAAATATGTAAATATATTGGGAATATTGCTGGTAAAGCAGTGAAGTAAAGATGAAGTGAAATTCACCTTTAAAATAATGTTTTATCTTTGGCATGGCACTGATGTCATTGCAATATTACTATTTCACTGAAATGGAATGTGACTTGTGGTCAGCATCTAATCAACATTGCGCCAAACTGACTTGAATTCAAATCCATATGGTGTTGACATGGTTTTCAAAAGTGCAGAAGAATGGCAATGTTTGATTACTTATAGACTCTAGTAAAAAGGACTGGTGGTTCCCAGTAGATAGTAATCCAGCAGTGTGTCTTGGCAATGGCGTGCTGGACAGTATTGACAGGAGGATAGATAATACATTGAGAAGTAAATATATTGGGAGATATTTCTTTTTGTTTAGCACTCATCAGAATACATGTAGAATATTTCTTCCATGTTTATGTACTGTGATGTAGGAGTGACAAACTCGAGTAGATACGACCACGGGTGATGGTTGGAGCAAAGGAGCATCTCTCCTCTGGAGAGAGGCTGAGGGGAGCTATGGTTATTCATCTTGGAAGAGGCTGAAGAGGAGCCTAAAAGCTGTTATAACTAACCTATAAACATGAAGCAAAGTTACTAACAAGAGGGTGTCACATTTCTTACAGCAGAGTAGGGTAATAAGAGAATATGATAAAATAATTAAGCATTGAAGAGGTGACCCAGAGGTCTGTTTCTAGAGGTTTTCCAAATCTAACTGAATGAAGCAATAAAAAATGTGATGTGCATTCAGTGTCTAGTAATTTCAAGCAGCAGGTTGCACCAGATGACATTGGAAGAGTGATTTTACAGTTTTCTAGGTAAAACTAGTCTTTAATGGAGCTTTTCAAAATGACATTGTGATGGTTTATGTATTCTGTACCTCAACTCTTGTTGCTATTGCAAAGTATGGCTTGCCTTCTTAGGAGTTGGCTGCTTTCCATTGAATTAAGCAATTAATCTGCATTTTATTAATTGTAAATTTTAATTTTCCAGTTCTTCCTTATGAATGTGTGTGTGTGCGCTAAACTTCTTTTTTTTTTTTTTCCTTTGTTTGGCAGACCTCAAGTTTTGGTCTTGTTAAACTTGGATAATAAGCAGTTAGTGAAACACCCTAGATTGCTTTCTTTTACCTCTCAGTTGAAGGCTGGCAAAGGATTGACTATTGTGGGGTCTGTGCTTCAGGGAATCTACTTAGATAAATGTACAGAAACTCAGAAAGCTGAAGAGGTATGTAAAAGAGAGCTTGCAAATACTTGTAATTTACATTGGTATTTAAATGTTGAATATGGGTTGTATAACTCATACATTGAATGAGAACAGACTGTTGTAAAATATTAAATAAAATACCTTTCAATACATTCAGTGATTATATGAAAAGAATGGATTGGTGTATGTAGCAAAATGTTTTATAAAATTTTCTAATAGGATGAGACAATACTGCCTAGACTTTCTTTAAAATTGAGAGCTCTGGGCTTTCAATGAAATTACATTAAAAAAAAATTTAACCCCATCCCCCAAAAAAACCTAACCAACCAACCAAAACAAAACAAAGAAAACCCACCCAAAAAACCCAAAAAAACCCAAAACCCCCCACAAAAAACCCCAAAAACAACAATAACAAAAAACTCAACCAAAATCAAAACCCACCAAGTTTTAACAAATTACCTTATAAAGAAAACAGCATATATTTGACAAAAAAAATTAATGCTTAACTAACAAATGTAAATGTTTGGCATAATATCATCCTTATGATGTGATTTTTACATCCTTACAGAAATATGTAGGAAAATTAGGATTAGGAGTAGTCATTGCTGGAAAAATGTGAAGAGGATTCTTCTTGAGAGCCTTTATTTTATTTTTCAATTTATACTATATCTCCAGAGGAAGGATAGGTAGGAAAAAAATAGTAAGTTGTCATATAATGTAAAATTGCATCAAACTATGCTTATGAATACAAGTGAATTTAGTTTCAATATTTCTTTAATAATAATACTTGTATTTACTTGCCTATGCAAACTCTCCTACTCTTGTCTTTATAGAGTGGGGAAATATTTGGAGAAAATATCATGATTCCTGTATTTTATTGAAATGTCTGAAAGTAGGTTTTGATTGTCATTATATCTTCCATATTGGTTAATTTCTGCAGTGTTGTTCAAAAGAATACCAGTTGATAGTGTCTACTATTTTGATCCAAGTAATCTTCAAAGCTGTGTAAAAACTCTTGTGATTTTTTTCAGACCTGCTATCTCTTAAATAGATGAGCATTTTAAATCTTGAAATGGACTTGCTAACACAGCTAACTGTCCATTTCCTCACGGTTTTCTTTTTTCTTCCTCTTGGTATTCAGGCTTATCCATAGTGGTTTTTTAAAATAATAAAGTATGAAGATAGATGACCTATTTGATATCACATAGAAAGGTTGTAAGAGACCAGTTAACTTGGAAACAAGTTGAAAAGTCCAGCCGTGCTATATTGTGAAAGTAGTTGTTTTTAAGCTGTTGCTGTCAACATGCATGACTAGAAAGCAAGACAAAGAATACAAAATCAGGCCTATGAAATAAAACAGAAAAAAACCCTTTAAACAGAAACTGTTTACCCACAAGAATTTGAAATGTTATTCGTAGATGGCCTAACTTAGCTGTTTTTCTGAGAAATGGAAAATTAATGAGTTTAAGGGAGGGCTAATCCATGGGTTCTCTAGAAAGTCAGACCTGGTGTTAAGATTCAGGAAACTATTGCATTTAAAATGGAAACCAAGATGAATTGTAAAACTTTTATATCTGGAGGCCTCATTGGTTCTGGAAAATTTAAACTTGAAAGTGTTTCTAGGAGACCTGTAGGAAATAAAGATTTCTTCTGTTTTTTTTAACAAAATCATTTATTTAAACTGATAAACCCTCATAGATATTATTTGCACAGATATTTATGTATTAGGTCTTCCTTCTGAAACATGTTGATGTCCCACACAAGTCACTGGTGATGATGGTGGCTTTTAAAGTTATTTAATCAGAAAATAATAGATGCCAAAGCTCATGTTTCCTGGTCAAACTTGATACTGGTTTGAATTCTTCACTTAAATTACCTGGGTATGTGTCTTCATGTTTGTCAGTGTTTGAGTGGAGGAGAGCCATTCTGAAATTAAGGCTGTGTGGGATATTTAATCTGGTCTGTTAATTTTCTCATTATTTGGACAGTGCTTCCAATTTTCTCCCACACATCTTTTTTTTCCATAAATAATCAGCCTCTTAATGTCAAATGTATTTAAGGAACTTTGGCAGCCTCTTCTGCTTAAGTACATGGCATCATCCTTCCAAACTCTTCCACTTCTGAAAGAAAGGACTGATCATTCCAGCCATATGCTGCTTTGGCAGTCACTGGTTTTGACTTTACCTAAAGCAGTGTTACTTCATATATCTTTATCCACCTTTATCATGTCTTGTTCATTCTTCTTTGGAAATAAAAGGCTAAATAATTAAAATAATGAAAGAGCTGTGTGTGGTGTCTAATGGGGTGGTAAAAATTCGGGCTCTAGTTTTCATAGAATCATGTTCACTCTTTTGGAATTAGTGACTTCTTCATGTTGGTTATACATTGCTGATAAAGTATTGCTGTTATTTAATGTTGTTACTCCTTCTGGTGTTAATTGTCAGTGTTGATGATTTGTATTTCCCTGTGTGTAATTTTCCTATTGCAGAATGTTAAGGCCTTAATGGCTGTAGAAAAGACTAAAGGATTTTGCCAGATAGTGGTATCTCCTAACTTCAGAGATGGAATATCCTATTTGATTCAGTCAGCTGGTCTAGGAGGGATGAAGCACAACACGGTCCTGATGGCATGGCCACAGTCGTGGAAGCAGACGGAAAATCGTTTCTCATGGAAAAATTTTGTTGGTATGTGTTTATTGACTTTCTCATTTTCATTAGTAATTCAACTTTGTAACTGATGTTTTTGCTGTGTGGAGGAAATGTGCTACTGAACATCTGGTGGACAATTGAATATTTATTCCTATGTGACTGGAGTGGGTTTTCTCAGCCTTCTTCAGCCGTGGGTTTGCTTTTCCTTCTTCTAAGCAGGTTTGTCACTAAAATCTGTGTCATGTTTTAGGAATGCCACTCAGTAATTTAGTGCTCCCACTGAGACTTTTCCAACCACACTGCTTGCTTGCTGGACCCCTTCCTCCTCCCCCACCCCCCTTAGGCTAGGTTGGAGAGAAAAATTTGAGGCAGAAAAGGTAAAGATCACAGATTGAGGTAAGATCAATTTACTGGAAGCACAATAAGAAACGAGCAGTAAGAGCAACAGTGTTAATAACAAAAAGTATACAAAAGACAGTGATTCACATGCAAAATTGTCCACAGTGGAGCTTGATCCAACCACAGCCATGCCACCCCAACCATTCCCTCTGGCTCAGAACTGGTGCCATCTGGCCATTCTTTCTGACTTTGAACCGATCCCATGCTTATTCAACCAGAAGAAACCCCTTCTCCTTGGAACTCCCTTACCCCTGCCCCTGGCAATGACCTGAGGTGGTATAGAATAATCTAGAATAACCTCTGGATCCTAGACATGCCCCTCCTCGCTGTTGCTGAAATTAACCCTGTCCTGGCCCCATATGCTATACCATTTATGTCATGATTATGTTATTTATACCCAGATCCTACACCTTCCAACTTATATATATATATATATATATATGTTTATATACACACAAACACCCAAACAAGTATAATTTCCATACCTGATATCCATTCCTCCAAGATGTCTCTTGAGTTCATTTAGTCCATGTCTGTGAGTTCTAAGTGTCTTCCAGAGCAGGAGGGCTGGTTGCAGGCTGCATCAGAAGCTCACAACTGCATCTGTTACAGTCCATACTCATTGGCCATGGTTTAGCCACTTCTTGATCACAAGCCCATCAGTATGTTGCATTTCGTTCCTGGTGATTAAGATATCATTGGTCTACTGAGCCAGAAATCATTCAGCCTATGTTGCCAGTCCACATCCACCTGAGAGACTTCATTCCTGGCTGCCCAATGCACTTGTTCATTGTTGTCAATGTACTTTTGGGTATGTGTGCTTCTACATGGCATGCTTTTACAGCCAAAGTCTCTACCCAGGCAGCAATGTCTTGCCACAATTCAACAGCCCAGGTGGCTTTGCCTCTGTGCCGCCAATAGGTCTTTTTCCATAGTTGTAGCCATCCCAGCAGAGNAGACGGAAAATCGTTTCTCATGGAAAAATTTTGTTGGTATGTGTTTATTGACTTTCTCATTTTCATTAGTAATTCAACTTTGTAACTGATGTTTTTGCTGTGTGGAGGAAATGTGCTACTGAACATCTGGTGGACAATTGAATATTTATTCCTATGTGACTGGAGTGGGTTTTCTCAGCCTTCTTCAGCCGTGGGTTTGCTTTTCCTTCTTCTAAGCAGGTTTGTCACTAAAATCTGTGTCATGTTTTAGGAATGCCACTCAGTAATTTAGTGCTCCCACTGAGACTTTTCCAACCACACTGCTTGCTTGCTGGACCCCTTCCTCCTCCCCCACCCCCCTTAGGCTAGGTTGGAGAGAAAAATTTGAGGCAGAAAAGGTAAAGATCACAGATTGAGGTAAGATCAATTTACTGGAAGCACAATAAGAAACGAGCAGTAAGAGCAACAGTGTTAATAACAAAAAGTATACAAAAGACAGTGATTCACATGCAAAATTGTCCACAGTGGAGCTTGATCCAACCACAGCCATGCCACCCCAACCATTCCCTCTGGCTCAGAACTGGTGCCATCTGGCCATTCTTTCTGACTTTGAACCGATCCCATGCTTATTCAACCAGAAGAAACCCCTTCTCCTTGGAACTCCCTTACCCCTGCCCCTGGCAATGACCTGAGGTGGTATAGAATAATCTAGAATAACCTCTGGATCCTAGACATGCCCCTCCTCGCTGTTGCTGAAATTAACCCTGTCCTGGCCCCATATGCTATACCATTTATGTCATGATTATGTTATTTATACCCAGATCCTACACCTTCCAACTTATATATATATATATATATATATGTTTATATACACACAAACACCCAAACAAGTATAATTTCCATACCTGATATCCATTCCTCCAAGATGTCTCTTGAGTTCATTTAGTCCATGTCTGTGAGTTCTAAGTGTCGTCCAGAGCAGGAGGGCTGGTTGCAGGCTGCATCAGAAGCTCACAACTGCATCTGTTACAGTCCATACTCATTGGCCATGGTTTAGCCACTTCTTGATCACAAGCCCATCAGTATGTTGCATTTCGTTCCTGGTGATTAAGATATCATTGGTCTACTGAGCCAGAAATCATTCAGCCTATGTTGCCAGTCCACATCCACCTGAGAGACTTCATTCCTGGCTGCCCAATGCACTTGTTCATTGTTGTCAATGTACTTTTGGGTATGTGTGCTTCTACATGGCATGCTTTTACAGCCAAAGTCTCTACCCAGGCAGCAATGTCTTGCCACAATTCAACAGCCCAGGTGGCTTTGCCTCTGTGCCGCCAATAGGTCTTTTTCCATAGTTGTAGCCATCCCAGCAGAGCATTTGCTACCATCCATGAATCAGTGTACAGCTAGAGCGTTGGCCATTTCTTTTATTCAGTGATACTTAAAGCCAGCTGGATGGCATTCAGGTCTGCAACCTGATTTGGTCCACCTTGTCCCTCAATAGCTTCTGTGACTCACCACACAGGACTCCATACAGCAGCTTTTAATTTTCCATGCATCCCTACAGTATGACAGGAACTATCAGTAAAGAGAGCATAACACTTTTCTTTTTCAGGTAGCTGATTATATGGTGGGACCTCCTCAGCACGTGTCACCTTTTCCTCCTCTGATGTTAGTGCATCACCTTTGTGCTAGTTTGTGATGACTTCCAAAATCCCTGTGTAATTGGGGGTTCCTGTTCAAGCTTGCTCTGTGATCAGTGTGACCCACTTACTCCAGATAACATCAGTGGCATGATATACGGAAGGGTTTTTCCCCTTTGACCATTCGACCCAGCACTGGCAGTCGGGATGCCAGCCAGGAAGAGCTGTGCTTTGGTGCCAGTCACTTCTGAAGACACTTGAACCCCTTTATAATATCCAGTTATAATGTCAGTAGCCCTTTTTCAGTAGGGGTGTAACAGGCTTAAGATCCTTTATATCCCAGATTCCTGAACCCCAGGAATCGTTGCTGAGTCTCCCCAAGTACTGTTTGCCAGAAACTCCAGGAAGAATTACTTTCCCTAGCTGNTATCTCCTAACTTCAGAGATGGAATATCCTATTTGATTCAGTCAGCTGGTCTAGGAGGGATGAAGCACAACACGGTCCTGATGGCATGGCCACAGTCGTGGAAGCAGACGGAAAATCGTTTCTCATGGAAAAATTTTGTTGGTATGTGTTTATTGACTTTCTCATTTTCATTAGTAATTCAACTTTGTAACTGATGTTTTTGCTGTGTGGAGGAAATGTGCTACTGAACATCTGGTGGACAATTGAATATTTATTCCTATGTGACTGGAGTGGGTTTTCTCAGCCTTCTTCAGCCGTGGGTTTGCTTTTCCTTCTTCTAAGCAGGTTTGTCACTAAAATCTGTGTCATGTTTTAGGAATGCCACTCAGTAATTTAGTGCTCCCACTGAGACTTTTCAAACCACACTGCTTGCTTGCTGGACCCCTTCCTCCTCCCCCACCCCCCTTAGGCTAGGTTGGAGAGAAAAATTTGAGGCAGAAAAGGTAAAGATCACAGATTGAGGTAAGATCAATTTACTGGAAGCACAATAAGAAACGAGCAGTAAGAGCAACAGTGTTAATAACAAAAAGTATACAAAAGACAGTGATTCACATGCAAAATTGTCCACAGTGGAGCTTGATCCAACCACAGCCATGCCACCCCAACCATTCCCTCTGGCTCAGAACTGGTGCCATCTGGCCATTCTTTCTGACTTTGAACCGATCCCATGCTTATTCAACCAGAAGAAACCCCTTCTCCTTGGAACTCCCTTACCCCTGCCCCTGGCAATGACCTGAGGTTGTATAGAATAATCTAGAATAACCTCTGGATCCTAGACATGCCCCTCCTCGCTGTTGCTGAAATTAACCCTGTCCTGGCCCCATATGCTATACCATTTATGTCATGATTATGTTATTTATACCCAGATCCTACACCTTCCAACTTATATATATATATATATATATATGTTTATATACACACAAACACCCAAACAAGTATAATTTCCATACCTGATATCCATTCCTCCAAGATGTCTCTTGAGTTCATTTAGTCCATGTCTGTGAGTTCTAAGTGTCGTCCAGAGCAGGAGGGCTGGTTGCAGGCTGCATCAGAAGCTCACAACTGCATCTGTTACAGTCCATACTCATTGGCCATGGTTTAGCCACTTCTTGATCACAAGCCCATCAGTATGTTGCATTTCGTTCCTGGTGATTAAGATATCATTGGTCTACTGAGCCAGAAATCATTCAGCCTATGTTGCCAGTCCACATCCACCTGAGAGACTTCATTCCTGGCTGCCCAATGCACTTGTTCATTGTTGTCAATGTACTTTTGGGTATGTGTGCTTCTACATGGCATGCTTTTACAGCCAAAGTCTCTACCCAGGCAGCAATGTCTTGCCACAATTCAACAGCCCAGGTGGCTTTGCCTCTGTGCCGCCAATAGGTCTTTTTCCATAGTTGTAGCCATCCCAGCAGAGCATTTGCTACCATCCATGAATCAGTGTACAGCTAGAGCGTTGGCCATTTCTTTTATTCAGTGATACTTAAAGCCAGCTGGATGGCATTCAGGTCTGCAACCTGATTTGGTCCACCTTGTCCCTCAATAGCTTCTGTGACTCACCACACAGGACTCCATACAGCAGCTTTTAATTTTCCATGCATCCCTACAGTATGACAGGAACTATCAGTAAAGAGAGCATAACACTTTTCTTTTTCAGGTAGCTGATTATATGGTGGGACCTCCTCAGCACGTGTCACCTTTTCCTCCTCTGATGTTAGTGCATCACCTTTGTGCTAGTTTGTGATGACTTCCAAAATCCCTGTGTAATTGGGGGTTCCTGTTCAAGCTTGCTCTGTGATCAGTGTGACCCACTTACTCCAGATAACATCAGTGGCATGATATACGGAAGGGTTTTTCCCCTTTGACCATTCGACCCAGCACTGGCAGTCGGGATGCCAGCCAGGAAGAGCTGTGCTTTGGTGCCAGTCACTTCTGAAGACACTTGAACCCCTTTATAATATCCAGTTATAATGTCAGTAGCCCTTTTTCAGTAGGGGTGTAACAGGCTTTAGATCCTTTATATCCCAGATTCCTGAACCCCAGGAATCGTTGCTGAGTCTCCCCAAGTACTGTTTGCCAGAAACTCCAGGAAGAATTACTTTCCCTAGCTGCAGTGTAGAGCCTATTTTTCACATCTTGTCCTGTCCAGACTGGCCAAGGGCTACTGCATGAACAGTCTTCTGTTTCATTTGTTCAAGAGCCTTTTTTTGTTTAGGATCACACTTAAAATCATTCTTCTTCTGGGTCATACGATAGAGAGTACTTATGATTTAACTGTATACTGGAATATGCATCTTCCAAAAAACTCACACTGCCTAGGAAAGCCNGAAACTCCAGGAAGAATTACTTTCCCTAGCTGCAGTGTAGAGCCTATTTTTCACATCTTGTCCTGTCCAGACTGGCCAAGGGCTACTGCATGAACAGTCTTCTGTTTCATTTGTTCAAGAGCCTTTTTTTGTTTAGGATCACACTTAAAATCATTCTTCTTCTGGGTCATACGATAGAGAGTACTTATGATTTAACTGTATACTGGAATATGCATCTTCCAAAAGACTCACACTGCCCAGGAAAGCCTGTACTTCCTTCTTCCTGGTTGGGAGGATGTAGCCACTATTTTGTGGACCACATCTGTGGCAATCTGGTTATGTCCATCTTGCTATTTTACTCCTAAAATCTGAGTTTCCTGGGCAGGCCCCTTAGCCTTATTTTGCTTTATGGCAAAACTGGCCTCCAAGACAATTTGGGTTATCTTCTCCCCTTTTTCAAAAACTTCTGCTGTGTTGCCCCACAAGATGATGTAACCAATGTATTCCAAGTGTTCTGGAGCCTCACCATTTTCCAGGGCAGTCTTACTTATAGCAGCAACTCTGGTCCATACTGACGGGGCATGGGACATCTCTCTAACTTGCTTGAGCTTTTTGAATCTGTCTGCAGTCTTGGACAGCCAAGGCACAGGTCATTTGGGAGGGAAAAGATGATCTCCATATTATTGGAGTCAGATATTTGCCTGAAGCACTATTTGTTCTTCCATTGACATCAATGCCAATGAGTTGATGCATACAATTATGAGTTTGATGCATTCAACAAGTCGTTTGCATATAATTATGGCACATGGTGTACAAATTTCTCCCATGTGGACTGTGTACAATGGATATCATCTGGATCTACAGGAGACTCTTATCTGAATCCCTATAGATCACCTTCAGTACAGCTGATTGTCTCATGTACTGGATACCTTTCTCCAAGGTGCTCCACCTGCATGGGTGCAGTACTAGATCATCCTTGAGAAAATACCTTTTCTTCATGCTTGACAGGAGTTGCCTCCAGAGGCTGAGAGTTTCTGTCTTCTTCCCAATTCCCTTGCCAATGTTGACATGCTGAGTCAGGGATCTCAGTTGCTTGGCTTGGCTACCATCTAGTTTCATATCATGGGCAGTAATATCCCAGCATCAGAGCAGCTAAGTCACTACGGGCTCACCCAACTGGTGGCTGAAATTTTTTCTGCATATCTCACAGCTCACCTGGAGATAGGGATTGGGTGATTTTCTCAGGCCTTGCCTATTCCTCCTGTTGTGAGGGCTCTCCTTCCTCTTCATCCTTCACTAAGTGAACTGATTTTGTCTTGGATTTCACTTTCTATATAGGGGGACTGCTACTGCCACAGGTTGTTCCTCTGGTTTAGCTGCAGTCTGAGTGGCCACAGTGCTTGTCAGTCTCTTCCCCCTGAGACTGCTGTGTAGTATTGCAGAATGTCCAATAAATAGTAGTCAAGGCCCAGCACATTGCAAAACTTCACATCTCCCTGAAATCACCACAGCATTTTTCTGTCAAGTATTCTGTTACTTTACCAGGGTCCTGTAGTAGTTCAGGAGTGAAGTTCTAAACCACAGGGGAAGAATAATCCTTCAAAAGCTGGCCCATTTTCTCCCACCTTCCATGTCACCCATGGCTAAACACCCTCGGGACAGACCTCTGAATAACTTCCCTGGGAAACTCATTCAATCTAAGTGCGGTGTAGACTGAGGAAACCTGGCAGGCTTAGCACCAAGAATATGATTTCATTAACATCCAAATGGAATTCAGAATTCTCAGAATGTAACAGGCTGAAGGAGGTGGAAAAAGCCAGGAAAAGGGGGTGAAAAGCTGGGTAAAATTATCCTCCCCTGCTCTCCCCCGCAGAGTGTGTATGATTAGTAAACATGCAAAGGTAGTGCCTAAGGTAAGAGTAGGAGAGCAACAGCAACATCCCAAATAATTGTCATTGCTCTTGAGTTATCATGTCATAAACTGGCATCCCTGAGTATATCAGCAAATAAATTCTGATCCTCTTCCTACTCTGAAAAAATATCATGAGGAGCACATACATGTATATGAAGGACTAGGTACCACTCCCACATGAACTGACCAAGCAACATTGCAACCAGTGGCTCCATACCTAAAACAAAAAATGCCTAGAACAAATTTTTTTCCAACCTGCTCTGGGCAGTCTGTTGTTATCTCAACCCATTGTGCCTCACCTCAGACAACAAATAAAGACTGTTGTGGCTTAGAATAGTACTCCCTAATTTAGTGTTCCCACTGATACACTGCAAATCATGCTGCTGCTTGCTTGCTTTTCCCGTTTCCCTGTGTCTGGTTGGAGAGGAGAATCGGAGGCACAAAAGGTACAGATCACAGATTAAGAACAATTTACTAGAAACAGCAACAATGTTAACAACAAAAAGCATACAGAAGAGAGAATGATGGATTTGCAAAAATGCTCATCATGGAGCTCCACCTGATCACAGCCATGCCACCCCAACCTCTCCCTCTCCCTTGGAACTTGGAAGTGGTGCCACGCAACCACTTCCTCCAGCTCAGAACCGGGACCATGCTTATTTGACCAGAAGGAGCCCCTTCTCTTCAGAAATACTCCCCCCTGCTTTCGGCACTGGCATGAAGAAGTGCAGAGTAACCTCTGGGTCCTAACCACACCCCTCTTTGCTGTTGCAACAATTAACCTTGTCCCAGCCGGAACCAAGACACCCAGGATGTTCCTTTTGTGCCAAAACACCTAGGATATTCTTTTTTTTTTGCCTCAGCAGAATCTGGGAGGGTTTAAACTTTTGAATTTTAAACAAAGGCAAAATCTGCATGTGAAAACTAGGAGTTCTTGATTCAATTTTTAAAACAAGGGTCTTGTTTTCCCTTACAGATACTGTACGAGAAACAACTGCAGCTCAACAAGCGCTTTTGGTGGCTAAAAACATTGACTTATTTCCAACAAATCAAGAACGTTTTACTGAAGGAAATATAGATGTGTGGTGGATTGTTCATGATGGTGGTATGCTGATGTTGCTGCCTTTTCTCCTTCGACAGCACAAGGCAAGGACAACAGAAAATGGCTGGAATTTAGTTTTCTAGCACTGAATGGCTCTAAGCATGTCTAATTAAATACTTCTTCACCTTGTTCAAATTATGCCTCATAAGAGCAGTTTTACAAACTGTTATAATGTATCTTTTTGGTAGGTTTGGAGAAAATGTAAAATGCGTATCTTCACCGTCGCTCAAATGGATGATAATAGCATTCAAATGAAGAAGGATCTTCAGATGTTCTTATACCACCTTAGACTGAATGCTCAAGTGGAAGTTGTTGAAATGGTTTGTTACTACGTATTTTTAAGGTGCAACTGGGACTAAACTTGGGAAAACAGATTTATCTTTTTTTAAATAAAGAGATATTAGCCCAAGTATAGAAATTGAAAGATTGCAGTCGCACAAAGAACAAGCAGTTAAGCATCATTATCTTACCATGTTACAATGCTAGTGTATGTGGTGGTGAGTTTAATGGGTTTGTTGAGTACAGTTTGAGGTGTTTGATGGGTTAATTCTTACTTTATTTATCAGGACTAGTTTACAGAGCTGGCTCATTCAGGAAGGAAAAAGCTTGAATTTTTAGCAAGCAGTGAAATGGAAGGCTGAATGTGCTTAATCTAATAAACTATGGTATGAGACAGGATGGACTTGTCTATGTGTCCAACTGCAATATGAATACCTCTCTGGAATAAGGAATCACTAGGCTCAAATGAGAGTTGTTCTTGGCATCGCCAGCCTCATCCAGCACTGAACAGCAGGATAGTATAGCTGCAGTTTCACAAGTCAAGGTAGTGACAAAATTAATTTTGTAACTTTTTTCCTTTTTAAAATATGGGTCACAAACTGTTTAGGAGAAAGGACAAAAGCTGTACTCTGTTTAGGTTCACTTTTTTGGAAACTAAGGATGTAATTTCCAGCACTAAAATGTGACTAGCATAACGCCCAAAGTAAGACTCATGGAGGAAAAAAAACCAACCAAACTTTTACTCATTCTGAAGTGGGATGAAAATGAGTAAACAAAACGTCTACCATCACTAGTTTCTAGAACCACCAGAACTTATTAAAAGGTTTATCATGCTAATCAATCATAAAACAATTTTAAGAATTGTTTTAATTACTTAGGGGAAAAAATTACTTGCGAAAAATTTACTATTGTTTCCTTAGACTATGAAATACGAAAGTCTCCAATGTGGTGGCATGTACAGTTGAATGAATAGAGTGCAATGAAAAGGCTCAGCCTTGGTCGAATTTTGAGCCGAAGACAGTACAGAAAGTTGTGCTTGTTTCAGCTGGGGTAGAGTCAGTTTTCTTCATGGTGGCTGGTGTGGGGCTGTGCCTTGGATTTGTGCTGAGCACAGGGTTGATAATATTGAGATGTTGTTATTGCTGGGCAGAGCTTACACAAGGCCCAGATCTTTTCTGCTTTTTGTACTGCCACACTGGCAAGGAAGTTGGGAGAGGTTAGGAGGAGACACAGCTAGGACAGGTGTCCCAAACTGTCCAAAAGGATATTCCAGACTGTATGACATCATGGTAGGGAGATGAGGGAAGAAGCNCGTGAAAAGGCTCAGCCTTGGTCTGAGCCGAAGACAGTACAGAAAGTTGTGCTTGTTTCAGCTGGGGTAGAGTCAGTTTTCTTCATGGTGGCTGGTGTGGGGCTGTGCCTTGGATTTGTGCTGAGCACAGGGTTGATAATATTGAGATGTTGTTATTGCTGGGCAGAGCTTACACAAGGCCAAGATCTTTTCTGCTTTTCGTACTGCCACACTGGCAAGGAAGTTGGGAGAGGTTAGGAGGAGACACAGCTAGGACAGGTGTCCCAAACTGTCCAAAAGGATATTCCAGACTGTATGACATCATGGTAGGGAGATGAGGGAAGAAGCGGGGGGAGTGTTTGGAGTGATGCTGTTTGTCTTCCCAAGTAACCGTTATACATGATGGGGACCTGCCCATGGGAAGCAGTGAATTAATTCCTTGTTTTGGTTTGTCTGTGTGCACAATTTTTGCTTTATCACTTGAACTGTCTTTATCTCAACCCATGAGTTCTCTAGCTTTTATCCTTCTGATTCTCTCCTAAACCCACTTGTGGGGGAGTGAGTTAGAGTATGCATGGGCCTTGGTTGCTGGCTGGGCTTAAAACACTACAGAAATACATTTTATTCTTTCCTTCTGTGGGTAGTATTTAATTTTGAGCATCTTCTGGAGGATAAGAGATATGTTACAAGTTGGTGACAACACTATAGGTGACTGCTATAGTTTTTATGTTGTATTTTAATTTGAGCCAATATGAGAATATATGTCAGAATTTCTTGCTAATGACTTCTGTTTTTGAACATTTCTCACTGATGAAGGGATAATGTGTTATTTGTGCCTAATAGTTTAAGAAAACAAGTGTACACACATGATCAGGTGGCAGCAATTCAGACCCAGTTTAAATAAGTGCTCTCAACTCTCACTTCTGCGGCCTAGTTGGAACAGAATTGTGGAAAGTCTGTTCCAAGTACCTAAACTGTAGATAAAACCACAATAATATTGTTACAGTAGGATAGTTCACTGTATGAAATTGCTGTTTGAAGATTAGGTTTTAAGAAGGATTAGGTTTAAGATTAGGTTTTTAAAAGGACAAAAGTGATTGAACAATTATATGCTTAGAATTACTCTAGTGCCATGAATGCATCCAGGACCACCAAATGAATACAGGTATGAGAGGTACACTGTCTAAATGTTGTTCTTCTAAATAGTACTTTTCTTCTGATGTTTCTAATGCCAATTTCTTTTGCAGTTTGAAAATGATATTTCTGCATTCACGTATGAGAAGACACTTATGATGGAACAGCGATCTCAGATGCTAAAACAGATGCAACTATCAAAGAATGAAAGAGAAAGGGAGGTAGGAACTTCGACTTGACAGGATGTTCTGTAAAAAATCTGAAAGTACTATCTTTTGGCTGTGGCTTCTAATCGGTTTCTAACTAGTCAAAAACTTTCATAACTGCATTGTTTTTCTCTACAACCAGTTTTATGTGCAAGATTAAAATTATGTGGGGAAAGAAATAGTTATTTATTTAAACAGATTTTAAGAGTTGTCCTGTTTTTGTTGAGGGCAAGTGTTGGTTAGCAAAACATTTGAACATCAGGGTGGAATACATTCAGAGTCTTTCCGAACTTGACATCAGTAGCTAAGATTCATGATTATGCAACTGGACTGATTATCTTTGATTGTGATTTGGTCTTAGGATCATAGAATCATTTAGGTTGAAAAAGATCTTTAAGTCAAGTCCAACCACTAACCTAACGCTGCCAAGTCCACCATTAAACCATGTCCCTAAGTGCCATGTCTCCATGTTGTTTAAGTACCTCCAGGGACTCTACCCCAGCCACCTCCCTGGACAGCCCATTCAAATGCTTGATAAACTTATCCATGAAGAAATTTTTCCTAATGTCCACTCTAAACATCCTCTGGTACTACTTAAGGTCATTTCCTCTTGTCCTATCATTTGTTACTGGGGAAAAGAGACCAAGCCCCACCTCACTCCAGCTGTCTTCCAGGTGGTTGAATAGAGTGAGGAAGTCCTTCCTGAGCCTCCTTTTCTCCATGCTAGAGAACCCTACCTCCTTCAGCCATTCCTCATATGACTTACAAATTCACCATATTACACAATATAATACAAATTTGTTCAAATCACACTGACTGTGTTTTAGTTTCTGCATTATTTTGGATGTTTTATGAATCAACTAACTTCTTTTGGAACCAAAATTAGGCCAACAAACTATAATCCTATAATATCGAGATGGAAATGCTGGTTTAGCTGCTCCCTTATCCTTATTATTTTGCATATTGTAACAACAACCTTCATTCAACCGTATTTTTATGAATATTTGTAATTTATAAGTCCTTTATTTTTGGCTTGTGCTTCTGTCCCCTCATCTATTCTGCTAACTCTTTTGGTATTATCAAGACTTTCTAGTGATGCAGAAGATAGTGAATGCTCTGGCTTTGCCATCACATAAATTATTTCCATCCCATGGCAAGCAAGAGAATTCTACTGTGTTTAATTGCTCATTTGTAAAACAGCTAGATTTTTTTTCCTGTAGCTTTTCTTTTTTGGTGTTAACCATACAAGTCAAATAGTTTGGGGTTTTTTAGAATTTTTTTTCCTTTTATTCTTCCTCTTCTCTCTGTTCATTTTTTCACCTCACGGGATTTTTATAAACTTCCTGAAGATGCCTGCTATTGTTAAAGTTTATTGCTGGAAATCCTCTTTCTTATTCACGTCATGGTAATTTTCTTTCAATTTGAGCCTGCGTAACGTCTTTCCAGTAAAAAAAACAAACTTTTCTGTGCATCTTATTCAGTCTTACTATTTCTTTACTGAACACTAGTATTTTTCCAGTGGAGTTTGAGTGATTTATCTGTTGTAGATTTTGAGGGATTTAACCTCCACATGATTAATAGGAGCTAGTGCTCTGTATTCTAAAGCACATAAATTGCAGAGGAGATGAAATAATTTCTTCTCAGCTCTGAGCTGGTTGGAATCTGGACTATACTTCAGATATTGTTTGCTTGAAAGTTTTTATTTCTTTCTATTCCTTCCATATAATTTCCTCTCTTTATTACTCACTTTTGTCTGAACTTTACCATCACCATTATAGCATCAGTTTCTTCCTTCTTATCAGGCAGGGTAAAATTTGAGACATTCAAAATATCACTGAATTTATTTCAGGGTCTGAAGTAAACCCCTTGATATTTCCAAGAACCTCTAGTACTTACTGCCTTGTCTAAAAATAAAAGTCATAGCCATTTACTGTTTCTTATTAGGATATCTAAATCTACCTTGTTGTTTTGTATTTTCATAAGAAAATGTGGTTTATATCTTCACTTCCTCTGGGGCTACAAGATTAGTATATGCACTCAGTATGCCCAGCCCATTCTTACTCTGATCATCTTTTCTTAAATGAGCTGAGCCATTCTTTTCCATTTTTTGCTGACGTCCAAAACGTTTCTTTTATTAGCATCACTAGCTCAAATTAGCATTGCTTTTCTTTTTAATAACTGTTCTCCAGGCATTCAAATATAACCTGGTATTCTAGCTTTGAATAGTGAGTGTAATTTGCTTATAGTTTTGTACAATAGTTTTGTAATTTGTAATTTCTTGTTACCACCAGGATTAGTACTTTAACCTCACTTTTGTGTGTGTATGCCTTCAAATGAGGCTCAGACCTTCCCAAAGAGGAGAATTTGGTTTTGTACAGTGTTAATTTGGTGTTTCAGTAATAGACATCTTTTTATCCCTGAGCAATCACCTCCACCCTCTCTTCTCCTGTCTCTTTTTAAAACAGAACTGATTTGATCTTGCCTCTGGGTTTTCTTGTAGAACTGGGAATCGAGGATTCATCAGATTTTTGTTTACTTTTTTGGAAAACTTGATCAATTTGCTTCTATTTGGGTGTAAACATAATATGTCCTGCAATGCATAAGATAGGCAACTTAGGTTTAACTGGCAAATATTTATTTATTTGACTTAGTCAATAGTGCTACAAAGGGGAAAGAAAATGTAGGGTCTCATTCACTTTCTTAATTCCCTTTTTGGTGGTTGTTGGCTTCTTTCTCTGGTTAATTCTCACTAAGGACTCCTGTGCAAGGCAGTGATAATGGGACCTGTGAGAAGGTAATAATCCTTTCCACCAACTAATTGTGTTGCATTGTGTTGTTAGGTGAGATTGGCAAAAAATATAGGTGCATGCAGGTGAGGAGCACAATTGTAGTTTGTGAATCATTAGGTTTTTAGGTTTTTACAGTTGAAAAGTAGCTTCCTCACATGCTTATTTTTTTTTCCATGCTTTTGATTGTAATTTAGTGAAAAAATTCACCTGAATATATACATATATGAAAGGATGTGGCCCTCAGAACAATGTGAATATTTGAGATTCCCGTAGATACTGAAGGATTCAATTGGCTTCATGTTTTCCCAAATGTCTGTAAAGGGACTTCATAACTACTCAACATTTAAAAAAGAGCCTCATAAGCTGATAGCACATCTCATCTATTAAAATTAAGAATAATGTGATATCTGCTTTTTACTATAGACTTTTTTTTTGTCATTGGTAACCTTTTTGTCTCAGATTCAGAGCATCACAGATGAGTCTCGAGGTTCAATTAGAAGAAAAAGCTACTCCAGTTCATTGTCCATTGTCCAAGATGCTCAGGCACTGCTGACTAATGATTATCAAGAGGAAGAGGTAGTTGGACATAGTTCTGACCATGACTAGACATATTTTACGTTGCAACACTTCAAGTACCACTATTGGAAACTGAACTGCACATGAACAACTTAATCATTCATTGTTATAGAATAGTTTTTAATAATATTTTCTAAATTATCTTACCCTGTATTTCTTGTCTTTAGATGATGCTTCTGTGACATGAACTATATTCTCTTTCTCACACTTATTTTCCATAAAAGAAACACATTTCTGAGACTTCCTGTTTTCTTAAGAGCCAGAAGCAGGGCTTCTTAATAAATAATTAATAAACATATTTCATGCTTTCACAAACTATTGACTTCCTTTTTAGTTCTTCTACTGAAGTACTGAAAATTCTCAGAGACTGTGTTGATTACTAGGTCTTTTAAGGTGTGCAAGCCATTATCATTAATAATTAACATTATTAGCCATTAACAAACTCATTAATCAGTGAGTTTAGTGTACACTTGAAGTGTTGCTGATATGTAAAATGTGTAGCCTAGTTTGTAGAAGTGCTACATACATTTGTATTTCCCTTTCATCATGGAGTGAGAGAGCAACGTGTTGTATTTCATTCATTTAATTTAGTATCAGAATAGCACTAGCTATTAATGTGCTTTTGTTGTGTTTTCATTTTTTATGAATGTGTATTATAGGTCCAGAATGTCTCTTGGTCTCACTGTCCTTCTAAAAATGATAAATTTTCTTCAATTGAAGCATAGTTTACTAAACCCATCTTAGAATTTTTCCTTTGCAATTTTACTTCATCAGATACTGCTGCATGGTATTTACAGTACTGGCATGTATTTGTTAGCCTTTTTCATTCTCGTCATAGAACTGTAGCCACACTAATTTCTGATTTGTGGTCTTAACTCATCGTTTAATCATCTGTGAATGTAGGAAGACCATCATACTAAGAGATATTTATGTGAACCTCAGAACTGAACTCCAGAATTTGGGAATCCTGAAGGATGGAAACTAGGAAATAATTTAGGGAATATACCGAAGCTCAAAGGCATTTAAAACCACCTGCAATTACGGTTTGTGAACCAATAGAGGAATTGCTTTTCTGAGAACGAAAGTAGTATTCTCATTGGCTTGGGTTTTATTCATGCTTTTTATTGACCTGCATGAAATTCTTCATTACCAGGTATGTGGAGGGACCATGACCATGTCTAATTGTGAATAATTGAGGTTCTCAAATGGAACAGGAGTTTCAAATCATGACTTAACAAGTCTCTGAATAGCTTTCAAAACTGTTAAATATCTTAAACAAAAAGCAAACAAACAATCAATCACATGAAAAAAGAAATACCACCTCCAAAACAAAAAACTCCAAAGCACAAAAAGAAACCTGCCCCCAAATACCAATTCACTTATAATTTTTAGAGTCTAAGGTACTGTATTTGTGTTGCATGTGATGGAGCTAGAGAAGCCTTTGGACAAAATATTATGAGGGAAAGTAAGTAAATAATGTGTTGAATATTTAGCCTTTTTTTCCTCCAAAGAAGCAAGGGGAATGGGAAATACAAAACACAATATTCTTCCCACATGCATATGTGCTTTTATGTTCTTGAAGTTGATTTGAATTTCTACTGTTAAAAGGGAAAAGAATGCCCCTTAATGCTAGATTGTTTGGATTTGTTATGTACTATGCTCTCGAAGGCATAAATAATCTCATTTAGTAACTAAATCTATAGCTAGCCTTCAATTCAGCCAGTCTCATACTGGCATCATGAGAGTCATGTTGTAGTTCAGCTAAAGGCATGTGAAATGGACAATGTTTACAACAGTATCTGAGAAAAGAATGTAACTCGTGAACAATGAGAGTACCAGCTTTCAAGTTTTTCATTGGGAAAATACCCTAATGTTAAAAGTTCACTCTGGTGGAATTCAACCTCACTTGAGTTCATTTCAAAAGTAATGTTCCATGTAGTCTTACAAATGTATACAAATAAAAACATTTTTGCAAGCAATTTCACTTCGTGCTGAAGTCACAATGGTCTTATATTTGTTCACAAAGTAAGGTGCATTTGTCTTTAGCTTCTTTGGCTCTACCGCTGTGAAATTCCTTTTCAAAATTTTAATAACATGTAGTTTGCAAATGCTGGTTTTGGCTGAATCTTGGGGTGATTATTTGTTTTGCCAGGCCCAGCTGATCCATGATAAAAACACTGCCTCACGCTCTGCTCCAGCACCTGAAGCAAGTGTGGCTGCTGCTGCTGCGCCAGAGAAAGTGCATATGACCTGGACTAAAGAAAAGTTTGTAGCGGAAAAGCATAAAAACAAGGATTCAAATGTGTCTGGCTATAAAGATATTTTCAACATGAAGCCGTAAGTATGCATGTGGTATTTGGAGCTTTTTATTTCACCGTGCGTATTTTAGTGTTGTGGAGCGGGTTTCCAGTTGCTTGTTTTATCTGGGTGTTGTTTTTCAAGAGATTCTGCTTTATTTAAAATTGAATACAAAAATAATCTTTCCATGCACTTAACTTAAATAGCATCCTTATAAAAATAGCATGGACTTGGGTGGAATGACTATATAGAATCATTCACAAGAATGTTGAGAGTGAAGTTTAAATATGACAGACTTTAAGCTGTAATCTCAACTTCTGGATTGCACCTTAAATCATGTATGTTAAAAAACTTAATGATAACTTTTTCTTATTTCCTGTGGGTGAAAAATTAGTGTGTATGTCCCTGTATTTTTATTGTATTTGGTATTAGAGAGAGTACTAAAGAAGCAGATAGTTTTTCAAGATGTTTAGTTTGTGTTTCTTATTTTGGGTGCTTGTTTTTTGGGTGTGTGTGGGGGGGTGTTTTGTTGGAAAGAGAGGGGGGTTGGTGTTTTCTTTGTTTTATTTTTTTAATGGACATTCAGCCTTCATCCTGTAAGTTAAAGAAATAGAAAACTTGTGTAAATATATATGTCTTGCTATATTAAGTATTTCCTGTTTAAATATTCCTTAATGTCTTTTTCTTAAATAGATAAGAGCTACTCCCAATGTCAAACCAATGTAGTAGACACAAAAGCAATAACAGAGGGAAATCAGCTTGTTTGTTTCCTCATGTTATGATTTTAAGCACTCACATGCATCTTTTTTTAGTACTGGAAAAATGTGCTTATAGAACCATACTTTGAATTATTTTCTGCATATGACCAAACTAAAACTGTGGATGTCAAGGGAAATCTTAATATCTAAATGAAACACATCTTAAATCTAGGACTTGCAGGCAATACACTTAGAAAGTGTATTTAAAATTAGTACCAAAAAGTCTCAAGTTGTTTCATTGCTTTGCTTTGAGCTCTTTAGGAACAGTTTGCCTTCATTTTACGAAAGTTATTGTGCTCATGCTCTAAAGCATTGTCCTAGGCTGCATTATACTCTAATCATTAGGGGGTTTTAAAATTTATATCTTTGAAACATTTCTCATTACTACTTTAAAATTGTGCAAGATACTGATTTCAGACATTATTATTTTAAGACTACTGTGTGTAGTTGAGTAGAAATTGCAGTTCAAGCCTGGTGTGCCTGTACAGTATATTAATATTGTTGACTTAAAAATGTATCTGATGCCATAATTTTCTTTTTCTGTGCATTTGCTTCCCTTTCACATAGAGAATGGGAAAATCTGTAAGTCTAAATTTCTCTTCACCTAAACAATATAGGCTGGGTTCTCTAGTTCTTGTGGTATTGTATGTTGTATGCATGCTTTAAATCATAATTTGCAATGCATGTATTCTTTTGCTCCTTGTTTAATATACTGTGATTTAGTACATCACTGAAAAAATATTCATCCTTGTGACTTGTTAATGTTCTCTTAAATATGGTCAACTTTCTATTCAAGGTAAGTCACAAAACATGCTGTAGTTTCTCTGAGAATCTAAAACTTGACAGTACTTCTCTGCACTAGCAAAATATTTAGTGTTCTAATTAAGTACATTAAAAAATGAATATATCTTTATTCTGGAAGAATAGCCTCCCATTGTGCCATAACTACCTGGACAATAGGGAATATTTGTTCACAAAGGGAACTTTAGTGTTTCATCAAGAGTCAGTTTTGCCTGCCTTCTACCAACTCATGCATGTGTAGAAATAATATAAGTTGGGACATATATTGGCTATGACAGCATGCAAAAATAGAATATTACATGTCTTCAGTAGAATTCGCTTGACTGTTCTGCTTTTTTTCAGCATTTTCTTAATTTTGTCTGGGTAACAATTGAGCTTTTTATGAAAATTTTGGAAGTTCACTTTGTCTACTGTGTTTGCAGTTCTACCAGTGCTTGAAGGATAAATGATGTTAGTCAGCCTCAGTTCACATTTTACACAACATGAGCCTTTTTTTCACTGCTGAATATTTGCCCACTCTGTCACAAATTTACACCCTGCATTTTATTTTTAGTTTAACAATGTTTCCATTTCAGAATTTATACATCTCAGTTATACAATTTTGCCTCTCTTCATAGTTCTTGTTTGGTATTCCCAAAATGCAGTTCTGCTTCTAAAAAACAGAGCTTCAAGCATTCCCGTGTTCCATATATAGATTTTGTACAGCTGGTTCTTAGGACAGATGGCTACTGTGATAAAAAATCCACCAGGAGGGACAGATAAACTCAGTTTTAGGAATGTCATTCTCTTGTAAGGGGAAGATGGGAGGTGGCAGAGCTTGAAGAATCAATTTAATTGATAGGACAGGTTTCCACTGGCCGCTACATTTCAGGCCAAGTGCCTTTTAACTGTTTATTTTAAAAAAAAATCCCTACTTTCAGACAGCAGATCTTTTGGATGAATGGACTAAGGTAGTGTTTGAATATTTTGGTCACATGGTAGCATATGACTCACTTTCAGCCTTGGCTAACTTTACACAGATGTTTCTCAGGAACCGTAAGGAAATTGTTCTTTTATTTTGTTCTGAAAAAACTAACTAAACCATACAAGAGACATACTAAAATAAGGACATTTTTAAAATCCTAGCAGTTTTTTCTTCTTGTGCACAAATCTACAACAATTATATTTGTAGATGCAACAAGGAAAATATTACATAATGTTTATAATGTTTATAATATAAAGGGATAACCTCAATTTCAGTTCACTGCTTACTGCCTTACTGTTACAATATAAGAAGTGAACAATTTTTTAAAAATTCTATGGTGTTTCTGAATTGTCTTCACCACCTTATAGAATTTTGTAATGTTTCCAAAGAAGTGTGAGTAAAATCTTGTACTGTATAGCATAAATATGCTGATGTTTCCATTGCATTCCTATAATTTAGTTGTTTGGAAATTCTTGTATCAATCCAGTCACTTTTTTATATAAATTAATAAATGGGATTCTTAGTAGTTCTTGTCTGACCTTTTATATCTAGTGAAACCAAGGTTTAGATTAATCTTGGTGAAAGATAATCGACCAACTGGGATATTTGTGCATTCTGTCAATTTACTTAGAACTGCATGGATTTCAGAGTTAAATGTTCCTGTCAAAGGTATTGCATTTTATTTATTTTGAATATGTACAAATACTACAGTTCATGAAAATAGCTTGTTTTACATGCTTATAATTTCAAATAAATAACATATAATTCAATTACAGTAGTAATATGACAATGCTTAAAAATGTTTCTTTGCATGCTAGGAATCAGTCAAATGTGAGAAGAATGCACACTGCTGTGAAGCTCAATGGAGTAGTGCTTAATAAATCACAGCATGCTCAGCTAGTTCTCCTGAATATGCCTGGACCTCCTAAAAACAGAAAAGGAGATGAAAACTGTATCCTCTACTGTATTTATCCCATATTTCTTGAAATTGAGAATTTCAGTTTTTTGATTCTGCCATTACCTGTTGGGATAATCATTATTAAGTGCGGTTAGCATAAGTCTGCCTTTAAGAAAATGACACTAAGAGAGTTAAAAAGAAAAGATAAGAAAAATCTTGGTAGTGGGAGGGGTTATTGATATAAAGGATTTCTTAACTTTGAACTAATTTTAAAATTTCCTTTTTTTTTTTTTTTTTTTTTGTCGGTGAGTAGGGCAAAACTAGGAATTTCCCCCAAGTTAGGCCTTACTTCCACTTGAAAAACCAGGTAACACGACAGTAAAGGCTGACACAGAACTTTTTGGTGAAATTGTTGACCTCTAATTTGGCATTGTATGCCAGACTTTTTGAGAGATTACTAGATATTTTGTTTCTCTTCTGAATTAGTTCCTTGACCAAATTGTATTTCAGACATGGAATTTCTGGAAGTTCTGACAGAAGGTCTAGATAGAGTTCTCCTAGTCCGAGGCAGTGGACGAGAAGTGATCACCATTTATTCTTAATCTGTTTGCTTGTGTTTTTCAAACACAACACCACCCCCACCATAAAGAACCAAAGTTTTTTGCCATAATTTGAGCAGCTTCATTGTGTTCTAGTGCATTGAAAATTAGCTGCAAGATGAATCTTCTGATCATGTGTTCTTTTTTTCTTAGTAAGATGTCACATTTACATAATATTTTAAGAATATTTATGTAGAAAATTAATAAATGGTAAATTAATAAATGGTGGATGGGTTAGGATATTTATATGTAGCATATTTTGACACTTCTTAAGTTGTGGTAAAACAAAAAAATTGGTAATGCAATCATATTTTTAAAGATATAGAAATGTAAGCAACTTTTGATTATTTTAATCTTTGTTCTGCATTGAAATAAAAGGGAAGGGTTTTAGGAAAGGTTGTCTTTCTTACCAAAATGCTGCTATGTTGTTTCTGTTGGAATTAGTTGTGGTTCAGGAACCTTTCTTCAGAGATGTATACAGCCAGTCAAATTTGTCTATGATGTGCATTGTTTCCCCAAAGTTCATGATTTGCCAGACCCGTTAAAAGTAACATTTCTGTATTTAAAATACTTAGGTAGCTGAAATCTCCAGGTGATAGTAAACAGACAAGCTGTGTGGGTTCTTTTCTGTGAGGTACTGGCAGCTACCATTATATCGCACGATTATATATAGTGGTGAAACATGTAAAACATGAGAGCATCCAACTCATAGGAAGGCTATGGTGCAGAAACTCCACCTGGTTCCAAATATATTTCAACAGCTGATAAACCACACTAAGGTGGTTAATGAAAGGCAGTCTCTTGTTTTCAGATATATATATTTTGAAAATGTTGTATGTATGTGCTGTTGTTTGAAATAAAATCTGCTTTTCTGAACTAAACAAGCTCCTAAGTGTTTTTCATTTGAAATTGTTGAGTAGTTTAATTTAGGTGCTCAATAGAAACTTTTTTTTGCTTCTGTTGCAATTCTGTTCCTTTCTAGGCACTCTTTAGTTTTCCAAATGTTGTTTAAGACCTAGAGTGTATCAGAAGGTTGTACTGCTCTAAACATAACATTTTCATTTAAACATAAAAACTATTATTTTGGTTTTTCTTTCTCTTATTCCTTTTTAATACAATCAAGATGTCTGTTGCTCAGACTGGAACAGCAGTGATGCAGTGCCCAAGTCCCTGACTAGGCTCATGGCCAGTGTTTTTATCATAACACTCTCAGGCGGAGTAAGACAAAGCTATAAAAGCAAAAACTGAAAACAGCCATAACCTGTCCCTTCAGTTTGATGCACAGGAACAGAAGGAACAAAAAGGTAATCAGGTGGCCTGTGAACACCTGATGAATCAAAACCACTGCTGGGATACATCAAAAGGCACTTGGAAAGGCATGCTGCCTTACCAGAATGCCCCTGTATACTACTGGATGTGACTGCAGCTGTATGCCTTGGCTTAGGAATAGGTTTATGCACAGGTACTCAGAGATACCTTGAGGCTGCACCAAAGGCACTCCAGAGGCTCTTAGGTACAATGAAAGGCACATGGAGGCCCTGTGGACAGATCAGAAAGCTATGAAGGTTCTAGATTTGCACAGTATATCAATTGAATTAAAAAACATTCTCAGACCAGTGAGGAGTAGACAAACATCAGCAGATGCCTCTACTGCACTCCAGATGGCTCTAAGCTTTTCATATTAAAAGGCACTCCATGGGCTGTGGTGTAGGGCCATCAGCAGGCATTTATAGACAACTGTAGATAGCTCATAGTAAAAGGAATGATAAAAATTTAGTTTAGAGATGATAGGCTTTCAGAGGTGTCTGAGACCTACCAAAAACTCTGTGAGTTCCTTTAGATGCAAGACAAGACTGACAGAGGTTTCTGTGGGCATACCAGAAGGCATCTGATAAGCTTGAGGAGGTGGTAGAGAACAAACCTTCAAGCTGGAAAGTACAAAACATCAACTTAGACAGGAAGCTTTTGAAGATCCAGCAGCAGACGAGCTTCTGAGACTCTTATATGTGCTTGTGTGTTGCAGGGACCACTCGTGCTGTGATGGAGGAGGACGTACGAACACTTACATGTCGCCTTCATTTTTTTGAGGTTTGCTTGTAGGTGCAGAATATTAAGAATGATGGGCTATAAGTTATCAAGCACTATGATTTAAAGTGGTGGATAGATGAATTCATGTGCAAGTCTTGTCAGGGCAAAATGCTCTTTGAGGCTTTATTTCTGGTGATTGTTATATTTCCTAATGATCTCATAAGAAAGTGCTACAGGACAATTTTGCCCCTATTCACACCTGCAAATTGCTGTCTCCTGCAGCCTTTAAATATGTTAGGAAGTGAGGTAAGAATCCATTAACTTAAGACAATAAACAAAGATCACGGATCCGGCAGCTGCTGAGCTCCTGAGGCTTTCATGCTTTCTGATGTCAGGTAGTAAATGCACCTTGATGGAGAAGGAAGTATGAGTACACTTGTCTGTTGGGCACATAATAATTTTGGATTTTGGTCATAGTTGTACAATATTAAACCTTATTAAACCTGTTATAAGCTATGAAACACCATGATTTGAGTGGTGAATAGGTGATTCACATGCTAGAGTGGTCTGGAGAAAAGGATTGTGCCCATTTTTGTCATTTGCTTTTTGTGGTATTTCTTAATGAGTTTATGAAGTTAAGCTTGAATCATAGAGTAGGTTGTACTGTAAATTTGAGAGATGCAAAGGACAGTGGCATAGGATTTAGGTAGTAGAGGAAGCTGAAAGTTCCTGTGATGCTAGAGCTCTGAACGGGCTGCCAAGGAGCATCTGGATCTTCAAAAATGAGAGCTAAAATTGCCTTTAAGTCCTGGTCACTCCTGGAGCTGGTCTCTTGAGGTTCAGGGTTTAGCTGCAGGTGAGGATTGGGTGGTAGAGCAAATGCAGAGCTGCAATGTTGGTCAGCAGCTGGACTAGGCAAGTGATATAGATTTATTCCAAAACAGCTTCTCTTTCTCCTCATCTCAGAATTCACTGGCATTGAGTAAAATAAGACCATTGTTTGCCTGAAATACCAGGGGTTTTTCAGTTCTAAAAACTCTTTTAAGAATACAAAACAGAAAGGAATGCAAATGGAAACAGGATTTTATTTTGTAGGTGTTTTGTTCTTTTTTTTTCATATATCTTTTTCAGAACCAATGCTCACAAGCATTAACACTATGCACACATGTAGGCAGGAGCAGGTTAATGTGTTCTTCAATTTAGCTTGAAAAAAAATCCCTTGCAGTGTGGCAAAGAAAAGCCACCAAGGGTAGCAGCAGGAATACAGGCCAAGCAGTCTCTGTTTCCTGAAGAATGACAGTGTGGAGAATGAGGATCAGTACTGACCACACACAAATGTAAACGAGGTGTGTAGTACTGTAGAATATTTTCAAAAGTATGACATAGTCAAAGGCAAGCACAGTTTTTACTTTTCACTTTTCAAAACTTGCCCAGCCGTGCTTCTTGGCCAGGGATGCATGAGAAGTGCTTGTACTGCATGCAGGGAGATCTGAGAACTGACAGCTCCAGATAGTACAGCAAGCCTAGAGCCCCTTTAAAGCAAAGGCTCTTTTGTTTAAGCAAGATCCCCTGAGGAAATGGAGCTAAGGGCAGATCTGTGCTCACTCCCTCTCCAAACTTGCATTGAGCAAGAGAAACAGGACACAGGTTGACAGAGCAAGAGCAGCAGGCATGCACTTGCCTAGCCACAGTATGATTGGTGCTGTGGAAAGCCTACAAATGCAAGGTGAGGTCTGTCCTGGCAATTTCTGTGTGGGAGCAAGTGCTGGACTCTGGAGAGAGGGAGAGAACATGCTGATACATTTAGTTGGTAAGACAAACACACAGCCCCAGGATTGGTGGTTGTATTGAAAGGCTGCCAGGAGAAGATGAGGGCCAGCTTTCTGTCCTGACTCCTTTTGTGTGAGAACAGTTGCTGGACATTTTCAGTACTGGAGTAGCACTTGAGTGTGTGATGGTACCTTTAGCTGGCAAGGCAAGGACATAGCTCTATCTGGTGGTGCTGTTGAACAGGGACAGGGGGAGGAAAAAGCCAGTAATGTCCTGCTTTTTGTCCTGCCACCTTTTGTGTGGGACCCATTGCTGGACATTTTCAATTTTGCAGCTGGGCACTGTGGAGACTGGGACATAGTGATGGTGCCCTTACTTTGCAAGGGAGGTGCATTGCTGTTAGTGTTGGTATGAAAAGCCCTGCCAGAGGAACATCAAGGCCAGCAACCCCAACAGCTCGTTGTCCTGGCCCATTTTGTGTGGGAGGAGTTACTGGGCATTTTCAGTTTTGGAGCTGGACTCCCCCAAGAATGCAGGAATATGATGGTACTTTTAGTTGATAAAGTTAAATATATAGCACCAGTGTTGATGGTGCTATAGAAAGGCTGCCAAGAGAAAGTGAATGCTCTTCAGAAAGCTCTTTTACATTTTTTACAAAGAGTGTTAAAAAATTTGCTGGTGTCTGCTAACATTTGTGTGTGTCAAGTTCGGGGGTTTACCTGTGATACTACCACAATTTGTCCTGAATGACACACTTTCCTTATTGCTGCTTAATTTTGTGTTGTTGACAGATCAATAAAACACTTGTGTCCCAATTTGCTTTAAGATGCCTGGAGTGGGTTTTCCTGACAATACTCAGGCAAAATGACACAAATGTTTAGGTCAGTTTAAAAAAAACAACAAAAACAGTTCAATTAAATATCGCTGAAGGAAAGGGTAGAGATTGACAATAGATCACCCCAACAAGTTTGTTTGCATTCTTGGACTGCCAAAGGCTTTCTCTCTCCCATAAGATTTATTTCTGGCATGATCTCTCAGGGTAAAAGGGAAAGCCACACAGTTTGTTATTGGAGATAGTGCTGTAGGCTGAAGGAGACAGCCCTGGCTGGGCTCCTCACTGAAATTAAAAAAAATTTGTGTCTATCTGTATCTGTCTTTTTATGCAAAACTCTTATTATTCACATTGAAAACAACAGTACAAAATGCCTCTGCCTCTGGCCAGACCTGTTACTAGATGAACAAAATCACCTCTTAGAAACAACTGGGAAAAAACGGTATGCACACATATCTATACCACTGCCTATATGTATGTATGTCTATAGTCCTGCATTTATCTCTAGCTCTTTATGAATCTCTGTACCCAACTCCTGGGTTAGTGCAAACAAGCCCTCACATCACAGCAGTACTTGTCAGTCCAGTGGAGGGCCTCTACTGAAGGCAGCAGTTGGAAACAGCAGAGCTGCATCCGGGGCAAAGGGACTCAAGCTAGAGGGAGCTGCAGTGGCAATGCTCTTGCAAGAGCACTCATGAACAGAGCCGGGAAACAGAAGAAACTATGAAGGGACAACTTATTGCTGGTTCATGGAATGACCTGAGTTGGTACGGAAAGGGAAGGATTGGTTCTAGAAATAAAGGCTCAAGAAATAATGACCTCCTTATTCAGGAAAAGAGGCAGGTCATGAGGACAAAGAGGTATCTCTTCTGTGTGTTAGAGAAACTTGTGGTGTGTGGCATAGGCTGCCTTTCAGAGAGCTTTTCAGGAGTCATCTCTTTTCCTGACCTTGTAAACCACATCTCTTCTTGCTATTCCTCCCAATATCTCCGTTAACATTGATGCCATTGACATGCCACACATATGTATTTGATATATGCAGATAATGCATTGAATTACTACAAATAATTCCCATTATGGTTGTTTGTAAATCACTGATATTACCTGTCAGGCTAGTGAGAATTTGGCATATGAATGTTTTCTCTGCCTATGTTCTTCCACACAAAATCTCTCCAGCAAGACATGAACCTTAAGCTTTAAGCATATAAATGCTGAAGGAAAATAACAAGCTTGTCAGTATTTGAGCATATTAAGAACAATATCTTGTTCCTTTATAGACTTCCTGCTTGGAGAAATTCTGTGTACAATGGCCAAACCCAATACTGATCAGACAGAAATTAATTTGCTTACAAGATAATATGTCCTGTGAAGCATCTAAAAAGGATCAAATGAAGGAAAGTGAGCCTTGGAAGGTCTGCAGTTTCAGCTTGAGGAAGCTTGCAGGAAGGATAAATTCTAGTTTTGAATCTGCTCAGTGTGAAAAATGTGACTTGCAGGAGAAGTATGCTCCTGTGAGATTTCTCTTCCTTGTTCTTTCCCTTTCAGGTAGAAATATTGTGAGAGAAAATTTCACAAGATAAGGCAGAGAAGCAGCATTCCTGTATGAAAAATACTTATTCAGCATATCAATTTGTTTCAATAGACACATTGTGACTCGATAAACCTCATCATATAATCACACAGCATTGCAGAAAGCAATGACAACAAAAGTATTACACTTCCCCTAAGCATCAATTAAGCCTATAGTTCTGCTTCATTAGGAACAGGTTAGCTGGTACTCAGTGAAAATAATAAGGAGCATAACCAAGGTTGTCTTTCAGTCTGTGAAAATTCCAACAAAGAAAGAGCTCTAACAAGTAAAACTGATGCTGTGTGATGGATCTCAGGCTCAAGAGAAACCTTCAGCTCAATGAAGCAGAGGATGGAAAAGACAAGTCAGTGGCTCTATGCATAATTTCCCACAATACACAGCAGAAGCATTAGCAGAAAGAAACCATTTCTGACTGAAAGCATTTAATTCTAGAAATTATTGAGAAGGAAAACAAAAAAGATCACCACCGTCATCTTTTCATGGCTGCTTCACAGAGCAGATGTGCCTTTAAAAGTGTAAACAAATATTCTTTGTTTTGGAATTGGGAAGAAGGTGGAGATTGGCTCATCTATATCCAGAGAGGCATAACTCATCTTTCTAGGGTCAGCTTCATTTAATACTTTAATCAATGATCTGGACTCTTTCCCAAGGTTGCAAGATGGAGTGATTTCAGCAGCCACAGCACAAAGGAAGGCTGATCCCCCTGTCCCCCCTTCTCCGTGGTGCTCCATGAGAGCTGCTCAGAGATATACTGAGCGCACTCAGTCTTGGAGAGAGTCCGATGCGCTTCGTGCACAGAAAAGTTTCCTAGTCCTTCTGTGTTTAAGCTTTCCTGAAAACCCTTTTTAAATTGAAGGATATTTGGGACTCTGAGAGATTTAAAGTTTGTGATCCTACTTTGAGGTGAGATTTAATTCGCAGCACAGCATGCTGGTTTTTACATTAAGGAAAATAAGTGCTACTTTTTTTTCACAGGTAAAATTTTGGAAATTGAAAGCTAGTGAGGTCTCCATATTTGGGCACAATTTTTTGAAAGACCTGGACTTATGTGGTTTACATTTAGTTGTTTGCTGGTAAGTGGGGTACATTTTGTTTACTAAGTCCACCTAGATGAGTTTTCCTATGTTGTTGTTCATCAGCAGCACTAGATAGTGCTGTGTAAACACCTAATTCCCCAATGTGCAGCTCCAAATATGAAAACATCTAGTCACTCAAATGACATGTATATATGTTTTTCTGGCCTTCCTGGTCCATGTGCAGAGTCTTGAGCACAGCACACTCAGATGGCCAGATATGTGCTAAAGATGTTTTCTAACTCTTGGAGAGACCAGCAACCAAAATGCAAATATCTGACAAAAATATAACTCATGCAAGTGCCAGGTGAGAAAGCTGTTACTGCCTCTACCCTTAACTACATCTATTGAATTGCAGCAGACAGCCTTTTATCTTCACTTTTGAGATCTATGAAATACATAATCCCTGAGTCTCACAGTCAGGATGCAGGGTTTTCCACTGAAACCACCACTAAAATTTTGATTCCACCTCCAAAATTTTGTGCATCCAAGGATTGCTCCCAGAAAGCTTGCACTGTTATTATGTACTTTGAACAGCCTCTCAATTGTACTATAAATACTGGGTCTATGCTCTTTCCTTCCTATGGAAAAGTACTTAATCCTTCTCTTCCAAGAGGCCACCATCAAAATTTCCATTCCACTTGCAAAACTCAACATATCCAATTATTTCTCTCAAGACAAAAGGTGCCAGAATAAAATGGTCTTGCCTGTTATTACCCCCTGGCCAGCCTTTCCTTCTTTTGCCAGTGTTCTTTAACATTCTAGTTTTGCTAATTTCTTATCTATATCACTACATATATATTTAGAGAATATAAAATTATTCTTAAGGCATATGAAATGGATTAAGTTAATAAAAATGGTCTCTGGAGACCATTTATATTAATGAAGCATCTGCTACTCTTTCCTCTAAGAATCCTTATGGAGAGCATCATGTTCTTTCTGTCGTGTTTCTTTGCAATAAGCACACATTTGGCACATATTTTGTTGTTACTCCTCTCTTCCCAGCGACTTCATCTTGTATAAGTTGGTCATCTTTGTTATTACAGATGGCAATAACCAAGAAGTTTCAGGTCGCCTTAGCAATATGGTCATTAATGCAAGCTGTACAATCATGTAATTCTCATATAAAGAGGGCCAGCATGGAGTTGTGAATGTTTCATGTTGTGGCATCACAGCATTCTGCCATATACATTGCCTTAAACATCTGATTTTCATAATGTAAATAAAAAATAAATACAGTCTTATGGATCCTATAAGTCTTCAGATCTTATAAGATCTGAAACATGTGAGCATCCTCTCATATTAACAGAGGTTTACACTTTATATACTTAAAGAGGATTACTCTTAGAGCTTGGCTTATTCACTGCTATGATATGCTGTCCTCAAACACTTTTCTGAGCAGGTGAAACATGATTGTGCAATTCTTGTACACCTCTTTAAGCAGTGGGGAAATTGTTTTGATTTTTATGCAATTGCTTTGGATTTATAACTACCAAGAAGAGAATCAGTACTGGTCACACAGTAGTTACTGAGAACTATTTTTAGGTAATACTTCTCTGTTTAAACACACTGGGCTGAAGTTTTAAAACCTTTGTTTTGGTTTCACTGTCAGGGAGAGAAGACTACTTACCAAGGGAGGTTGTGGCAGGTGAAAATGGATGAAACTTTTTTATGTGTTTTCCACATGTTAACCTGTATATGTAGAAGCTATGCCTTCTTTTAGTACACAATGGTTCTTTTTTGCTTTAGGAAATTATTATTTGGGAAGTACATATCTTCACATAAGCTTTTTCTTTGAAATGCACAGGAATTGTAGACATAGGCTTTTATTAAACAGAAAATAGCTTTCTGTTAAAAAATATCTTTTGATTTAATACATGATTCTTTATTCTACTGACACTACATTTTCTTTAGACTTTCCCTCAAGCAATTTCAGCAATTGTACTGTCATTATTGACAGTCTTGTGAAACAGTGGTTTTTAATATTTTAAATAAAATCCAGGTCAATTACAATTCCTTTCTTGTCCCAGTACACTAATCTTCACATCATGTTTTTTATTTGGAAGCAGTTCACAGACCAGGTAGGAACTGGTAGAGATCTCTGATCAGTTTGTCACTCGTATCTCACAGGCGACTTAAATAGAAGATATCATAGAATGATTTAAACTACCATTTTGCTGGGTTTTTTTGCCATCCCCTAGTCATTCTCTGTAGTTAGTGCCTCTCTTTGAAAATATTGATAATTGAATTAATAAACCAAGTAAATAATGAATTCTTCCCCTAATGGTGTTTGACTGTTTTTATTCCTGTTGGTACACATAAACAGGAAAGATCTTCTGATGTATTGGATATCCTTGAAATACCTTTCTTTCTCAGAAAGCAAAAATGTAGTCTGTTACTACCTGAATACACTAATCATTAATGAAGAAATCAGAACTTGCAGAACATCTAGTTCTGAATAGTACTATCTACTAGCAGTTTTTCTCTTTTTCTTTTGTACAAAATCAAGTAGTAAAAGGGTTACAGGAATATTCTTCAGCACTGAGAAGCAATAAAAACATGGCAGGAAACAGAACAGGATAGAACTTTTAAAGTTTCTCTATGCAGCCTTGTATATGTCTTATGTCCTTCATTCACTTCCCTTGTTATGTACCTTTTTTGCAATAGCTATGTACAAGAAGCTTGTGGGCAGACTCCTGGTGCTCTACAGAGAATTGTGCCTGTTTAAAAGACAAGGGGTAGCAAGTGGCTTGGCCAATTCTTTGGGGTGAAGCCAGTGAAGGGAGCAATGCTGGCACATGGCAGACCAGTGGCCATGAGCTGGGTCCGGGTCTGCATGTTATTAGGGCCTAAGCCTCCCCACCTCTGAGATGCAAGAACTGGCTATAGACTGGGCAGAGTCTGAGGAGAGTTATGGCAAATGTGTCAACAGAGAAAACAGATGAAGTTATTTTGTGTGGGTGAGGCTGAGCCTTTAGAAGGTGTCTGGACACATCCCAGGAATAATTTGGGCTTTCTGAATGAACCCCAAGTAGTCCTGAGGAGGAGTAAGTTGTCAGCAGACCTGAATGCCCTATCCTTTGTGAGACTGAGCAAAGCCAGGTGATTCTTTATCTGGCTTCAGACAACAACTTTGTACACCACCATGATCCTCATCTGTTAATCAGTTAGTAAACTTCAGTGTGATATGTCTGAATTCCTTTCTTAGAGCTGGAAAAGGTATTTCAGTGTGTGGCAATTAAACAGCTGAAAAGAGAATGGTAAAACTTAAATGCATCCTTTTGCTAATGATCTTCCAGAGTGTTAAATAGGAATTGTTTGCTTAAATTATGACTGGTCCCTTGTGAGTAGCTTCAGCCTACTGAGTTTAATTAGTCTGTAGATGTTATTCTCCTGGTTTTATTTAGTTTTAAGTAAGATAGAGAGGGAGAAGTTAAGATGGGATACTTTCTATTATGTTCTTGATTTTTCCCATATGTCAGGGTTTTCTATGCTTTTTGGAGAACACTGAACTTTAAAAAATGCAAGGACAGAGTAAAAGAACTCTGTTTGAAATCTGTTTTGGCAGAGATTAAGAGAGAAATGAAAAATTATTTTCTTTGTCTATAAATACATTTTTTAAAAAATTTACATTACCTGCTGGGATGTTGGATTGCATTCCAAATACACATAGCATCCCTCCTCACTAGGAAAGCATTGCTATCTCCATTGTATAGGTAAAGGCTAGATGTCTGTCTTGGTTTGAAAGACAGGTGTCTGCCTAAGGAAGGCAGGGGCCTCTCTTGAAATGGGAAATGTAAACCTCCTTCCTCTGAATAATTATAATATTGAAATTAAGGGGCTCTTGGGCAAAAATGTGGGGATAACAGTTCTTTATTAGAACAGTTTCTTTACTAGAAAAATAAAGTAAAAATGCAGTCATATAATAAACCACTGACAGAGTCAGAATACAACCTGACACACTGTTGCTTAGGGTGTTGGAAGCAGTCTGATTAAGTGGTGGCTGCAGTCCTCCTGGAGTGACAGATGTGGTCCTGTTGAAGCAATGATCCTGTAGGAGGGTGCAGTTTTCCTCTGAAGGTCCAGTGGTGGTATAGATGGGTCTGGTCTTCTTGTGGGAATCCAGTGGAAAAAGGGTGCAGTAGTTTTCCAAAACTCATATCATACCCAGGCAGGAATGCTTGGCTCCTCCCCCTGGGTGGAGCATCTCACAATGGAATGATGTAATTTTATCAGTCATGCAATGAGACACAATGGCCCATTAACAGAAGATATCTCCTGGGACTGAGGATGGGTCATGGATGAGATAAAGAACACCGCTCCACCTGGTTTCAACAGATGGTGATAGAATGCACACTTCTGGTTACATCTTGTGTCTAAGACAATGTCAGAAAAGACTCTCAAGGTCTCTGCTACCCAGGCTTGAATTTTTGCTCTTGCAAGAGCTACAGAGCACTCTCACTTGTGCCACTTCATTTGGAATGCTTCCAAGCAGAAGAGTCAATTACATGGTTCAAGGCAGAGTATAATTGGACTTAAAAAGCTTGTCTGGCCAATTCAGTCATTATTTAAAGGAGTGAGGAAGAAAAGAAGCTGGGCAGTGGATATTCTTCATTTCGCCATGATCATGGGAGTGTGGTAAGGGGATTTGCTATGTTGGTGTGACAAATGTGATAAAATCCTAACTTCTTCCACTGACTCTGCTTTTAGAATGTGTGTCCAGCTCAACTGAGGAGAAAACCCAGGGGCCTGAACACTAAAACTTTATATCCTAATGCTCTGCCCTAGGTGGGAAGGCCTATTGCCTGTGAAGGGTGGATTGACTGTTCATAGTGAAAAATTCAGCAGGTGACATACCCGAGCTTCATTCCCAGTAATGCCCTGAATTAATCTAGAAGGTTACTCATTATTTTTTGTACCAGTGAAAGCCCCTGGGTAGAGTGAGGCTATGTCTCCTGGGAAGGGAAGGCAACATCAGCCTTGGGTTCAAAGAAATGGGGAGTGTGAGCAATGTTTCCCAACAAGGTTGCTCTTCTGCAGAGTGGTCTAAGACCTTCTAGTTCTCAACCACCATGAGGTGTTTTATTTCCTCCATTGCCATGGTTACACTGTAATTCTGTTTAGCAAAAAAACCCCCGATAATTACATTTGATCTCCTACGCTGATAACAACGAATCATTTTTGTTCGGCTTCAGCTGTAAGGAATAAGGGTCATGCAATCTGAAGACAAGGGTATTGGAGAAAGGTTCTGTTTCAGGAGATAATTTGTAATGAACCTTTTAATTTATAAAATTTGTTGGTAAACTCAGTAGTCCTTTAACATACTGTGAATCTGAAGACTGCAATTTACTCTGCAGAACCCAGCCAGTGTGTTCCTGTTAATGCTGTGTGCTTTTATGTGGGTCATGGGGCAATAACACATATGGTTTATTTAGTTTATTTACATCATGTAGTGTTGGGCCCCATAAAGCTGATTTCATGCATTATATGAACAGTCATGCATTAAAGTTTTAAATCAAGTAAAATCTTCTGTAAATTTAGAAGCAAACACTTTATGCTTTTTTTCTGTTACAAAAACTTAGTAAAAAAAGTATCATATTTATCCTACTTACTTTCATAATGATTATTTTTGTTTGGAGTCTGTTCTTGCAAGGTATTGAATGCTCTGGCTGTAATCAGCAAATTTAGGCATGCAATTGAACTCTAAAGTAATAAGTTGTCATACTTTATTGAAACCATTTTAGTGCTTAAAGAGCACAGGTGCATTAAGTGCTTTGCTGGATTGAAGCCAGAATCCAAAGAGCCTTCCAAGTTCAAATCCTTAATTAACAAATTGATTCAAAGCAGTTCTTGTATCCAAGGCAACAAGAGCAATGAGATGGTTGAGTACTGAAATATCTCAGGGCATCTAAGGACAATGTGTTTTGTTAAATTATGGTTAAATATGGCTAGGTATGGTTTGCTGTAATCTGTTCTTCTCAAACAGGCAAAATCTGTCTTGATGATTTTGTGTTGATGAATACAAATGAAATAAATGTATGGGTGATAGATATAAATATTTATGGAGTTTTACTATTTGTTTACTAACTTAAAATAAGTATTTATATACCATACTACTTCGTCAATGGTTAAGGAATTTTTCTATTTTATTAGAAGGTCTTTTTCATTAGAAGGATGTTGCTGAACCTCTATATGATTTGAGAGACTTTTAAATGCGTATTTCTTTTTTCTCTCCTTCCTGGATTTTGTTTAAATGGAGAATACTTACTTGTTCTTATTCTCTAAGATTTAATTTGCCTCTTTTATGCTAAACTTACTTGGATTACTTATTAGTAATCCAAAACTGTTTAAATACTGGACAAAAAGTGAAAGGCCCTCTTTTATCTGTGACTTTACACATGAAGAGGTGATTAACCCTGGCAAACAGATGCATCCCCTGATAGAAAGGTGCCTTGCCAACTGCAATAAAAATCAGCAGCTTCTCACCCTGTACTGGGGCCTGACTACAGTGCCTATTGGGACACAATCCAGCACTCTCAGAGGACAGGACCCAAACAGCATTTGAGGATACTATAGCTGAGACAGGGATTCAAACTGGGGACAGCAACTACAATAATTGCTCTAGTAGGGAAAAAGAAAACATGGACAAGGCAACCTACACATCTATATCATCCTCCTCTCTTATCATAGATAAGAATTTTGTTGTGTACAATATACACAAATGTGGCTGCTGTTTTGTGCACTGAGGACTGACTAATACTATAATAGTTATTGTCTTGTGGGATTAAGTTGACTGTTGAGGGCAGGATGAAGGACATCAGAAAGCTCTGCTAGATGAACATACATTATATAAAATATACCAAACCACTGATAGCTGCTTATGCTTTGCTACTGCACAAATGGTTATTTTTCCTGTTTGCTGATTCACCAAATCAATCAGGTTCACTTATTCTCTTTAGAGGGAGGTGAAGTCATAACAGATCTCTTGAAAGCTACTTTGTCATGAACAAAATAAACAATGAGGAAGTCTATGGATTGGTCTATGCTGAAGTGGTGACCATGCATGTTTATGGAAGTTGATGGTAAAGTTTTGGCAGTGATACAGCTATATTAGCACTACTTAAAGCTGGGATATTAGTTTGATGAAGAGAAGCCTGGACAAGGAATCAGGTTTTAAGTCCAGCATTGACAATGTAAAGAGTTTGGACTGAAGTATGTTGAAGGCTGAACCTTTGTTCTAGAAGTGGTTTAAACAATGAAAGCATTGAAAATCTTACATATTGTAGCCTCTTATTCCCTGCACCAAGTGAGTTGGTCATATTCCTCCAGTTTATACCCTAACACCTACTTTTTTCTCTTTTGACAACAGTGTTTTTTAAAATTAAGAAGCCACCATGCCTGTTCTGTAATGAAATAGTGGGCATTACTTACTTACAGCACTTATTTACTACTATGACTTCAAGGTCATTCCCTAGGATCCCTGTGCAGCCTGTTTGCCAGACAAGCTCTGGACTCCATAGGCTGCCAAAACAGCCCAGCCATCTGCCCTGTTGTAATGAGCTACACATCTCTTTTATATATATTGTTATTCCACAGCAAAATCCAACACAAATATTTGGTAGGTGCGGGCAGCTCCTGCACAATCTTAAAATAAAAGCAGAATTTAAGATGGAAAAAACTAGTTGAAGCAGATGTAGTTGTCCATAGTACCTTTTTTCAAGAACGGAACTTTAAGAACCCCTTAATCCTTCCTTCTTTTTTCCTTCTTCTCCTTTAGAGAACACTTTGCCATATTTCAGTGTGATAAAAGCTGGACATAGGTCCATCTTTGGAAGAACACTGGTATGTAGTGTGGGGTCAATTTATATTTCAGGCTTTTAAGTGGAACTGTGTGGGAAGAGGTGGGATGGAGTTGAGCCGTGGGCTGTGGGACGCACCTGCAGAAGGACATGACAGCACAAAGAAGCACATGGCAGCACAGAGAGGCTTGTTCTTGGGGTGAGGAAGTGTCACATGGCGGGCCCCTATGGAGAGGGGTCTGCTGGAAGCTGACAGACAGGTGAACAGCACATGATCACCCCATAGAAGGACGTTCAGAAAGTGTGTTGCTGACCTGGCAACGTGAGATAGGTAATGTAGGGAAATACTGTACCTTAAGGAAGTGCATAAAACCAGCTTGTTTCTTTGAATAAACAATTCAGATTCCCTGCTGGTCTGACACCATGTGTCACTTGCCCACAGAACTGGAAGAAATTATGAAATTGAGGTTTCAAAGAGAGGTGAGTAATACGAAGTTTATTTTTCTTTTTAATTTAACACTTCACCTGCAGGGTGAAAACCACATGTTGAACAATGAAACTAAAGTAACTTAGTTTTAGATGATGTCAGATAACCCTTCCTTTGTGTGTGAAGGTAAAATAAAATGCCAGGTTTTTTTTCCTCTTCTATGTTTTTAAAAAAGTCACATTTAACCTTTTATTCATCATTATCTTATTTGCTTGTTGTGGTTTCCCAAGGCTCTTACACGTTAACAATATCTGCATTGTGCAAGTGCTTGTGGATCCTGTTATGTTATACACTTGTGGGACAAAAAGGCTAGCTCATGTTGCACTGAGATGTGTTTATAATCTGTTCACGTCATTCTAGAGACAGGGCTTGAAGAATGGTGGGGAAGTGGAGTTGCGAAATGTTTGAACTCTGAGGATACAAATTAATACTGACAGTATGTTTAGAACACCAGAACCCTTCTAGGCTTGCATATGTTAAAGTAATATTGGGTATTTACTTAAATGAAACTGTGTATTTATTTAAATTATTAAAGTAATACTGGATATTTATATTTATTATATATAAGACAATTTATATAACAGATTTTTTAAAGCTCAGTGTTCATTATCTTATAATGAAAGCAGTTTACAGAGAAGGAAAGAAATGCTTCTGTGGACATATTGTCTTACAAACCTTGGAGGGTTAGCTTAAAGCTTAGAACTACTTGCATAAACAAGTAGTTCTAAGATTTAATTGCATGCTCCTTGTTTGGAGACTATGGAAAATTAGTTGGAGTTTTTAGGGATTGGAGAAGCTGAGTCACTTATTAAAAAACTCTACAATTCTCTGCCCCAAATAAAAACCAAAGCTCCTCAACAAACAACAACCAAAACCTCCTCCCACTTTTAGGTATTTGAGATAGATGCTTAGTGATGGGCAGAGCAGGTAAGTGTTCAAGTTCTGTAAAAGTTAATGGGAACTAGATGCTTCACTCCTTTTAAATCTAATAATTACTTTTTGCAAACCTATTGTCCATCAAAATGAGTTGCATTTGAATGAATAGGTCCCAGAAGTCCCTGAAGCAGTCCTGAAAATTTCATTTTTCTCTTCTGTGCACAACCTTCTCACTCACCCTTTTTTGGTGTGTGTAGACTGTTAAAGCCTGCAGCTGAAAGATAAAAATTTCTTTGTCATTTTAAAAATACTATGCTCTTCTGGTGAAAGAGAAAGCAAAGCAAACAGCAAATAAACATTTGAAACTGTAGCCTTTAATAGTTCATGATCACCCTCTCTGAAATATAAAATATGTCTGACTGAGTTTAGAATGCCTTCAGTAGAATGTAGCTTTGGAATTGAAGAAGAAATTAAGGAAAGCATTATAGGAAAGGTTATATGCTTCTGCTCACAAACTGAATTGTAATGTAGAATAGGGAAGCAAACCAAAGCAGTCTAACCACTGGTTAGACTTTAGAATAGAGTTACTTCTATCAGTCTATAACATGTGACCACAAAAGTATATTTGTTCTGGACTCCTGCTCCTACAGGCAGCAGTGGAAGTAGTGTTATCTCGCTATCACCTTAAAATATTTGATCCTCTTCTTGTCTGTAGGTAATGAACTGAGGAGGTCTGTTTGGAATCCTGTCCTAGATATATCTTTTTCTATTGACTATTCTGGTATTCATGAGTATGTGAAGTGGTTAGTGCATATGGCAAAGTTTTCAAACTCTGCCAAAGTTTGAATAAATGTCTTCTTCTATGCCTTGTCACCACTCTCTAAGAAGCCTAGCATTTCTAGTGTGGCAGAATGTATGTTCTTTTATTATAGTTTTCATAGCAGGATGAAATACAAGCCTCTTCTAAAATTGCAATTCTGTCAGGCCTGTGTCTGTGTATTCTTCTAGTGTAATTAATGACTGATACCCTGGGCAGGTTAGGAACTTCCCAGCTGGTCTCTGCAGAGATGAGATGGACTGTTTTGTGACAGTGAACTGACTTTACATAAGGTGATTTAACTTCTATCTTCAAATCCAAAACATTTGCAAGACATTTGAAGGCTGTGTGTTTTCTTCCTGAACAGTGCCATCTGCACAAAAATATGAGACTGGTGAGATGAGTAGATCTCTAGTATCATTGCAATGAACTGTCTGGATCAGGCATTGCCTCATGTTCATCTGCCAGTTCCTGCTGTGCTGCTGGGCACCAGCCCTGGTTTAAAAGACAGGTGTCTTCCAAGAAAGGCAGGAACGTTCCTGTAACGGAAAAGATAACCCCCTCCCTCCAATTTATTATAGCTTTGGAATTATGAGGCTTTCAGGCAAAGATATTGGAAAATGAATAACAGTTGTTTACTAGAAAATATGTTTTTTCATCTATTTTGAGTAATCACCTGAACCAATGTTTGTTCTCACTCTTTCATTGATATCGATGCAAATGAGTAGGCATGCAGCAATGGCACATTCCATAAAAACTTCCACGATACAGATTGTATACAATCAGCCTGTAGGGCACTGCTTGTTGTTTTAATCCCTACAGACTATCTTCAGCACAGCTAACTCTCTCAGGTACTGGATACATTTCTCTGCAGCATTCCTCTGCTTGGGTGCACTACTAGATCACCCTTAAGAGAATAACTTTTACTCACACTTGACAGAGGTAGCCTTCAGAGGCTGAGAGTTTCTGTCCTCTTTCCAGTCTTGTTGTCAGTGTTTGCATCCCAGGACAGGGATCTCAGTTGTATGGCTTCACTATCACCTAGTTTCATAATAAGGGCTCCAATATCCCAGCATCAAATCAGCTAGGTCACCAGGAGCTCACTCTGAACTAATTTTGCATATCTTGCAGCTCACTCAGGGATAGGGAGCAGTTGGTTATCTCTGGCCCTGCTTTTTCCTCCTGTTGTGAGGGCCTGTCCCANCTGAGAGTTTCTGTCCTCTTTCCAGTCTTGTTGTCAGTGTTTGCATCCCAGGACAGGGATCTCAGTTGTATGGCTTCACTATCACCTAGTTTCATAATAAGGGCTCCAATATCCCAGCATCAAATCAGCTAGGTCACCAGGAGCTCACTCTGAACTAATTTTGCATATCTTGCAGCTCACTCAGGGATAGGGAGCAGTTGGTTATCTCTGGCCCTGCTTTTTCCTCCTGTTGTGAGGGCCTGTCCCAGTTTGAAGGACAGGTATCTGCCAAGGAAGGCAGGTACCTCCCTTGGAATGAAAAATATGACCAGCTTCCCTCCAAATTATTACAACTTTGAAATTACAAGGCTTTCAGGCAAAGATATGGGAAAAGGGATAGCAGTTCTTTACTAGTATATATGTGTATAACAAGGCAGACAAACAACAACAGCACAACAAACAAAACCCCGCACCCCCAGCGCCAGCCTTCTCCCGGCCGCAGGCCCTTTCCCCTTTGCTGCAGTTCCGGTCACAGCCAGCAGGGGCGCTGGTGGCTCCCGGCCGGGCAGGGCAGGTGCGATGATTGCCCCTCGCCTGCAGGGGGCGCTGTGGTGTGAACCCAGCTGCATCTCCGCACGAGTAATGGTGGCTGAGTCAGCAGAAGAGAGGGATGAGGGGCTTCCTTTGTGAACTCATGGGGGGCAGGGGGGTCTCAGTGCCACTCAGGAAGCTGGACTGCACCAGGAAACTTTGGAGCAGCAGGCTGGAACAGCAGAGGTGGGTACACCTGGGGTGGCAAACAAAGTGTAGCAAAGTCTCTGGAGTCGTTCCAAAAACTGCAGGGTGTCTGTGTGGGCACAGGGTGTCCGGTTAAAGTATAGCAAAAAGCTCAGAAGCAGCAGTGGAAAACAGTAGGGCTGGGCAGGCTATCACTCCCTTGGATAGCTCACTGGCAAAGGCTGGTCCTGGGGTCAGGCCGCTGCACAGAGGGCACATCCTGGACAGGAGGGCTCCTGGCTCCCAGCTCCTAGTGCCGCACACGCTGGATCTGGGCCCCCGGGCAAGCAGAGGAGCAGAGAAGCAAGTCAGCAAGCTACAGTCACAGTCCTGGATTTCTTCTTCTGTGTAGGGGTGATTGCCACCGGCACAGGGAGTTCCTCAGGTTCCTCTGTATTTTGGGTGGCCTGAGTGTGTACTGGTCTGCTTTCCTCCTTTGCCTCCTGAAGGTGCTGTCTAGTACTGAGCAGTGTTCAATAAGTAGCATCCAGGACACCACTACACTGCAATAAATCACTCGTCTCTGGAGTTGCCATAGCATTCTCCTTGTCACTTTAAGAATACCCTGTAGTTGTTCGAGGGTGAATTTCCAGACCACTGGAGCAGAGAATTTCCTCAAAAACTGGCCCATTTTCTCCCACCTTCCATGCCAGTCATAATGATCCTCTCTCAGGGTAGATCTCTAAATGACCTTCCTAGAAATATCCATCCTGACTCTGAATATGGTGTGGACTGACTGGCAGACTTAGAAACAAGAATATGCTTTCCTTAACATCCAAAGGGAATTAAAAAATCTCGAAAGCTGCTGTAGCAGTCCTGAAGGAGAAAGAGGGAATGAAAAGCTGGAAAAATAATTTTTCTCTTTCCCCTCACAGACTGGGTATGATTATTAATGAATTTGCAGAGGTGGCACCCAAGGTCAGGGCAGCAGAGCAACGCTACATACACATCCCAAATGATTATCATTGCCTTTGGTGTTATCATGTCCTAAGATGATATCACACACTACAGCAACAAAGCAATTTTGATCCCTCTCCGTACTCTGAAAAATATAATAATGATGAGCGCATACAGGAATGTATGCAGGATTAGGTACCACACTCGCATGAATAGACCTTATGACAAGTGGCTTTGCACCTAATACACAAATGTTTAGATCAAAATTGTTTCCAACCTGCTCTGGGAAGATCTGTTATTGTTACAACCCTTTGTGCCCCATATTGCACAGAAAATAAGGCTGTCATGGTTTAAGACTTGTATTCTTCAGTTTAGTGCTCTCCCCAAACCCATGCTAGAACTTGCCTACCCCCTTCTTCCAGCTGCAAGCACAAAAATGAACAATTACAGGTTGAGATAAGAACACGTTATTGGAAATAACAATGATGTATGGAAACAAATAGTAGCAGCAACAATTACAAAAGTGTACAAAGAGGGTGATTTACATGAAAAATGCTCACCACAACAGGGGCAATGATCAGCAGTGGTGGATAGACCCTCCACCTGCCATGCTTTTCCCTGACCTCAAGCCACAGTCACCTTTTCCTTGGGAGCAAGAATACTTACTTATCCTGGCTGATGGTGATATGAGGTGGTATAGAATAACAACCTAGACATGTCCACATGGCTCCAGACTCTGCTGCCTCATGGCTAATGGGAAAAAAATAATTTTGTCCTTGCCAAAACCCGGACATCTTGTGAGAAGAAAAATGGTATAGCTAAAACACTTTAGTGAAGAATTAATTATGTTGGAGTTGCATGAAGGAACCAGACTGTCTTAATATGTCCATGAACAGAATGAAACTAAATAGATTTTTTTAAAAATCCAGCTACTTCCTTGCTCCCCTTCCCCTGACTCTAGCAATACCACTGTGTGTTAGTGTGTGTACTTACACTGAAGAAACACTTCTCCTGACACACTGCTCCCTCTGCAGTCCAAGACGTTTATTTCTCTGCTCATCCATTCTTCATTTCTGTGTATTCCCTTGTGTCTCCTGAAATCATTCAGGTTATCTGACAGCTTGGTTGCACATAGCATATTGTAGCAGCAGCCTCATGGATAGTAGTTCTGTTTTACCACACCTTGGTATCTGCATGGTACTGTGAACGACTGGGGACCTCTTCCATTTTTTCTGCCACTGCTAGGATGTAACTCAGACAAAAATTTGCATGGCTGAAAGTATTTGATTATTTAGGCAGTTTTCAGGCAATGCCTCTTCTGCTGCTGGCTGTTCTGGGTAGGCTTAGAACATGATGCTCATCAAAAGTAGGTTAATGGGGACCAGCTGTCCACTTGACATTGCCAGACTTTGGATAGGCAAGGTGGCATGGAGGAGTCTTTGCTCCATGGGTACAGACAACTCCAAACCCCAGCCTGGTCATTGATGCAGCAATTCTGAAGAGCCAGTGGAACAGTGCTTACTATTTCTGACCTGAAAGTGAAAAAATTACTCTGCTCTGTCCTGGTACTTAACAATGAAGGGCAGGAATCAGCTCCTGTATAGCCACAAACTCAATTTTTAGGCAAATAGATAGATTAGTCAGATAGGCTCTTTCTGGATGCAAAGAAAAACAGTGTAGAATGATCCCATCTCTGGAGGTACTTATGCTTCTTCCTTGATTACAGAGGGTGTCCACCTGATTAACTTAGGCCGAAGGCCTGCTTTTCACATGTCTGGTATTTAACTGAAATTAATTGCTTTCTGGGCTTCCAGCTTTCTTCAAAGGTAGTTCAGAGTCCTGGGATGAGAGCTACCAGTTGCAATACAGAGATTTAGCCCAGAATGGGTTAGCAAGAAGTAGATGGCAGCCAAATGGAATTATATTTTGTGCAGGGTTTCTTATACTTGAAATAATATACTACATATCTGAACTAGTTTTGCTGCATCAGATGTTTTTGGAAGGTGCAGGGTTTTATAGATATATAAAAAAAGTCTATCTGGAAATTCCTGATACACTCACTTTTCAATAACTTAAAAAAAATCAGATTAAAGGAATAAGATAAATGGAAATGTCACTATGGCCTTTGACAACAATGGAATTCTCTTTATGAAAAATATGATTGTTAATCTCTGACTTTTTCGTAACAGTAAGACATTAGCTGACACTGTATATAATTCAAGGGAGGCTTCTCTTCAGTAGCTTAAGTATGCTAATGATTAAAGCATTCATTATGGGAATGTTGTTTTTAATGATTTGGTGGTTTGATCAGAGAAATAAAATTAGTTAATATTGAAATGGAAGTAAATCTGCTGCATACGTGTTGATCGTAGTCTGATACCTGTTGCTCATTTCCTGTAGCATGGCCTCCGCACTCCTACTAACTAGAGAGGGAACCCAGAGTGACTGCCCTTAAATTCAGCTCTTACTGTTATATACCTGAAGCAGACAGTGTGGAAATATCTTCTTCTCCTCTCTTTCCTTTCAGGATAGTATTTGCTGATCTAATTCTTCTGTAGACAAGGCAGCTTTGCGCTGACATTTTCTCAAGAGGTTGGGTAGAACAATGACCAGTGTTTGCACGTGCTATAAAAAGTTGTTTGTATGTATGCTGTTGTGGTGTGTGGGGTTGTGCTATGTGGATATTTAAAATCACCCTTCTGAGGCTTAATTTCCATTTAATCAAGTAGATCTGTATCAACACAGAAAACAGATAGTTCTCAAAGAGTATATAGTCTGCATTCATGTAGCATGAAGAGCACTTTAATCTGGTCAAAATCCTTAGGTCCTGGGTAGCTGTAGCAGGAAGTCTACTTTTTAATACCTTTTGAAAGTTGTAGTTGTATCTCGTTTTACTTATGTTTGTATGATTGAAGAAGGAGCAGCTGGCTTAGGGGGGGAATGGCTTGGAGCACCTGTAGGGAATTATTAGGTTGTTCATGTTATCTGGATGCTTCTTAATTATTTTTAGATAACTTGAAGAGCAAACAGATTTATTCAAATTGTGTTTTTGAATGCATCAAGTGTGAAAATCTGGCCAGAAGTAATATCTGCTGTTCAGGTAGAAACAAGTGTGCACTCTGGATGTATGAAAATAGAGAAAAGCGATGCTCTCAACTTATTTGGGAAGAATGATATGTAATTATTTTACCATGTGGAACAACAGTATGTTAAAAGCCACATATTGACAGGAGTAGGCTGGCATTCAGGACACTGGTTAAGAAGCTGTTCAAGCACCACAGTTCAGTTTTTCCTCCAGGCTGGAGGCAAAGGAGCAGATCTTGATTCTAAGAACTAAGGCAACTTTTCTGAATCTGGTGAAGTTGCACTGATTTGCACCATCAAAAAATCTGGTTCCAGAGGGCTGTACCTTTCTGGCACCTCAGCCAATGGGGAAAGGAAGAAGGCAACATGCAGCCGAGAGTTTGGATGAAACGGAGGCTGCACCCTCTGAAACCCTGAGTGAGAGAGAGAAAACCCCGTGGGCTTGTGTCCCAGTGAACTCTCTCCCTTTATATGGATGAAGTTGAAGGACTCGTCTGTCTCCTTTTTGGACATAAACTCTGGTGTTAGTGGATTTTCCTGACAGATTGGTATTTGGTTGAGATGATCATTGGTTAAAATAGACTTCCTGAAAACATGCAAACTATTCTACACATAGGAAAGAAAAGGCAAAATATCAAAGTAACTGCTGTTTTATGGGCTGCCAAATCAAAAGTCATCATGTAGACTGTGGTCTTTTTACAGAAATAATCAAAACATTTTTGATTCACTGGTGCTTTTTACCTTAAAGAGGTAATGTTCAGGTAATTTACAAACGACACGTCTGTTGCTGTACATGGCAGTGAACTGCAGCCACAAGAACAACCTGGTAATCTATATTGGTACTTCCTGTCAGTGGAAGATAAACCACCTATACCTTGGATGCATCTGTAGGAATTGTTTGGGAAACCAGGATGTTGCAATGGAGGGTGACAGAGACACGACACAACACTAGTGGATCATGTGGCAGAGAGAGCATTTTAATGGCTTACCCAGCTCTTATATACCCTATTCGAAAGACTCTGCATTCAAACCTGGTTGGCTATGATTGGTTACCACCCAGCTCACTGACCAATAGCTACCTACTCACCTTCTCATCAAGGACTGTGCTCGCTATAGCCAAACCCTTCCTTCTTGCAGGCTTCACAGACCAGGTCCTTTTGCCATCATAGCAGGATGTAAATGCAGACTTGAAATCTAGCCAAGAGCTGAACAGCAAAATGCAAAGAATCAGATAGGATCAGGTATCAAGTTTCTGATACAAGTTGGTCATTCTTTGAGCCGCTGGATTAAATTTTAACTAGAGCTGGGAAGAAACTGTTTTCTTCTTGGAAAACACGTGGGTCAAAACCTTTTTCTTTTCACCTCAATGTGATTACCTTTGCGGTTTTGAATGGAGAGGGCATCCCTCTGCAACCAGCCAGTTAAGGTCCCTCACCAATGGTATGGATAATCTGGCTGCTAAATTAATTTGATCACTTTACACTCCTGAGTGACTATCTTTTTCTGTGTGATGAAAATGTTAACTTTGACCTAAATGATCTTATCAAACTTCTACAAATGTTTCAATTAGTATTAGTTGGACCTTGAACAAGTATTGTAAGGTAGCTCCAGAGTGCTCAGCCACTGAATGACCACGTCATTTTCTCTCTGGCAATCTGTACAAAGTGGCTGAAACACCAGTGAAGGAGCTCAGAAATGAGCATCACAGCGTTAGGCTGGATACTCTCCTGAGAAGAGAAATGCAAATATAATTCTTCTGCTTCCTGTGTGAGCCAAGGAGGAAGCAGGACTCTACCTGCCTTTTTTCTTTTTTTCAGAAGAACACTTCTCCTCCAGCTTAGAAACCTGACTGAAACTTCATCAAATCACCACTGGTATCTTCCCACAATTTTTCTTTATGAATAAATAGCTTAAGGAAGAAAATGGTGTTTTAATTAAATTAAAAAAAAACCAAAACAACCCAAACCCGATAGTTCCAAAATATTGAAACTGTTAAGGTTCCTTACCTTTAATTTAGGTAACATTTAACTTTCTGCTTTCTAAACAAAGCATGAATCATTCTCTGTGCTTGTGCTGTCTTAGGAAGAGCATTGGTGCTTATATGATGTGACCAATTGTTGTGGTGCATGTTTTTTCCTGATTTCATTGTTAATTGTTATTGTAGTTTGTTCCTATGTTCCCCACCCCGTCTGCTTGTCCTAATGGTTTCTTCCTCAATTGTACCCTCCCCTAAACTGGCCTTCAACGTGTCTCCTCCCCTTATTCCAGTACCTTCCCCATCCATCACCCAAACCCTGCCCCTCCTTTCAGACCTTCGCTTGTCAATCCCCACATGGGCCAATCCCTGAAATATCCACCCCCTTGGAAATCCCCTAAACCTTGATGCCCCGTTGGCCCATGTGACCCCTTTTCTCCTCCCCTTGTCCCCATTGGATTGTGTTCTGTAAACCCCACCCTATGATCCTCCCCTATGGTTCCCTGATTGCTTTACTGTTCATGCCCACCCCTTAATTTGTAACCCTATAAACCCTCGTGCACAGCGCTGCTCGGGGCTCTTTTGTTCTCTTCCCTTCATTGCCAGTTCGCTCTGCCTTTGGAACCCGAGAGCAGAAGAGCCTCCTCTCTCCCCTTCGTCTCTCCCTTGACGGCGGCATTCCTGTAGAGCCTGAGCTCTAAGGTTCCGCTCCAACAGCCTCACCTGTCAGGGCAGTTCCCCACTCTTGGCGTGGCCCTTCGGAGTCACAGAGTAGTGGTCAGAGCCAGCCGGGATTCTGAGGGGCCGCGTCAACCAATGACAGACAAAATAATTTCTTAAAAATATTTTATACTTGGATTATTTTCCTACCTTGTATTGGAGAGACAGCTACATGATGGATTTCAGTAAACTGCATGAGCAGTCTTCATTGCAGTGGCTATAAAGTGGCTATAAAGAGCAGCAACTCTTTCAAATTCCAGAACTATTGCCTACACTTTTCATGCCAAAAAATAATTGTAGGTGCAAGTGTTGGAAATGTTATGTGTAACTAGTTGTTTTTGTTTAAAAGCAGTGACTTATTAAAAAAGCCCAACAAACCCTCACTGCTAGAAGCAGTTTTATTATTATCTTATATTATTGAACATCCAAATAAATAATAAATAAAAGTGAGCATAAAAAAGCTCTATTTGGCTGAGGGTCTCCACTATGGTAGAACTAAGTGGAATTTAAATTTACTGCTGGAGCTCAGTAATGATTGTCTTCCATCCATTGAAAAGAGAGGATTTTAAAAGTGCAGCATTCCTATCTGACTTAAGCTTTTGTTGAGAAAGCAAGGTAGGGCTGATGTTTATACCTTAAACATGACCACATTTGCTGATATTTTGTAAACCATTAGGTGTGCAATGAGCAAGCTTTTAGTAAACTGTGTCCTGGCTACTATTCTGATGGTAGTCTTCGTGAAGCTTAGTTTCCAAGTGGTTTTGATCCAGACCATTGCAAAACTTGATGCATTTATGTGGAATTTATGTTTTTTCTTGGGAACATAAAGATTGGAACATTTCAATAGTGCATTTATAGTTTTAACATATATTACAAGAAAAAGAAAGAATTGCACAGATTTGTGTGTACTGGAATAATTAAGATGTTGACAGTAGGCATCTAAAAAAATGCCTACTCTTAAAACTTTGGCTTGCAACTGGCCTTCTTGTGAAAACTTTGCCAGCCTTGACTCTAAATTTTGTCTGTTCTTATGATTTGCCTGCCTTTTCCAGTGGATTACTTGCACCTGCTCTGAGTTCACATTTCTAAACGTTACTACATAAAAACCCTACAGAGATGAGTTTACAAAGCATGATGAATGACAAGGAGAAGGAAGAGTTTGGAAGACTGTTTTGTATGAGCATGCATGACCATTTTGCTCAATTTATTAACATTACTGCTAAATTACATGCTGTTTTCCGATGTTCTTCTTTACCAATAATCTCTAGTTCTGTGCTCTCAGTTGAGTTTCTAGAGACTTGCTGCTACGTAAGAAGCAGATGATTGATGTTGTCATGTATTTGAGTTGATTCATCTTGAGTTATTAAAACACACTCCTTCTGTTTGAACAGCTGAAATCTGAGCCCAGTTTGCTGCAAGTCAGAAATCCCTGTGAGAAAGAGGAGCCACAACCAGGAGCTGCTGGTTGCAGCATAGGAGGGAATAAAAGGCGCATCAGTGGGTAGATAACTGCAAAATCTAGCCCTTTATTGTTTTTTTTGTCTGCTACCTCCTACACAGAGATTTGACAGCTACAGCCGGCTTATTGACTTGGTAGTCTCGCACTGATTGACTGCTGGCTTTGATAGGGGAGCCTCTAACCAGCTGAACTCTGAGCAGGCATGTAGGTAACTTGCCAATGAGAGTGTTTGGGGGAGGAGAAAATTCTTGGGTGCACGCCTCTCAGATTTGGCTCTCTGTAAGAAGATACGAGGCTTGGTGTGTGTGCTGTCACAGGCAGACACTCAAGGGCAGCTCAGAGTGAGCTCGAGTGCTCTGCTTCCACGAGGAAGAGAAAGGCAGCTGCTGAAAGTACAAGCTGGCAGGATCATGACAGACCCAAGCAGCAGAAAGGAAGCGTTTAAAAAATGCCGGAGTGCTACATTCAGTATTGATGGCTATAACTTTACAATTGGTGAGCCTGATTTAATTTGTCTTCTTTTCTTTCTTTTCTTTCTTTCCTGTCTATCTCAGTAGTTCCGGTAAGTACAGGTAAAATATAGCTGTTGTCAACTGCCATTTGTCAATATATGCCTCTAAAATGTACAGATGCCCTGCAATTTTTGCCTGCATTGGTTTTGCATTCCGTCTTCTGTATTTTCTTTTGCCCAAGAAATTTGCCTTTGATATGCAGCTGCTCTACATAATTTTGCTGGGTTTTGGCAAAAGTTCACCAAGATGTTTGCAGTACTTTTGTTTTGGGACCTTACCTCAGGAAAGCCTGGGCTCCAGGATTGCAGGTTTCCAGCCTGCTGCTGCTTTTCCTTCCTATGAGCCCAGAATGTCACCCTTGGGAGCCTTGGCTTTCTTTGCAATATTTTGTTGTTTACTTGGCCAGTGTTTTCAAATTCTGTAGTCTTCTGTCATTTCTCACTTTGCACAAAGATATAGATGTAACAGTTTGCAAACACAAGAAGTAAAATTGCTGAGGCAATGAGAAATATTGGGGAAAGAGAAGGAATTTTAGGATGGGTTGCTGTAGTTGTTTGGAGAGTGCTGTTTCATGTTTATGTTTGCTGTCTTAGGGAAAAGTGAGGCTTCTCAAAGGGAAAGGGCTTTTTCCAATAAGCTTGGTATTGGAAATTTGAGGATTCTCTGAGCAGACTGCTTTGCTACAAATGCTTATCTTACTTGGGTATGTGTGTATATATTACCCCTATACATATCCATGTAGATCTTAGAAGGAAAGCAAGCTTACATCCCGTTTACATTTTTTTATTTAATCCAAGTAAAAATATATGGATAACTTACTGGTAATAATCAATAGAAATTCCTGTTGAATACCTTTAAGAAGACAGAGATTCCACTTCCTTGCCATTGTGAAATCAGGAAATTTTTCCTGGGTAATACTAACATAATTGGGCCAGAATTTCATCTACTAGTGATGGATACAAGCTTTTATTGGCGTGGAAGGAGGTACCTGTTTAGTCCTTTGATTCATGAAGAATTTCTTCTACAATCAATAACATCATGCAAACATTAAGCTTGTTGAAAAAACTGGAGCTATATATTTCATTAAATATCTTTACATAGTTAAGATATCTTAACTATCTGTTAATGTTCATATAGCACTTTAAAGGTGAAACTGCCAGGCCAATGCTACTTTTGAAATTTCTTTCTCTAATGAGAAGGTCCTCCACTGGTTTTTGCAATATACTCACTTTTGCACCTCCTATCTTAAACTCTTCCACTATTAGCATCATTAATAGTAGTGGGGTTTTATCAGTTTGTGTCAGTCTGGTGGATAGGCATTTTCTTTTTCTGTGGGTGCTTTTTATTCAGGAACAAACCAACAGGATTGCTGGGTTTGTTGCTCTGCTGTCTTTATTGCTACTCATGCTCACAATACAACCAGACCAATTTTAGGATCAAATGACTCAGGGTGTAGAACTGAAAGCTTTCTTGGGTAATCAAAAATGCTATTGTATTTCATATCTATCTGTGCCTAAAGACTGTTGCTATCTCTTTTAGCTGGTGTGTCTGGAACTGTAATCATGGGGCAGGCAGGTGTGGTACACTTTAAAAGGCTGGAGCACATAGGCAGAGTTCCCTTTTTGACCTTTTGGCTTGCTTTCTTGTCTCTTGCCACACTTGGCTTTCACCTTAGAGCTGAGGTAGTATGGGCAGAGGCCTCCCTTTTGTGTTCTCTCTTGTGTGGTGGCCTTTTGCTTAAGGCAGAGGTTGTTTCAGGGGGAAGGGGAAGGAGTTCTGGGCCAGCCACCCAAAAAATTGCATTTCTGCAATCAAATACTGTTTCAGAGTGAATTTTGCAAACCTCTATTGGCAGTGCAAAGCTTGAGCTGGTCCCTCACCAGGCCTCCCTTTGTCAGTTCTGGCAGACTCCTTCTCTCCACCCACGACACACCTGTGGCTCAGAGGACAGCAGTACCAGCACTGCTGGAGTACAGTGGGTGGCAGCAGGAAGCAGTGGGTGGTGGAGCTGACCCCACATGTGCTGGCAAGTCCCATCTGCCACTAGAACTACTTTGTAAACTCCTACCTTCCCAGGAGGGTTTCCTGCCATGCTTTCCCCTTTGTCTCCCAAACCACATGGTTGCCAGCAAATGCTGCCATCTTGGTCAGATGCCATTTTTGCTTTGTCTCCCTATATGTAGTTGCCTGTGATGGATGCCATCTTGAAAGGCCTACTTATTGCCATTTTGTATTTCTCTTTGTTCTCAGGGAGTTAGCGAGATTTATCAATTTTCTATCTAGTGATTATTTGCTGTTACTTTTTTGCCTTTTGTAGTTTTGCTTGTTAGTAACCTGTTATTTTTTCACTTATATCTCTATGGATTTCATTTCTCCTTATTGGGGGAAAGGGATTGATTAAAACAATGGAGGAGAACTCATTTTGGAGTGATCCCCTTTAAACTGTCTTGAAGCAAGACTCAGTTTTTTTCTGCTTCTTATGACAGTTTTTGCATTGCAGCTCCTGTGCTACTTTCTTTGGTATTTGATGCACACAGTGTATTGATTCTATGATCTGTTTGTTATACAACACTTATTTTTATATCTGGCAAGTGTGCATTGTATTGAATCACATAACTGTAAAAACTTTGTAAACATGTTATGTAGTATTATCAGTACTGTGTGTTAGACCGACCTAAATGATTAATGTATTTTTTAATCATTATACTGAAGAAAATAAATCTATCCAAGAAACCTCACAGCAGCATTAGTGTGTCAGGGGTGGGCTTAAATGTCTTTTTTTTTTTCCTTTCTCCATCAGATGAGAATTCTGGTTTTTTTGTCCTGATGATTTTTAAGAAGTTCTTGGTAAATATTGAGTTGCTGCATCTGCTGCTGTAGTATTAGCTGAGAAAGAAGGCTGATACCCTTGAGTAGCAGAGAAATATTAGTTTGAGAGAAAATAACTCCCTTTTGGGTGAAAAATGAATCATAGCAGTTATCCTGCAACATTTGCAAATTGTTGTCCAACTCTGTTCCAGACAGAGTGGGAGCAACACACTGGGAGTTTGGGTAGGTCCATGATGAAATATCTGTTCTATTAGAAGGGAAGCATGGTAATAATTGTAACTTTTTTTTCTTCACTATCATCACCTCCAACTACATGTTTGAGAGCACTGGAGAAGGATGTTTGATCATTCCATTGCTTCTTTCGGTGCGCTTGGCAGTGTGTATTTTGCAATTGGTCTCAATAGTCTTAAACGTCTTTTCCAACCTAAATGACACTATGAAAAGAAAATATTTTGCATTGATTCACATTTATACTAACTTCTAAGAAATCATGATCTTCACAGTGTTTTAAAAACTGATTACTGACCATGAGACTTAATGAAAATTTTTAATAAGAATTAATGAAAGACCTAGGCCTAACATCGAACATTAAAGTATGAGGGCAACGAAGGAGCCTGGTGCAAGAAGAGCTGCTTGCTGAAAGCTTGTAGTTAAATACCCTTGTGTCTCTGGAGTTGGCCAGCATCTGCTTACAAAGCAGAGCAAACTAGAGCAGCTTCTCAGCTGTTCTAATTTTCACCTTAGCTGCTTACTACACTGGTGTTGGGAAACAAGAGTTGCGGGAACTGCATTTCCCAAGGACTTTACAGATCCCTGTAGAAAAGAGGGATGTGCCAGAAGCGCAGATGTGTGACAATACCATGTAGCTTTCTTCTGTATGAAGAAACAAGGTAGTTGCAAATCCTTTTCCTCCAGACACAATTGTTTTGACAGAGACTCTGAGGAGGACTGAGGTGCACTGGCCCAGTGAGGATTTTGAATATTCTCCTTTTAAGGACTTCTTGCACTGGTAGTTGGTGGAAAGACTGGAGCCACAGTGTGAGCCATTTAGCAGGTCTATTCAAGAACTGGAATCACACAACTTAATTTGTTCTAGAAAGCTCAGTCTATTTCAGATGAAGGCTTCAAGACCTTTATTTGTGATGGTTTATGTCACCAAATTTCAGAGTACATGAGGTTTTATATACACAAGATACTGAATTTAAGCTCTTGTTTGACTTTGGTTAAGTTTTCCTCCACTAAAACAAAACAAGAGTAAGTTAGAGCCTTTTTTTTCCCCCTGTGAATTTTGTCTTATTGTTAGCATTGAGAAACAGAACACATAATCACAGGTGATTATATGTGGTGCTTTATTGAAGGGCCCAAGAGTTAGGGGTAAGAAACCCAAATCTAACTCTGAGAGAACTCTGAAAAGAGACCTCCCTTTTATCCCTCACAATTGCATAACTTAAAGGTTTAATTATTAAATTCACATTGTTTTATTGATTTTGTCCAACTGTGGATTAAAACATTATTCTTCTTATGAGTTATAATCATATGCAATCATCCATAAATTATGGTCACGTGAATATAATTAACAATCACCCCATTTATCAGAATCATTCAGGTGAGTTTCACCTTGACCCACCAAGCCTAACGATCCGAGGCTTGTTCTGGGCCTACCTCCCCCCAAACATTCCATGATTTAAGAAAATTTTAACCATTGTGTTATCATTATCACTGCTGTGCAAATGAGGGACTATTAACTCAGAATGCCAGTTAAGAGTTACTTGCTGTTGTAATTGACTTTCTAGTGGTTGGTCCCACTGTCTTTAAGCTTGGGAAAATGATAAACTCAAGTATCAACAAGAAGATAATTTCCTTCAGAATTTATTACATTACTATGATTCAGAGCTTAACTTCAGTAAAACTCCAATTTTCTGCTTTTTACATCCAGAAGCATCTGGTAACACTGTTTATCCTATCCAATATACAAAATACATTTTTAAAAATAGATTTAGAGAATGAAGTGAAGTGGTGAGGAGTTCTGCTGTAATGTAGGTGTTGTTGGAGAGGAAGGATGTGGCATTGAAACACACAACCTAGCTCACAGCAATTCTTTATAAACCTTGTAGGTAAGTTTCTTTATGAAAACATTATGTTACTTCTCTTACTCTTTTTGCTTTCCCTCCAGTTACTCTGAAAGCCCCGAGTTTTGTTTTGTGGGGATTTTTGATTCAAACACAAGGTCCAAATAGGGCAGAAGGTGGAGACACCTGGCTGGAGATGAGGACACCTATTCTCTTTGTGCTGGGTTCTGCACCAAGAGTTTGTCCCCCTGTCCATCTTCTGTGAAGGAAAGAAATGCAGTCAGGCCTCATTTACAGACAGTAAATGATGATTACTGCCTACAAGGAGGGGTCCAGTCTTACTGTGATGAGAAATAACATTGCCTCTGCCTTTTTTCCTTTCTGGTCTTTGGCCAACTATTCCTGCTCCCAGTGCCTTCTGAATTGATACAAAGATATTAATTTAAAATTTCAGATTTTCTAGACTCCTAAATTTCAAATGAAATAAAGAGGCATGAACTCTTCTGTGCCTTTTGTGCTTAGTTTTAGATAGGCAGGCAGCCAGGCCTGTTCCTGAGCAGGCAGGCTCTGACAGGGAGAACCTTGTCTCAAAACAGTTCTTTCTTCCATGTTGAAAACCAGAGGTCTGCCTCCTCCTCCTGATGAGAATCAAAGTCTAGGAGTTTTCAAATGAACTGTCTTTGGGGATTTGTGGTTTTGCTTCAAATTTTCTGTTTTAAACCCTTGTGCTTTACTAATTAGTCTATTGTTTTGATGAAGTGTAAACACAAGCTCATTTTTTTCCTAGTTCTGTAGCTTTGCATGACTAAGAAAGCAAAATGCTGCTGGACATATAATTCACTTATTTGTGTACCAGTGCAAATCAAATCAAGGGGCAGAATTGTGACCAGCAATAAATATTCATCACCTCACTGCAGTCAGGAGAACTGCAATGATTTAAATGAGAAAGGATCTGTCCTGGTCTTTTCCAGTTAAAGTTGCTGTATGTTAGAGAAGGAAGTGCTGTACGTTAGAGAAGTATGTTAGAGAAGGCAGGCAAATAATGCAAGTTTTCCATGGTTTGCTTGCAAGATTTCATCAAGGTTATGCTAATATAATTTTGCTCCCTATTTCTCCTTGCCAGGTGACAGAGCTTATACCTAACAAACCTGCTGAAACTCGATTCCAAATTTCTAATAGCTACAGGCTTGAAATTTTTAGGACTGAGAAATGAACCCTCATGATTACATCCAAAAGCTTTGTGCCATGACTACGTGGAAACTTAGAGTTGTGGTGCAGGGAAGGATGCAGTAATTACTGAATAGATGCACTTAATGAAGTCTCTACTGGCTTCCCAGCTGGTGAATAGAGTGGTTCACTGAAACAACATGAAACAGCCACTTGGGTCATTATGTCACATCATCTCTCTTGTTGTCATAGCAGCTGCAATCAGTCCCCTGAAAAATTTTCTTAGGTGCAAACATAATCTCTTTCCATTAAATGGCAGTGCATGGTTTGTCTCTTGCTGCTACAGCTGCATGATGGTACATTTCATTTCTGTTGATTTAGTACCTTTTCCAATCATCTCACTCCTTCTTCTCACTGTTGTACAGAGTGATGAACCTGCCAAGTATTTTGGGAAAGGGGAGAAGGTAGATAACTTGCTCAGTCAGTACCACTTCATTCAGTTTCAACTCCAAGGACTTAAAGTAGATTTATAGCCATTGGACATGAGGATGAGGATTCTGGATTAATGTTGCATATCTTTTCTCTTTTAGCATTGATAGTCAATCATTATTAGGAGTCAAAGCATTCCAAAATAAAATTTTGCTTGTTTCTTCCCAACATATATGGGTAGCTGAGGTCCTTGCAGTTCTCCTATATGGCATGCTGAATGCTTTTTATGGACTAAATTTTTCACATTCTATTTTTTCTTTCCATTTTTGGGTCTTACATTCTTGAACTGTGGTAATAGATCTGGTCCCCAAATTTTGTGCTCGTGTTTTCCTCTTTTTATATTATAATTTTCTCTCGTTTATTTTGTACTTCATGAATGCCAGTGTGATTTAGTTTGAATGGAGTTAACTGAAAACAAAGCTACAACTAAGCTACAGTATTACTGAAAAATGAACTGCTTTTCAGAGATATTTAATTTAGTGGCTTTCATAGGGACCAACCAGCCAAAAGTATTTTTCCTTGGTTAATGGTTCAATTTAAAGAGCCATATGTAACTTCTTAACTAAGACTGATGTTTTGTTTTAGCCAGTGTCAGTGTTTTTGCTCAGGGCCTTCACCAAGGACCTTGCAAACACAGGACAATAAAGAATCTGACTCAAGTCTTTGGTCTTTTCTCCTTTTATCACAGATTGACAGCAAGTGGATGTGAAGCCTGATGAATCTTTTAAAGATATAAATTTTAAGTTTATGTAGTATTAAGACAAAGCTATCTTCTTTTAAGTGGGAAGACAGCTTTAGGGAAAGAGTATTACATTGCACTGGTCACTACTTTTATGGGTGTTGGTAGTTTATGTGAAGTAATAGTGGTAACTCTGGCAAGATGCTGGCATTTTTTGTACTGTGGCAAGTGGTATTTTTCATGTCTGAACTGCTTAAAGCTTTGGCTATACTTGCTTCAATGCGGAGATTTAAAAGAAGAAGTGAAAAAGGGATATTGATTTTAATATGTGGAGCATATTTATGTGAGTAAATGCTTTTGCATCACAACTGGAGACCGGTTGCTACAAAGGTGTCTCTGAGAAGAGCTGTCTGCTGGTACTCACCAGCAGATTGCCAGTGACAGGGAACTGTGAAGCAGCACTTGGCTTCTATATAAACCAGAAGTTTCTATATACAATTTAGTCACCCATCTGAAATTCAATTGCTTGAAACAATTATATCAGATGGCATCATGTCACTGGCCCACCTCTGCTACAAGCTGTAGAAGGCACACAACCTGAAAAGAAAAAAGACAAATGTTCCTAATCTTACCATCTGCACCAGCAGCTTATGAAGTGGTGTAGTGTTACTGTATGGTATGGCTGACTTGCTGTATTGAATATTAATGAGAGGTTTATTTACCAGGATTTTCTTTTGTAGTTTTTTGCACATGTTGTTCTTTGTGAGGAACCCTTCCTATTTGTTCCATGTAGCTGGTGAGCCAAAGCAGCATTAAGTTTTGTTAGATCAGATTTGATTTCATGAGTTGAAGGTGGCAAATCCTGCACTGTTTTTGGCCTGCTCTCTGAAGCACAGGCAAAAATGTACAGAGTCTATTCTTATCCTGATTTTAAGGCTATGCCATGCTTCAGGGCAGGATTTATTACTCAGACATTTTGATTCCTGAATGGAATCCTAAGAAGCTCTTAAAGTCCATTATATCTGACATCATGCTGCTTAAAAAGTACTAGAAGAGTGCATGCACTGGTGCCAAAGTGTTTATGTGGAAATCCTCAGCAACACCCATGGAGTGATTGAAGGGAGCTGAAAACTCAGTGCACTTCATTAAATGAACCACTTTTGAAATATTTCTAGAGCCACAGAGCTGCTCACATTCAACCTTCTGTTCCTGAGACAGTGCACAGAAGAGTGAGAAGGGAGAATTCTCTGGTGATTAAAACTGAGTTGCTGAACAGTTAAGGGGAGGAATTATGATGAAGCCTCTTCAATTAAGAGGTTGTAATTCTCCTTTTCTACTGCCCATGCAAACCTACTGGTGTTGGTAGATGAAAAAGCAGTAAACTTCAGGGCATTTTCAGCCAGGGCTACCACTGATGTAGTTGAGCTATGAATCCACTCTGCTGTGTGGTATGTGCAATAATCACCTTTCCAGGATTCCTGTGATTAAAGGAGCTAGCAGGTCTGCCTTGTCTTTTTGTCAGCATGCAGATGAAGTGTTGATGTTATTGGCAAAGAAAGCAGTTTCTTAGGCCTCATTTTAAATATGCATGTGTATATTTGTTTGACTTTATGGAAACAGAAAAGTAAAGCAAGTATGCATCAATTGTACAAAAATCTAGGAGAATTACAAATGACCAAGGGCAAAAGTCAGAGAAGACCTGGGATTTAAAGCAGATACAAACAGAGGAGTTGTAATGGTATCATTCACACTTACTTGGCTTCCTTATTTAACTCTTTTGTCCTGTTGACTTTTTGAATTTCATGGGGAAACATTAGATGTGACATGTAGGAAAAGAGAAATGGGAAAAATTACATGTTCAGAAATAGATATAGGTGTCCTCCAAGGGGAAACACAGAACAAGGTGTGGCCTTCCTGGCACATGCTTCCTCACGTATTACCTAAGTGTGCTCTGGGTCATCTTGGGGCTTGGATGACGCCTGAGGCCCCTTCCTGCCCAGGAAGGGAGGGCGAGCAGGCATCAGAGGAACTTCCTGAGAAGTCCCATTCACAGCTATAGAGCTAAATCTCGGTCCCCTGAGAATGCAGAATGAAATAGAAGGGCAAAGGAAATGGTGTATAATTAGTCCCTATTGAAAACAATGGGATTATTGCCTTATAAACAGAAGTATTTTGTAAATAAAACTTCCAGAGACTGCATGTTTTCAAGTTCCTTTAAAGTGAACTCTCCTAGGAGCTGAGAGACAGAGCCCACAGCATGCTACTGTTCTGCAGAGTAGGACCTGTTCATATGTAGGAAGATATCTGATGAAGACCTGAGTGGGCAAAGTGGTGATCGCAGGGGTGCACACAGATTAAATGTTAAAATAGGATGTTGGGAAAAAAAAATGCAAATCATATGCAAATCACACAAATATGAAAATAGTGAGTTCATCTCTTGAGAAAGAAAACTAAGAAATGCCTACTGCCTTTCCCAGTCATCTTTTTGTCTGATACAAACAGTGGAAATCAGGGGCAGTGGGTGTTCGTTTCTTTTTGGCTTTTGGAATAGACCCAGTGAGAGAAAATGTAGGCATAGCCTGCTGCTAGAAATGTGGGTTTGACCTATAGTTACCTATCTCAGCTATGTTTCCCGGTACCTGAAAGTCTTTTATGTGTGTTCTGAGCTCACTTTTTACAGGAAAAAATAGCAACAGTTAATAGGAATAGTAGCTCAGCATTTATATAATCTGTTCACTGTAGCACAGAAATATGTCCATCTAAAGGAAAAAAAATTCAGTTAGGTTAGCCGTGTTTCTTTTTTAGTAAATCAGCTAGCCTGAAATGCTTGTCTTTATGAACTGCCACAGAAATGAGCCCAGGCTGTTGAGTGCTGCAGTCTTTGCATAGGGGGAGGATGGAAGATTATGTGTGTCCTAAAAGCATGTCCTATTCACCTAATGTACATAGAAGAGACAATGTGGAGGAAGATCACAAGAGCTGATAGTTTTTGTTAGAGCCTCTGAACTGTCAAGGAGCTCTGTCTGCTCAGTGCATCTTGTAGCTGTGGCAAAAGGTGAAAGCATACAGAATCATAGAGTGGTTAAGGGTGGAAAAGACTTCTGGAGGCCATCCTGTTCAAACCTCCCGCTCAAGTATACCCACCTATACCAGAATTACTCAAGACCATGTCCAGATGGCTTTTTAGTATCTTGAAGTATGGAGGCTTCAAAAGCTTCTGAGCAACTTGTGCTAGTACTTGGACAAACTCACAGTAAGAAAGAAGAGGTGTTTCTTTGTGTTCAGAGGGAACCTCCTGTTCTTCAGTGTGTGCATATTGCCTTTGGTTCTGTCACTGGGCACCTTTGTAAAGAGCCTGTCTCTGTCCTTTCTGCACCCTGGTCCTACAGATATATCTACACACTTATGAGATTCCCTTAAGCTTTCTTTCCTCCAGCTGGAAGAGTCTCAGCTCTTTGACTCTGCTTATCCATGAAGTGCTTTAATTATCTTTTGTTGGCTTTTGGTGGACTCTCTCCAGTGTCTCCATCTCTCTCTTGCTTAAGAAAGTGCAGACCTAGACCCAGCACTCCAAGTGTGACCTGATCACTGCTGCAAAGTAGGGAAGTATCACCTCCACTGACCTGCTGGCAACACTTCATAAATCCCGGGACACTGTGAAGTGCCTTTGCTGCTAAGGAAAGCTGCTGGCTCATGTTCAAGTCCCCTTAGCCATCTTACCTATCAGGGAAGCCAGGCTTTGCACTTTGGTGTGACACTACTGTGCTATCTCCTCTCCTTTATGAACCTCTGGGCCAGGGAAGAGGGAAATTGTGGCACTGCACAGTGTAGTAGTTCCCTTCAGGTGTCCCAGCTGGAAAACGTGCACTCCTGTGGCTCCTCTCCAGCTTTAAAATGCCTCCTCCCATGGCGTTGGGTTATGCAGTGGAAACAGGGCTGCTGGACAGAAGGTGGGCACATCTGTGCTATAACTGCTGTTGAGGGAATCAATCTAATACTGCATGACCTCTTATGTTCTGTTTTGTGGCACATATTGGGCAGAATCAGGGCAGTTGAAAACAGTCCAGGGAAATCGAGTAAAATGCAAATACAAAATACTATGGTTAGGTTTTTTTATCCTTTGAATGTTTCTGTCACTGCAAATGTAAGATACCTTTACTATAGATACAAAGGCTCTAGCTCTCTTAATTCTTCAGGAACAACTTGTTTACACCTGGCTGCAAAGATCATAAAGAGGCATGCTGTTGTTGATAGTTATCAGAACCTTTCTGTCTTCATAGTGTCCACATTTACAAAAGCTCCTAATGAAGTGGCAGCTGAGGCTCTGCTGTCAGGTGTGAATACAAGCACTTATGTCTCTGTGATCCTTAAAACTTGCCCTCCCAAAGCATCACCTACTTTTGTATCTTAGTACTGACATAGAGTAATGCATCTGTCAGTCTTGTATTTCCAGGTAACAGAATGGCTTCTTTGGCTGAGTGAGGATGATGCTATTGTATCACTGTCACTGTTGATCTATTTATCAATATAAATTTATATAAATAAATTATAATTTTAATTTATCAATTAATATATATCAATTAATCAATGCCACTTTATCTATTCATAAAATGTCCTGGAGTTGCTGTGTTTTCTCCATGCTGGAGAATAATTTGATTTGGTGTTGTAGTAGAGCTGGCATGTACTTGAGGTTAAGAGGGGTTGCTGCTCTGTGATGGTTAGGGGATCCTTTATTTTGAAAGCCAGTTTCTTTGATGAACAGGAAACCCCAAACCTCGCACATAGCAGAGGCTGAACTTCTGGTCTAGCATTCTTTTAGCTACATACAGGTTGGTGAGGTTTGTTTTTTTTTTTTTTAAGGATCACTCTATTGTATCCCTGCAGCACACACTGTTTCCATTTTTTTTGTGTATATGCAGCAAGGGAATAAATGTGCCAATGTTCCTGTGAGAAATTAGCTGCTATTACAAAATTCAAATCCAAAGGGTCACAGCCACAAGAGCTTATTGTCAAGCTGTGCTCTACCAATGGAAAAAAAAAGTTTCCATGGTAACTTTCTAATGAATCTGTTTGACAACTTTTCCAAGAAGAACATTTCTCCATCAGATGAGACATTTGTGAGGTTGAGCTCCTATGATGTAGCTATGACTGCACATGGTGTAATGGGTAGCTTCTACACAGGCCAACTATTTTCAAGGAGAGAATCTCAAGCATGGTCTGTACAAGCAGCATCCATAACCAGGTTAGGGCAGGGACTTAATTTAAGGCATCATCACCTGAGGTAATCATGTTGGCTTCATTTATAATCAATGAAGAGAAATAGATTCTTTTAAGGTGTTCTTCATGTGACTTATTTTGGACATCAATCTTAGGCTGAGCTGAATCATGCCCTAGAATGATTCACTGATGAATATCTGTATCTGGAGAAATATCTGTATCTGTCCCTCACTCCCCATATACTTTTGTAATCTAGAGATCTAGAAAACATACTTTTAGGAAAAAAAAAAGGTAGAGCAAGTAATTACATAGTCTGTCAAAGATAAATGAGGAACACACATGAAACAGGTTTCAAATTAAGTCTTCTGAGAAGGGAAAAGTGATCAAACTGGACAAAAGTAATGGGTTGAACACTTCTAATTAGGACAATGAGACACTGATGTTTCACTGGGAATTACTGAGTATCTACTTCTTTTATTTTTAAACATTCCACAATTTGTTTCATTTTCCAGAACTCTGCAAGCTCCAGCCATCTGCTTTAACAGAAACTTACTGATATTCTTTTTTCCTGTTGTCATGATCACCCATGCTTGTATGTCCTCACTTTGTTTCTCAAGAATATAAAAAATCCCAAACAAACAGTTTTTTTTAGGGTCTTGTCCATGACCACTCGGCCCCAGGCTCTGTGCCTTCACATCTACTACAAAAAGTTAATCTTGTCTTTGGCTGATTTTGGATGATTTTTGCGTGATGTCAAGTCTGGGAGTCTACCCTGTCCCGGGCAATCCCAAATGTGTAAAAAGTCCTTGTTTCCAACCCGCCTGCTGAAGAATCAGTCTGGAGTCTTCGGCTGTTGTTTTCAAGGTTGTTTTATTGTTATCTTATCTATTAGTTTCTTTTTGCCCTGCTGCGAGCTGCCCAGCAAGAGAGTTTGAGGCACTCTGCCCACCCCCGAGCTCGAGCACTTTTTATACTATCAAGTATGTAATTAATGTTTAGTGCTAATTTCCGATCTGTGACCCTTACATTACATTGTCCAGTTTTCTGACAAACCAATCCAGAAATGCCACCCTGACTCAAAGATGGATGGCAAGAAGGAGAAGAAGAAATAACATACCACTTGTAAAAATCCTCCATCTTGTCTCTCAGACACCCTGTACAGAATTTCAGGCCCCCCTGTACAAAACCCCAAACTTTTTTCTTTTAATCTATAATCACCGCCATTTTACTACTTAAAACTTCTGTGACTTGCAGTTTTTCATATAAAGTTGGTAATTTGTCCCATGGATTAAAATCAAAGCCACAGGCACTCTCGGTGATAAACCAAGGTCTCTGACCCTCCTGCCAGGGCTGAAAAGCCTTCTGGCCAGGGTTCAAGTCATTCAGGAATGTCATAGGAACCCCCTGGGTTCCGACAGTCAAGCACACTCTTTTTGGGACAAACCAGGACAGTGCCTGACTTTTCCACAGCTGTGCCATGGTTCAAGTGAGGCAGTTTCTGCAAGCATAGTGATTTACATTTTTCTGGCTGGATCGTCTCATCCAACATTTTGTGGGAAAAGGAGCCTGGATAGGATTATCTAGCACCTTATGCTGTTACATCCTGAAAACTTCTCTGTGATGGAGACTCTACAGTGTCCATGGGAACAATGTGATTTGATTGTGCTTACTGTAAAAAATTTCTTATACCAGGATGAGACATCTCCTGTCTAATCCATACCTGTTGTTCCTCTTTTCCTTCATAAAGCTCCTTGTGAAAAGAGACCTTCCATCCTCTTAAGAGCTGCCATTTAAGTACTGGAATACTGTATGAAGTCTCCCCCGAGCCTTCTCTTCTCCAAGGAGAAAAGACCTAACTCCTCATCTTTAATCACACAGTCTCACCAGCCTTTTGATCATCTTCATGGCCCTCCTTTGGAATTTCTCCAATACGTCTGCATTTTTGAATTGTGGAGACACAACTGGACACAATACCTCAGGTGCAGTGCTGAATGGAATAATTGTGTCCCTGTGTCTGGTAGTAATGTCTCTACATATACAGCCCAGAATTAGATGTGCTTTTATTGCTGCACTGGCACACTGCTGACCCATGTTCAGCTTGTCCACAAGAAAATCCAGGTCCTTTTTAGCAAGACTGCTTCCCAGCCGCACAGATCCTAGCCCATACTGGGCTCTGGTTTTGATGTCCCAGATGAACAATTTTGCACTTGCCTTTGTTATACTTGGTCTTGCTAGCCGACCTTTCCAGCCAGTCCACATCTCTCTGTAAGATGGCTGCTCAGTTTAGTGTCATCAGCAAACTTGCTGTGTGTGCTTTCAGTCTTATTATACAGATACGTATTATGATGCAGAACAGTGTGGGGCCTAGTATTGATACCTGGAGGACCTCCCTAGTGACAGGCTGCCAGCCTGAGTAAACAGCATTAATCACCACCAGCTGAGTATGGCCTCATTTGCCATACCATAGTATGGCCTAAACAAATTGTCCATCTTGCAGACCACCCATCTGTAGTTTGTATCTTGTCAGTTCTACTAGGAGAAGGCTGTGGGATGGAAAATGGCAGTTATAGATGAGTATATACGACGGTTGGCTCTCACCAGTCGGAGATGAATATTAAGTGTGTGTTAAGAGAAGTTGGCAGATGTATAGTTATGTTACTGTGATATGTCCTCCCCTAGTTCTCTTTCCCCCTCCCCCTTGTAATAGCCATGGTAGTTGGGGCATTGGAGGGGGGCTGGCTCATTACCAGGAGGTGCAGCATAATGACACATGACCTGCAATTAAAGTATAAGAAAGTAACCACCATCAACTGACAGCAGGGAAGGAGCTGACTGACAAGACTTTGGGAGAGGCTAAGGGTATAAAAGGCAGAACATCCATTTTGTAGAGGAGCACATGGTGTTTTAGTCTTATGCTCCCCATGCTGCTTTTTCTCCTTATTCAGTCTGTGGTTGTATTTCATTAAGGTCTAATAAACCTTTGAAATTTTAAAAGTGAGTGTTATTTCTCACAAGCACTGATCATTTTGCTGAAGTCCAGGTAAACAACAACCGCTGCTTCCACCATGTAGTGCCACGGTGAAAAATGTCATTTTGTTGTAGCAGGCAATCAGGTTAGGTTACTCTGGTATTATTTCCCTTCGGCCAGCCTGTGCTGGCTTTTCCCAATCACCTGGATAATTTGTTTTGTAATACTTTCTAGCAGACATCAGTAGATATTATGAATTTTCCCAGTCTCTGCTGTGTTAGAGATACCTAGGACCCCAGAAGAGACTGGTCTGGCTGGTGATCTCTCAGCCTACCCCCTGCAAACTGTGGTCTCTGAGTTGAAGAGATAGCCTAGCTGCTTGAGCTTTACGTATTTGCTATAGCAATATTATCTGGCATGGTTCTTGATGTCACTGTATCCAACTGTTTTGAAACCAGCCCTATAGAGGATGCTGCTGCCTCTCTTTCACCATGCTGTCACTTGAAGCAGAGCCAGTTTTGGCTCTGGGTCAGCATAACTCTGTACAATCACTCCGATGTCTGCATATAATGTCCCAGGAGAGCTTATTTAGTTTGGGTTTGTGCTTCAGGTCACAGTGATGGACTTAATCCACAGAAGGGTGTCTTGTAGGACTTGAGACACCTCAGGGCCCTTGTTCTGGCCAGCCTGGTGAGTTCCCTAGGCTGATGTAGGCATCCAGTGTCTTAAGGCTACCATCTGCTGGCTAATGGGAGCAAAATGAGCCAGTGATTTGTTAAAAGTCCCTCTGTTCACTAAAGTGAATGCTAGAGCTGTCTTAATCAGCAGGTAAAGATTGAAGAGCAAGTAAGAAAGCTGCAGTGACAGTGGATATGGGCCTTAAATAATGCCAAGTTTAAACAGACCACTTTAAGCCTTGACAGAAGAACTGAATTTTATCAAAGTATTTTCTGAATTCAAAAGGTCCATTACGGCTTACTTGAGATTATCTTGCTAGGAACCTGTGAAGCTCAGTTCTGATCTTCTGCATCCTTTTATGGATCTTTTTAGCTTGATTGGTCTAGAAAACAGCATTTTAAAGGAAAGCAAAGAATTTGCAAAGTTTTTGTGTGCACTTCCCTATGTACCTATCAGTGTTGTTCCTTATAATTATTTTAGCTAAACAAAAAAGAGTCACGTATAGTAACTACTCTCCTTGAAAACTCTTCTCTTTTTCAGCTGTACTTTAATATTGGGAGAATTCCACAGAGTTCTTTATGCTCTTACCTAACTGTGTACCAGCAGTGTCCCAGCAATGTTGAGCTATGCCAGTATGAATCTGAGGCAGAAAAAGGAAAAGCAGGATTTGTACAGAATTTATTCTAGGTGATATCTATATGCAGTTCCAAAGGTCAGAGGATTCCTTTGCACAGCAATTTTATTTAATTTGCTATTAAATCAACCTCTGGGCTTCCAAAATCACTGGAATGTTTAATTTATATAGCTGCAATAATCTTACTTTTTTATTACCATTCTCATTAATGCAGCTGGTGTTACTGTGAAATGCCTTTTCTCATATTCTTGTGGGTAACCCAAAATATTACTGTATTCCTTATCTATCTGTGCCCAAAAAATTGTTACTGTCTCAAAAATGGAACCAGGATGGCCATGGGGAGTTGCCATGGTTCCTTTTCAACTCTGAGGCTGGAAACAGAGAGCCATCCCTCTCTCCTGGCAGTGTTTGCTGAAGGCTCTGCTTTGGAAGGGGTTGCTTTGGGCTACAACAGCCATCCGGTACAACTGCATTTCATGGTCAAAAACTGTTTCAGAGTGAACTCTGCAAAATCTATGAGCAGCGTGGTGCTTGTGCTGGTCCCTGGGGCTGGGCCTACCCACATCTGTGCCTGGATGCCGGTTCTTCCCCAGACACTCCATCTGCCACTAGAACTGCTCTGTATACTCTGCCTTCAGGGAGGGTTCTTTTTTGCCCATCATCTTTTTTTCCCCTTTGTCTCCCAGCCTGCACAGTCAATTCAGGTGCCGTTTTCCCGTTGTCTTTCAAGCCACACAGGTATTTGTGGGGGCTGCCATCTTGGAAGGATGGGTTACCCCACCATTAATTTCTGTGACTTTATGAAATTCAATGATTTTCTATCTAGTGATCATTCACTGTTATTTTTTGCCTGTTGATGTTTTGCTTGTTATTAAACTTATTTTTTCACATGTATGTACTCATATTAATTTCTTAATGGTGGAAACTGATTGACACTAAAGGGAGTAATTTTAGCACGTTTACCTCTTTGAATTTTCTTAAACCAAGACATCTATATATGCATAAAAGTTCATATTATCATTCATCTTAATGTAACACTAAAGTTTAATGCATTTTTTTCACTGTATTTTCTTCTTTCAGTTGCAAATGAGACAGGTGACAAACATCCACGACCACTTTTACAATTTGCCCGTAAGTAGCCTTTTTCATTTTAACTGATTGATTTCCATAACTACTGTAAAAATAAAAAAAACAATAATTATTTTAATCTCATATTGTGTCTGCCCTATATTATGTGTTGTTTACAGTACTAAACTGAGGAACAATAATATTTGATTGGAAAAGTCGCCTACAGAAGTTCAGTCTTACTGAAAAGAGTTGGTGCAAATTTAAATGAATGGAAGGCTTTTTGGCCTTACTGTTCTTTCAAGCATGAAAGTTAAAATATCTCAAAGCCACTGAAGTTCACTACAATGCTTACAAAGAGCTTTGTGTCAAATCTTAGAAATAATGAAACATGAAAAACGTTATTAAACTTTACCGGTATCTCCTTTTTCACTTTGCTTCACGCAAAAATATTAAAAACTAAAACTATGGCTTGGGATTTGGAATAACTGACTCAACTCTGAATAAAAAGGAGGGGTATATTTGGTAATGTAACACCAACTGACCATGATTCTGGCCATATGAATTACTAGCAAGATAGGATAAAATATGTAGAAATGAGGTTAAAAATAGGGCATCCTAATCATAATGTATGCAATTTCATGGTGATTTGTGATGACTTAGCAGGGGAAAACCCTCTCTTTGTTATTAAAAGGAGGGGAGCTTTTGTCATCATCATGGGCAGTGCAGCTCAAAACATTAAAATAATTTAAATCTATGGTGCAGTATTTCACACAGTCACAGGATGGCATTTTGAGGCTCCAGCTCAGCTGTAATCATCTTTCACAGGATACAATAAAATGAGGGAAACATTTTTGCAAATGTTTGACTTATTCTCAAGGATTTGAAATTAAAGTTGTTGAGGACTACCTAGTGCAGGTGGGTTGGTGGGCAGCTGTAGTTCAAGCTGTAGCTCGATGCAAGCTCTGGATGGCGGGAAATAGCAGGAGCCCCAGGCAGTAAACCATGACCTGGCACAGAGCATTTGCACAATGAAAGGACTTGGCGCTAGCCAGATGAGTGGCCACAAAGAGATGTTGGGAGTCTATGGCTCAGCAGAAAGACCCCAGATGATTGAGCACATAGATTGTAAAGGTATAAAAGCTGAGGGATTGCTTGGTTTGGGATCCCTCCTCCCCAGCACCCAGCTCAAGCTGGCCTTTTCTGCCTGTACCAGATCAAATTATTTATCCAGATGTCTGACACTGCTATGGGAAACCTGCGTCCAAGCAGGTGAGGTGATCTTGTTCTGACTGTATGAGAGTGTGTATGTAGGGAGTCAAGCAGGGCAGCTGTCATCCTACTGGAGCTGGCTGCTGTGAGGGAGCTTCGGTCCCAGCAGTGAAAATCTCAGGTGGTGGGAGTATGACTGCCAGAGTGAATCCTGGGTGGTCAGGCAGGAAAATTTACTTGCAAACACTGTGGGATATTTTGTGGGTTTGGCTGAACTTGGTTCAGACAGAAAAGCCTGAGTTGTTCATATTTAAGAAAAACGGGCAAAACCAAACACCATCAACAAAACAACCCAATCACTTTTAGGAATTATTTGTGCCAGTAAAAACTCATAAGCACTTTAGAAAAATATGTGCAAAACTTTTCAAAACAGTGAGCTGTGTGTGTGGATGTTTTAACATAAAGCGATTCCTTCAAGAGTCTAACCTAATGTCTATTTGACATTTTTTGGGTTTCTTAAAGGATTTTCTTCTTTCACAACTAACAAATAAGCAATTGGTATGCAGATGAAACATTTCTGGAGAGCCCAAAAAACACCAATTGAAGTGGTTGTTCACTTTGATCTATTGCTACTCTGTGCACATGGAGCCTCTTCAAAAAGAAGGATGGAGGGAGACTTGCTTGTAGAGGCACACACTGAACATCATCATTGTCAGCAAGTGATGTATTTTGAGTAAAACACAGATTGAGTTAACTGATGTTCTGTTGTCTAACCCTGTTGGCGTATGAATGTGAGAATCACAAGCTGAGAGCAAAATGAATGTCTGTGCCATGCATCAATAATATTATGGAGAGAACAGGGATTTTTCACATTAGCAGGAAGAGACTATCTAGTAGAGAGGAAATATGCAATTTACTATAATCAGTAAAGTTACCTGTAGAAACTGACCAGCCCACACTAGAGGCATTACAGAAACTGGAAGAGGGAATCCTATAGCTGATGCAGCTGCAGAGGCTGCAACCAGGCAGTCTCTGATGCAATACAACATTGACTCTGTTGGCTGACCAGAGTGAATGGCTAAATTTGAGACATCAGAAGACTATGTATGAGAAGGACTGCTCAACAGAAAGCCAATGGGAAAAGTGGGAGGCAACTCAAAATAATGATGGAATATGGTCAATTGGAGCAAAACCAATTCTGCCGAAGAAATATTTAATCACCTTGACTAGATGATTTCTTGAGAAAGCCCTTGGAGGCATGGAAGCAATAGCTAACCAAGTACGGAAAGTATGGGTGACTCCAGGAATTTTTGCTGCTGCAAAATGAATCACAAATAACTGCCCAACTTGCCAGAAATTCCTAAGTATCAGACTGAGCTCTGAGACCAGAGGCCTACTTGGTAGTGATAGTAGATCATCTCTCAAACTGGGCAGAAGCCTTTCTAAAATGAAGGATTGACACACATGAGTAATAAAAGCTTTGCTAAAGGAAGTTATATCTGAATATGGGATACCAGAGTAAATTGAATTAATGAGACATAGGTGCTCATTTTACAGCAAATATGATCAACAAACTGTGGAAGTCTTTGGAGATTGAGGAAATCACATATGCCATATTACTCACAGTGTTCATGAAATGCAGAGAAAATTAATATAGTGTTAAAAGAAAATTAGTAAATGTGTATCTACTTATCTGAAATGGCAAGAAGCCTTAAACTTGGTTCTGTGGGATGTACAAAATGCTCTGTGGTGGCCTGTAGGACTCCCAGTGTAAAATCTCTTGGGAAGCACATAGCTATGCCAGGAACTTATACCCCAGATAAGACCAATTTATTGGTCTTATTGAGTAGAGATGATCACTCGATACCATATGTTTTATATGTGCAAAAATGATTTGAAGAGCAAAGAAGGCATGCACAATGATATCACAGAATTTCATGGGTTGGAAAGAACCCAGTAGGGTCATCAAAGTTCAAGCCCTGCACAAGACAGTCCCAAGAGTCACACAGTGTGTCTGAGAACATTCCTGAACTCTGGCAGGATTGGTGCTGTGACCACTTCCCTGGGGCGCTTGTTCCAGTGCCCAACCATCCTCTAGGAGAAAAACTTTTTCCTGACAGCTAACCTAAACCTCCACCTCATACTATTCTCTCAGGTCCTGTCACTGGTAACCACAGAGAAGAGATCAGTGCTTGCCCCTCTGCTTTGTGTTGTTAGGAAGTTGTAGACAGCTATGAGATCTCCCCTTCTTCTTCTAGGCTGAACAAACCAAGTTACCTCAGCCACTCTTCATACGGCGTCCCCTTCAGACTCTTCACCATCTTAGTAGAGATGTGGCATCATCCCACACTACCTGAAACACAGGTACATAAATGTACAGCCCAGAAAGGAAATTTTAAATCAGGTATTGTATAGAAAATCCAAATTAGAACCCAAATAAGAGGACAAAAAGCATACTTGTAATAGAAGATTAATTTCCAAGGGGATCAGAGGACCAGATATGCAGACTGGACCCAACTCACAGGCTCGTCTTCTGTCTCTCAGCAGACAAGGATAAGGGACATTACTGGAAAACTCTCCAGTCCAGCAAGACCTGTTGCTATAGGACACGAAAGAACACAGACACATACTGCTGCTCTCCAGGTGAAGAGAAAAAGGGATGTTTATTTTTTGACTCTAACGTTTATAGTTTTCCAAAAGTGACAGTGGATTGGAGGGTGACAGTGCCACCTCTCCAATGACACTGGACAAACCAACAGGCCATCAAATTTCTCCTCCTCCATGAAGGAATGTAAAACAATGAGTTGTTTACAGGAAGTGTGTGAGAAGGTTCGTTAGAAGAATGTAAACATCAGAAGGCTTAGAAAATCTTAAAAAAACAGGGTGACAAAGACCTTCTGATTACTATCTGTTATTGGTTGTTCAAGCCATCAGCAATAAAATAACAAAGAGAAGTCTGAGGGCAATTCAAAGAGACTTCGGGACCTTGGGATTAGTTGAGAAATCAAGAGCACAGGTAGTGATTTCCTTGGCCCTTCTGGTAACAATGAATAATATTGATAAGAATGCATCAAGTCAATGTTTAGTTCCAAGCCTAGTGTAATTGGAAAAATTCTAGTTTTTCTGACCATGGAATGATCTATTTAACGGCTGGTCTACTGTCACCTGATGGGATGCACCTTTCTCAGAAGGGAAGAAGAGTTCTAGCACAGGAGCTAGTACGTCTTGCTGACAGAGCTTTAAAAAAGCTTGGAAGGGGGAAAGGGAAGATACCAGGCTTGCAAGTGAGGAGCAATGTGATGGTGTGCCAAAGCAACTGTGCACTAATAAGATCCCTCAATCTGCTTCATGATGTTTTGGCTACTATGTACCATGCCTGAAATATTTCTATACTAATTTCTGCACTAATTTCTACACTAATGCCCACAGCATGAGGAACAAACAAGAGGAGACTTTGGCCCAGTCTCAGAGATTTGATATCACTGGCATAACTGAAACCTGCTGGGATGAGTCCTGTAATAGAAGGGTGAGAATGCATGGAGCTCACAGTTGGCACAATTGGGGGTAGCTGTATAAGATTCAAGAGCTAAACACATAAATGTCATTATGTGAATCTATGATTGACTTCCTAGCCAGGATGATGATAATGATGAATTATTCTTTGATGAACAAAGGGACACTTTGGTCCTTACAGTGGACTTCTATTTGACCTAAATCAACTAGGTGCTTCACACAGCTGGTCCAGCTTGGGTCAGAAGATTGCTAAAAGCCTGGATGACAACTTTATGGAACAGGTCCAAAGGGAGGCAACTCTAAAATATACCCTCTTTGATCTGATGCTTGTCATGCTCCCATGAGCAAAGTGATGATTGTCATCCATCTTGGCCACAGTGACCACAATGTGATTGAAATCTCCACTGGCAGGAGGAAAAGTGCCAGCAAAACTTCGACTTGACATGAGGAGAGCAGACTTTGGCCTGCTCAAGGAATTAGTACATAAAATCCCCTGGGAAAATGTTTTTGCAGGTGCTGCTGAGGTCTATCAGTGCTCATTACTTTTTAAACATAATTTCCTAAGGGTAAAGGAGTTGGCAATTCCCAAATGCTGTGAGTCAAGCAGGGCAAGTGCAGAAGGCTGGCTTGGCTGAACAGAGATCTTGTCTTGGAAATAAGGCAAAGAAAGGAAGGTGTGTGTCCAGTGGTAGCAAGGTCAGGTGACATGGGAAGAATACAGAAATACTTGCCACTGCTTGCCACTGTAGGGAGAAAGTCTGTGTGACCAAAGTTCAATTGGAGCTGAAGCTGGCCAGCAAGTGTGGGACAATAAAAAGTGTTCTAAAAATATATATTAATGGCAAAAGGCAGTGTAGAAATAACATTAGCCTGTTGCAGGATGAGGATGATCATCTCACAGTGACATAGAAAAAGCAGAGATATTTAATGCATTCTTTGCCTCTGTCTTCAACATGGATGGTGGACCAAGGAGGTCTCGGTGCCTGAGTGAGAAGACTATGGCTATGAGAATGATCAAGTCCCAGTTGAACCTGAATTTGTGTGAGATCTGCTGCTTCAGTTGGATCCCTAAAAATCCTTCATCCAAGAATCTGAAAAGGGCTAGCTGCCATAGTTGCAAAATCTCTTTTGATGATTTTTGAGCAGTCTTAGGAATCTGGAGGAGCCCAGCTGACTGGAAGCTACAAATGTTGTCCCAATTTGTAAGAAGGGCAAGAAGGAGGACCCTGGAAACTACAGGCCTGCCAGTCTGACTTCAGTGCCTAGTAAAATAATGAAGAAGATTATTCTGAGAAGTTGAAAACTTGGAGGAAATGCAGTCATTGGTTGCAGCCAAGCATGGTTTTGTGAGTGAAAAGTCCTGCTTGTTGAATATGATTTCCTTCTACGACAGGGTAACCCACTTAGTTCATCTCGGAAAGCCAGTAGATGTAATCTTTTTTGATTTCAGCAAAGCTTTTAATGCCGTCTCTCACAGAATCCTTTTTCACAAAATGTCCAGCATACAACTGAATAATCATGTTACACGATGGATGAGAAACTGGCTCACAGGTCAGAAACTAAGAGTTGTAGGGAATGGGGTGTGGGCTGTAAGCAGCTGTACTAATTATAAAAGACTAGAAGCAGTCTTACCCTCGATAGGTCACAGCTGTGTCCAGTAAGAATGAGTGCTACAATAGAAGAGGTTGGCTAGGCCTGAGTTAGTTGGAGTCTGCTGGTCATGCTGTGGGGAGGAAGGGCTGGGTGGGGGACAGAAAAGGTAAGCTGCTATGCAGGGGGCATACAGGGTCTGGTGGTTGTGTGAGGGACAGAAAGGAGCTAGTTGATTGTGCAGAAGGTAAAAAGAATAAGAAGACTGTGTATTGCTGCCCAAAGGTAGGGTCTGAACTTAATCTGTGTTTTGTACTTCTGGGCCTGGGCAATCACAGCAGAAATGTGCTTGACTGGGAAACTTCCATTTACAGCTTTTCTTACAACTCCAAGGAGTGTTTGGGTTCCCCTTCTAATTAAAAAGAAAGTTTACTTCTCTAAACTGTGTTAGGAATCAGAAGGCTGTGTGATGCTGCATGTGGAAAGTTTAGCACCCTAAACAGTGTTGTGCCTGTCTTGACGATGGTCATGTGGTTGTGGGTAACTGTGACAATGGGGTAAATAACATCAGACTAGTGACCCCTCTCTAGTGGGGTTTTTCAGGACTTAATCCTCAGCCCAGCTTTCTTCATTAAAGACTTGGATGCAGGACTTGAGTGACTATTAAATAAGTTTGCTGATGATCCTAAATTGGGAGGAGCTGTTAACTCCCTTGAGGGCAGGGAGACCTCAACAAATAAAAGGACTGAGCAATCAGCAACTACATAAAGTTTAACCAGTCAAATGCCAGATTCTGCACCTGGGACAAGGGTGTAAGGCCCTCAAAACTGGCATGATAAGCCCCTTAAAAGGGCTTACAAAAACAAGTACTTGGAGTTAGATGTGTGGGAGATATACCAACAAGATGCACAACAGGTCAAAACAACAAAAAAACCCCACCTTTACTGGCAACTTCAGAAAATCAGAGAACTTTGGTAAAAGTCTAAAGCAGCATTAAATCAATGTGAAACATTTCACCAAGCAGTAACTTGGCCCATTGAACTTAGCAAACTCCAACCCTATCAGATTTTAGTTTACTGAAAACTCTGAGAACAGAGAATTAGAAGAAAGAGATAAAAGATAGGGAAAAGAACAAATATAGCTACCAATCCTGATTCCAACAGTGTTCCACTGAGAGAAATTCCAAGAGGCGGTAGGGTCAAGTCATGTGTATGCCTCAAGTCCTGGATTAAGTGCCCCTTGGCCCTTTCCTGAGGTGGGGTTTCTGGTTATCCAGCTACACTGGGCCTGGATTTGGGCTCCAGGGATGGGTTGTAGCAGACTGCCTCCTGTGTGCCAGGGATTGCCAGCCACTGTGGGGCTGGAAGACAGGCCCAGAGGGATGGGGTGTGTGAAACAGGGCCATCACCTCATCAAAGCAAGGTAAACCTTCCCCTTCCCTAGCATGCACCAGAAATGTTTTGAGCATGCAGTCCTTCCAGCCTCTCACACACAGCAACTGCGGTTGTGTGTATACACCAGGGAATTACAGTTTGGAGAGCAGTGCTGCAGCAAGGAGCCTTGGATGATGGCCAGTTGACTATGAGTCAACAGTATGCTTTAGAGGGAAGGAGGGCCAGTTGGGGTGCATTAAACACAATGTTGCCCGCCATTCAGAGGAAGAGATTGTCCTACTCTACTGCACTCTTGTGAGGCCTCAGTACTGTGTGCAGTTTTGGGGACTGCAGTGTAAAAAAGACATTAAGCTATCAGAGAGGTCCTCAAGAATGGTGAAAGGTCTGGAGAGAAAGCCTTAGGAGAAGCAACTGAGATCACTAGTTTTGTTCACCTTAGAGAAGAAGAAACAGAGGGGAGATCTCATTGCACTCTTTAACCTCATTGTGAAGGAAGTGGAGGGGCAGGTACTGATCTCTTCACTCTTGTGACCAGTGACAGGACTTGAATAGCATGAAGCTGAGTCCAGGGACTTAGGTTAGATATCAGGAAAAGGTTTTTTTACCCAGAGGAAAAAGTGCCCAATTAGGCACTGGAATAGGCTCCCTAGGAAAGTAATTGCAGCACCAAACCTCTCTGAATTCAGGAAGCGTTCTAACAATATTCTGAGGCACAGAGTGTAATCCTTGGGACTGGTCTGGGTACAGGGTCAGGAGTTGGACTCGGTGATCCTGATGGGTCCCTGCCAACTCAGGATATTCTATGATTCTAAATGGCCCTACTGTTTTAGGGTGTTCCTATTTTGCTGTTAAAATTTTAGGTTAGGAAAATTGGAAACACCATTCTTACATCAAATGAGTAGTAGATAACCAACCAGCCGGCCAATAACTAACTTCTGAGAATCCTTTTCTGTACCAGTAATTATTTAAGCACTTGTGCACAAGAATCATTAATCTTGTACTCTGCCCTATGACAATCATCCTAATTTTGCTCTGTTTCTTACTTGTGATAGTGTTGTATGTAAGGGTAGTAGTTAAAGTTCTTGAAAAGTGTTTCCTTTTAATGTATTAGCAGGTATGCCTAATAAAAGAAAGTGAAGCCAGTTGAGGACTATACCTAATGCAGGTAGCCTGGTGTGCAAGTTACAGCTTGTGCTATGGGTGTGCAGAAATAGGGAGCCCCAGGCAACAAGACATGACCTGGTGCAGACCATTTGCATAAAAAAGACCATGGGGACCTGGGCCATAGTCCAGTGAGAGGAGGATGGTCAGAGTGGCCAGTCACCCAGAGACTCTTGCAGGAGCCAGTCAAGGATGAGAAGACCTCAGAATAAATATCAGCATTGAAATGGGTGCATAGATTGTAAGGGTAAAAACCCAGGGATTTTTAAATTTTTTTTGGGATAAGTCCCTGGAGGCACCCAGCTTCAACTGTCATAATGTTGAGCATCATGGGAGCCAGGTGTGCTAAGGGAAACCTGGGGACAAACTGGTGAGGGAAATCTTCTCTGATTGTGTGATTGTGATGTATGTAGTGAGTTAAGTGAGGCGCTGTCAATTCACCTGAGCTGTCCTCTGCAAAGGGGCGTCAGTCCCAACAGTGAAAGTCTGGGATAGTTGGAGTGTGAGTGGGTCCTGGAGGGTTAGACAGAAAAGTTTCTTAAACAGTTGTCTAAAGAACAGCCATAACATTACAGGCCCTTGAATAATATTGTATTGATGTTGCATTTATTTCTGCTGTTACTGTGTAGTCATTACTTGGCTTTAGACTACCAGGTGTGAGAAGTTGTGTTTCTAGCTATTGTAGCACAGGTCTTGGCACAGAATCTCAAGGCTATCTGTAACTCTGGGTAAATACAGTTCTTGCGCATTAGATAGCTGCTCACATATAAGAGCAAAGAAGAGTATGGAGTTTTCCTGATGACCTGGGAAACTGAACATAATTATGGAATGGAGAAAGTAGATGAGAATTATTACTGATCTTCTGTATTTGTAACATTTAGACTGTGTGAAAATAAGATACTTAAGACAATCAGCAAAAAAAAATGCTGCCTCCTCCTGTCCATAGCAGCAAATATTGCTGCTTCTGAAAGGATAGTTTTTTGGGATTTATTCTATTGATGCATAGGATAACAAAATGACTACTAGCAGAGTTGGTTTGTATTACTATTTTGGAATGTGGTAAGATTAATGCTTGCTGCACCTCTGTTGTGGGAAGTCTGAAATAATAATCAGCATTTCAGTACCCAGCTATTCTCATTTGGTCTGCTAGTTAGGTCATGTATCATTCTATAATACTTGAAAATTAGAATATGACGGAGGTGTTCAGTATGGGAGCATTGCTGGGATTTTCAAAAATGCCTGACTTATTCAGAAACTCTTTGGAAACATTTGAAAATGTGCAACAGACAAAATTTAACAAAAATTGAAGTCACATATTCCTTTCCCCTGCGGCAGGGTGGACATCTTATTGAAGGATGCTACTTGTACTTTGTCAGTGGAACTAGACTTACAAATAAGCATGGATTCTCTGAATGGCATACAAGAGACACTTGATGGCACTTCTAAATAAATGTAAAAAAAATCCATAGAAATGTTTTGGCATTTGAATATGTACTGTGAGAAGCTGAAGTTTTGACAGAAAAGAAATATATTTTCTGGTACTAATCCTGCAGTGATCTCTTTTACTGAATATTTAACCACTACTAACTAGTCTAAAGAATGTAAATGATGACTATTGTATTGATTTTGTACCTTGTTTTTTTAGCCAGTTCTTTGGCTAAACACCCACATGAACACATGTGAAGTTACAGCATAAGTGTGATGTGGAGAGAATGTGTTTTATTGAGGTATGAAAGCTTCATGTTCTGTAATAAAATATTTTTATGGGAAGCATTACAGTTTTGCATTTGGAATGACCCTAATGTTTGTGCTTATTTCTACTTTGAACCTTTTTTCAGGTTTTCAGGCTTATTCCCAAACTGGTCACACAAAGGTAAAATGATAGCAGAACACCTTTGTTTTTCAGAATTCTGACACACTGGGCAGCAAGCCGATGAATTTATTTTCCTTCTCACCCTTTTTTCAGGGTCTAAATCACAAAACTGCTTGTGGAACACCATTGTCGATGGGCTGACCAGCAACCTCAAGGAAAGGCCAAAGCTGACCATTATCAATGACCCTAGACCTCCTGAAGAAATTTTAGCAGATGAACTACCGCCAGTGGACAGTCCTGAAGCACTGGTGAAAACATCTTTCAGGTCTGACTGATAGAAGTTTACTTCATTTATCTTTGAGAGGATATCTTTTTAAGATTAAATCTGCAGTGTGGGTTTGGTGACAGAAATTGATACCAAAAGATTCTGTAATACTGCATATCTTTGTACTGAAAAAGAGTGTAAAAAATCCATAAATAATGTTGACTGGATTTGTCTTTAATTTCTTACATCTAGCTTCCCTAAAAGATTATTTACTAGGCAGAAAGTTTGTAACTAGTCAAAATAATCAGCAAAGACAGCTCATTATATGAAGATATGTTTGAAGGTTGGTATTGTTTCATTTGAAGGTGATTTAATATGAATAATTGCACTTTAGGTCAGATTATGTGCTTCATTGATGCAAGACGAGTTAGAGCTTTTCCTATTGATGTAATGTCTTGAGGACTGTCAAGCATTAATATATGAAGGGGAAGAACTCTGACCAGGAGTTTGCAAAAAAGTGGTTTCTGCTGTTGTAGAGTGATAGATCTATGTTTTTGAAGTGTGATGTAGATGTTGCTGTGCTTTTCACTCTTTTATTTAATGCTGTTGCTGTACAGTTTTCTGAACATGTTTTCTGAAAATTTTTCTCTCAAAGTGAGGTCAAATAGAGAAGCCACAGGGCATACAATGGGTTTCTGACTGAAATGTGAAAATTGGTGTGCCCAGAAAAAGCAAAGTGAGTGACAGAATTGACTTTTCAAAATCTTTTTTGAGCTTGTTTTTGGTTGTTGAAAATTTGTACTCTACTTTTATTTTAAACATATCTGTGTTTAAAATAATGTTTCTTGATTTGGATAAGTTTCTCTGACTACAGTGATTTTGATTATACTTGAGTCTGTGAAACTTATTTCACTCTTCATACAATTATTGTTTTGAAGATACTTGGTTGAGTCATTATATTAGGTAGTCATTTCATACTTGTTGATGTGTAAAAGCATAATACCATGAAGTGAGTTTATGCCAGTCTGTGTAAATAACTCTATAATTTCATTGTGGATTTTAATTATTTAATACTTACATTTAAATGATTCAGGACAAGGGTTTCAGAACCTGGATCCTCCTTTTATGATGGCCTATGGTATTTAATGACTTAAGAACTTTGTATCTCTGATATTTAAAGGCTATCATATGAAGCGATCTAAACAGTCGTCAGCTTTTATTTCTGATAACAATATATGGGCGGCAGCATTCCTTACATTGCCATTGTTAAGATAATTTTAAAAATTTAATGCAGCAAAATAGTGTCACAGCATTTCAAATGGTATTGCTGTTCTGTTTGTTGTCTCTGCTGTTGTTTGTTTGCCTTGTTATACATACTATTCATTTTCCCATTTCTTTGCCTGAAAGGCTGTTAATTTCAAAATTACAACAGTTCGGAGGGGTCACACTTTCTATTCTAAGGGAGGCTCCTGCCTTCCTTAGCAGACACCTGTTTTTCAAACCAAGACAATTGGAAATGTATTGGCTAGTTCTATAAGGCATGATTTCACTCTCAAACCTTGCTGTCATTTAGCATTATTAATGACAGTGTGTTCTAATCTGAAATAGTAATGGATATTTGTGCATGGACACAGACAGTTTTGTTTTGGTTTTTTTTTAACCAGAAGCCTTTATAAGGAGTAGTGCATTTGTCAATGTAAGTAGAAGCTCATGTAGATTGTAGTTTTGTACTGCAAAAGTTAGAAAAAAAGCTAATGTCAGAAACTACTTGATAAACCATGGGTAGCTGTTGTTATTCTTGGAAGCTCTAAAGTTAATTTGATTTAAATGAGCAGTTTTAACAGATTCACACTAGTAGTAAGCAAGCCATACCTTTAGGGGCTGTATAGAAGTGTCCCTCAGAAAAGAGTTTGTGGCCCTCTCAGGTAGGGTTTTGTAGCCCCCTTTCAATGTATCACGAGGGTGATTTCTAGCTATGCTTCTGCACTCGTGGTTTTGCTAGGGGGAGGTTGAAACCACATCTCAAAATGGTTTTGAACTGATTTGTTCTTCAGTTAAAGTAACAAAATTTGTTTTAAGAGTTCTAATCCATATCTCCAAGTGTTTGCAAGCTGAGCTTGCAGCTAATTTTATTTTTCCTTTAATTTATTAGTCCATTAGTAGTCTGCAGTCTGCATGGCATCACTTTCCTGTTGTTCCTCCTTGTTGGTGGGTTATTTTATTAACACTTGTTTAAAGCATCTATTTGTATTGCAGATGCATCACAGTTGCCCTAGACTTCATTACGTTAACTCTTTTTATGTCATATACTTTAGACAAGAATCTGCACATACCAATAAATCACAACTCTTCCTGGATGGGGAGATTATAAGAGTCAGGAAACAGCAATAACTATTTTAGTACTATGGTGACACAGGTGATATTTAAAAAAAAAATACACCTATTTTATTTGGTTCAGAATAAGCACTTTTTTTTTCTTCTGTGCCTTTTTAAGCTTCTGGAAAAAGTGATGTTATATCATTTAATACTTGAGGGCTCCGTACTGTACTTCTAGGAAGAAAGTACACGAGAGAAGCTGGCATCAGGAGAGCAGTACAGTCTAGGCATCCTGCTAGACATGCAGTCATGTGACTTCTTCTAGTTGAATTCCAGAGTCTGGTCTTCCTGCCATGGTGGGAATTGATGCCTTTTTTAGAAATAAATGCTCCATGCTTTTAAGGAGACCCTCCACAGCTGACAACACTGGGCTCAAACAGGCAACTGTTCAGGTTAAAACGCAATCAGTATTTACACCAGTTTTACCTAGCCTTGCTGATGTTGAAAATGGCTCTAGATCAAGTTCCCACAGGGTACTGCAAGTATATTTGGAGTAAAAAGTTTAGATAGATCTACCCACTGTCCAAAAAGACAAGTCTGCTCAAAAGCTAAGTATGTGCTTAGTTGCCTGAAATCAGGAGGTACTTTCCTATGAACTGTGGCAGCTAATGGTATTTGAAAATGAAATGCACATAGTGGACACTTACTGAGGTTCATGGTTGAAGGCTAATTCCAGTGTACTTAATGAATAAATGTTTTCAGAAAATGACTATTCAATATAGTTGGAAAGTGCTGCTCTGTGTCTTTGTATGAAACAACTAACTCACTGCACTAGCTCCTGAGCAAGAAATAATTCTATGTATTCTACTTTGAATAGACTTCAGGGAGCTGGAAACTCATTTACAGATATATGCAGGCAGAGTTGCTTTACCTTTGAGATCCTGGGTATTACTTTCAGATATTTCACTATATAATTAGACACTATCATCCTGTTACTATAAGACTTAAAATCCTAGGGTTCTTTGGCTCAAAAGATGATCATGTTCTAACCCCTCTGCCCTTTTCATGGGCACCTTCCACTGGACAAGGTGGGTCAAATGATTTTTAGCCCAGAAAGCCAAATGTATGCTGGGCTGCATCATAAGAAACATGGCCAGCAGGTTGAGGGACATGATTCTGTCCCTCTACTCTGCTTCTGTAAGTCACCACCTGGAGTACTGTGTTGAACCCTATAGTTCTCAAGCACAGGAGACACGTGGACCTGTTGGAGCAGGCCTAGAGAAGGGTCACAAAAGTTATCAGAGGGATGGAGCACCTTTCCTATAAGGGAAGGCTAAAAGAGCTGGAGTTCTTTAGCCTGTAGAAGAGAAAGTTCTGGGGAGACCTCATTGTGGCCTTTCAGTACTTAAAGGGGCCCTATAAAAAAGATAGGGACACACTTTTTAGTCCATGTTGTAAGCAAAATTTTCTGTCCTAATATTGATGGAATTGACCCAGCAGAAGAGCAGGAGCTGTGATTTCAACAAGTAGCTGTGACTTTTCCTGGTCAAATGCTGAAGTTCTCCAGTAGATGAAAGTCAATAGGCCTTTTGAATTAATGTTTAAATGGCATTGCTTAATTGCACTCCAATACAAATAAGAAGAGTGGAATCCCTCCAAGAGCTCTCTGTGTCCTAAGATGATCAATCTTAGCTGAAAAGTGGGACTAAAACTAAACCACAAAAAAACCTCAAAGAGCAAACTAAGGACTAGGTTATATAATTGTTTCCTTCTTTTGTATTAGCACAATTACATAATTAAAATCAGGGGCACTTTACAGCTTTAAAAGCTGGGCTCCTTGTTATGATTTTGAGCATTTTGAGTTATACACAGACAAAACACCTACTTGTTTGATCCAACAAGAAGTACCCAGCACAATCCTACCACAAATGCCTGCTTTGATGACATTTTTATACTGGCACATGAAAATGCATTTATGTATATATATTAGGAAATTAGACATGCAAATTTTATTGCTTAAGATATCACTGAAATGTAGTATTTCGTAAGCTACTCACGGATATTATGTTACAGTTGTGGGTTGGAGACAGACACAGGACTCAATACACAGAAGGATCATGTGGCAAACAGCCTGGTTTATTGTTGAGAGTTGCCTTTCATAGGGGGTTCAAAATCCCTGTTCCTGAGCACATGATTGGTTGAGATCCCTGCACTGCCCAGCTTCCTGACCAATGTTATGTCTGCATTCAGGATAGAACGGGATTGCCAGAGGTACCCTGTTTGGGGTTGAATCCAACCTATCATTGCTTTACCCAGGGACTTGTTTACTTCTATAACAAACTAGGCTATCCAAATTATTGGAAACAAGATGGCCAAATTTATCTGTGCAGCTCCAGACCCACTGTAGCTGTGACACACTGAATAATTTGTGGATAAATAAAATAATGAATTTCATTATCTCATGTTTCTGCAGAAACTGGGGGTTTATTTTGAGGTGAGGTGGGCCATGTCCTATCATTTACTATGTCTCTACAATTTACTTGGACACTAAACTGAGGATAAATCAGAACAGCACATAGTATCCATTCTAACAATTATTTGTGCATGCAGCAGAAATTCTTCCCCTTCTTTTTAGCATGCTTGCAAGATTAATTGTTGCAGCAAAATGATTAAAAGCACAAGTCACAGTTTGTCAGATCATTTGAGTTAGAATTGCTCAGGCTCTTCCGCTGCATCTGTTTCAATATGCTTCATGAAGGACTATGAAGCTGCTAGAATGAAGGCAGAGTGGGTGAAAAGAAGTAGTTTTCTCTTCTTCCTGGCCAAACATATAGACAAGAAATTACTTAGAAGGCTCCTAGAGGAGTCTTTGAATAGTTATAAATCAGTGCCATGAAAGAGTCTCTGGAGAAGGTACCAATTTGAAATAAGTCATAACTGGCAACCAACTGCATGTCAGAGCCACTGAATGGGTTTGCAATACATTCCCCGGTCTTTGAGACGATTAAGAGAATTTAATTGTGAATAAAGTTTTAAAATAAGACATGGAATTTTTTTAACACATGTAAACTGAGATTTCATGCAGCATGAATTTACACTGAATGCAGTTTCTGCTGAGATTTACACGGAGTTTTATTAATATTTTTTGGTTTTACTGTGGATGCATTACACACTGGCCAAATCTAAGCACTGTGTTATTGGCATAACAGGCCTCAAATCATGTCTATATACTCAGGGGTGTCAGTGCATATTTATCATTGATCATTAAAATGCAGTATTTGCAGAGGCCATGGGTAATATATTTAGCTAAACAATATCAATGAAAGAGTTATTTGAGCAAAGGATTGGAGAATAAAACTGCTGCATACTGTTGCTGGAGATGGAAATGCCTCATGGTGGCAGGAGCACTAATTAAAATGGGATGCTGCATGAAAAGGGGATGTGATTTCCAACTGCTTTCCTTTCTAATATCAGTTGCATGTATGTTTGAATGAATGTGTGGAAATTAAACCGAATTATTAATGTCAGACTCTATTTCCAGGCTTTGTACTGGTATGCACCTTACCTACTCTGGTTGCTAAGCTGAGTAGTCTAACATGAAAAGAGATTAATATCTCTGAAGAGTCTTCAGTGCAGGGTTCTCCGCTGTCCTGGGAGACCTTGCAATGTGTAGAAAAGTCCAGGTCTCCAACCCCTGTTGCTGAAGGAGTAGTCTGGAGTCGTTTGTTTGTGTTCTCAAGGCAGTTTATTAGTTCCTTATCAAAAGTAGATTTCTCTGCCCCGCCAGGGTCAACACAGCAGGGCTTCCAGAGACACACTGTGCCCGCCCCGGGTTAGCTCTAATCTTCTATATTAATAACTATGTATTTAATGTTTACTATTAATTACCAATCCGTGCCCCTCACACCACGCTGTCCAGATCTCTGTCAAACCAATCCAAAAGTGCCAACATCACCAAGAAGATGGAGGTTATGAAGAAGAAAAGAAAACATGCCATGTGTAAGAATTCTCCATCTTGTGCCTCAGATCCCCCTGTACAGATTTTCAGCCCCCCTATACAGGGCTTCAAACCCTCCTGGACATACACTTACATTTTTCCTTTTTACTTATAACTACTACTATTTTTCTATCTAAGCTTTTGTGACTTGAAATTCTTCATACAAAGTTGATAACCCATTCCATGGATTAGAATCAGAGCCACAGGCGTTTTCAGTATCAATCCAGGGTCTCTGACACTCCTGGCAGGCAAGGCTGAAAAGCCTCCTGACCTGGTTTTGGGTCATCCAAAGGCATCGTAGGAACCCCCTGGGTTCCAACATTCATGAAAGACCTTGGTGTGCAGTATGGTCTATATGATGCAGGACATAGGTTTGGTCACAAATCTACAAGTTTTCTCAAATTGTTAGCATGCATCAGAGTTGCATAGGGCTGTTTGTATAATATTATAGTGTCTCTTTTTAAACTTTTGGTGCTTTTTTACCTTAGCATTCTTGTGTCCAGTCTCATGCTTTTACTCAAAAATGTACATATACGTGTTCATGCATACACTTATAATTTTATCTTCTGTGCAGATGGTCACATCTGACATACAGAAAAATCATAATCTGAATGTTGTTAAACATTTAAAAGCATGGAAATCCAAAACCGATAAAAATCCTTTTAGGCAATATTCAAGGCTGAGTTATGATGGTGGCAGATGCTTCATGCATATAAATAAACTGTTTACTGACTGGTGAACCAATTGCTGCTAAACATATTTTTTAGTAGTCAAGGTAGCAGGGGAGAATGAAACACATTAAAGAATGAATGAAGCTAGTAGATACTTTGGAATGTACAGTTGATATGGATTTATGACACTGAGTTATGTTTATCTGAAGGAAAGACATACAATCCACTTCTCTCTCAAAGATAGATCTGTTCCTTAAGGACAGTAGTGTAATAGCTGTTTGATTCAGAAGTGATTTAATTGTAGTCTCCTTTCTTATTAAAATACCTTTCCAGGCAGATTTGTTTTAAATGCTGTGGCATGTACAGTAAAATATTTAAATTTTTCTCTGGGGTAACCTAGGTAAGTAATTTCACAAGCCACTTGTGCAGAGTTCTAAAATCTTTTCATGTTGGAAATGTATGATTGTACTTGAGAGCTCTTCAAAATGTAGATTGCCATTTTTGCCCCCTTATACAAGTTTGCCCATTCCTACTAAATTGCAAATACGGGGTTTTTTTGTCCATATGTAAAAGTAAACAGATTTTTGTGTTGGACCCATATGGTGAACAGGATATTTATAGTTGCTGTTCTGGATATTCTTGCAAAGGATTTGGCCGAAACCTTTCTACATATTTTCTGCTACTTTGGACATACAGATGTCAGTGTCAGCATGTCCTAGGTTACAATGTAACATATTCCAGAAGGTCTGTATTCTATCTTTATCTTCATGAACTGTTAAAATCAGGAGGGGCAGTGTTTTCCTTACCTCCTCCCCCCGACCATCTCCTGTTAATGGGCCATTAACACCTTGCCTTATGAGTCATAGATAACTCCCTCCGGGAGCCATTTGTGTTTAATGGGCCCATTGTGAGGACCCACCACATGACTCAGAAAATGACATCAGCCCATTATGAGAAGCTCTGCCCAGGGGGAGGAGCCAAGCATTTCCACCGGGATATAATCTGGGCATTTGGACAGAACAGGCATCTGCCTTCTACTGGATTCCCAGAGGAGCAGCCTTCTCTCCCACTGGATTTCCCAGAGGAAGGACCAGACCCTTCAACATCACCACTGGACCATTGGAAGAAAACTCTGCCCTTCTACAGAATCTCTGCCTCAGCAGAACCATCTGTCACTCCAGGAGCACTACTGGAGCCACCATTCCAACTGGACTGCTACCAACACCCTGACTGACAGGGTGTCAGGTTGCATTCTAACTGTCAGGGTTTGTTTTTTTGTTTAATACTGCATTTTCTAATTTTCCTATTAAGTTGTAGTTTGTTAGGTTTTTTGTTGTTTGTTTGTTTTAGTTTATTTTGTTTATACATATTAAAGAACTGTTATTCCTATCCTCATATTTTTTGCCTGAGAGCCCCTTTTAATAATTTGGAGGGAGAGGGTTTACATTTTCTATTCCAAGAGAAGCTCCTGCCTTCCTTAGCAGGCACCTGTCTTTCAAAACCAAGACACAGCAATATCAGTGTCACTGACACTGACATTGAAAGTGAGCAAAGACAGTGGAGTCCAGGCCTGTAAGGAGGGAGTCTGGGGAGGACCCTTTGCCAAATCAAAACTTTACCAATACGCTGTGACAGGGAGGTTAGTGATGATGATTCCCTTATACTGTGTATAGGAAACATTATGGTAATGAGTTTTTCCTGACCTCTCCTGCACTGTTCCTGTATATTGCTTCAATTATTAAATTCTTAAATCCATTCAGTGGTGACCAAATTTGCACTAATGTGCAGTGGAAATGGGGAAACTGGTTAGATGAGACTGTGGACAAAATGTTGCTGAAGTCTGATCTAATGGATCTAATTTAAATGAAAATTTAAATGGAAATTGTAGGAATTAGCTTAAATGAGGGTTTAGGAATATCATTTGTTCTTCTAGTGCAGGATTAATAATGAAGCAGATTTTTAAATACTGATAAGTTTAGAGCCTGCCAGTAAAATGCCATAAGACAATGGTAAATCTTATGGGTGAAGTGGAGGTTGTAAATAATTTGTGATCTTCTGGCAGTGCTTTGAAAAGTCTGTTTAAAATCCAGTCCTTATAGATGCAGAATGAACACTATCATTTTTAGATAATATGCTGCACAATTCACTTCAAACATCTATTGGAAGTGTAAAGATTTTATCTTAAGTCAGTGAGTTTCCTTTCACAATTTGGACCTGTAGCATTGAGAGGGTGATAAACAAAAGGCAAAATGGGAAATTGTAAATCTCTTGCTATGAAGAAAGTTATTTATCTCTCCTGTAGTTGTAATAGGCAGTGTCCAGGATTTCATAGGTATTCATGTTCTTTGCAATATGTTAGTTAGCCTGTTTTATGATATTTTTCTGTCCAACATGATAATGACAAGAGGGAATAGCAGTAAGAAGCCCATGTAATTTCTCTGAATTATAGCGGCAATCAAATCCCTTATCATATTATGTCTGAATGGGCACATGCCTGTGGAACATTCTGGTCAAAGGAGACAACATCCACTTTTCCAGAAGACAAGGAGGATTTAGTTTCACAGTAGCAGGATGGAGGGTATAACTGCCTTTGAATCTTATGTCCAATGCATCCTGAAGTGTGGATGTCAGTTACTTGCCTACAGAAGATGACCGCTTCAACCCTTCCTCAATCTGTTCTGCAATACTGTTTCCCTGGTGTGACCAACCTCTTTGTTTGGAAAGTGTATGGAGTCTGCTCAGTTACATCCATATATGTGTTTTTTTGCTATGACTTTTTCTGTAATTTTTATATTTGTTATAAATGTTACTGGCTTTAAGCAATGTAAGAATCAATAATTGTGGTATGAGTAGTTGCAGCAAAAGAGGGTGGGGAACATGCCATTTCAATAAGGTGCTTAAACTACCTACAGGCTCACAAAAGTCTTATTTTCGTCAAAGGGAAAAGGTAATTTAGGTGTTGAGGGCAGGCCTTTCCTCTTTCTAGCAGAAGAAAACTTATGAGGGGGAGGAAGTTCAAAAGCCCTTAAGTTGTTCAAGGCAGGTCAGCAATTTGAGCTGAGGAAATATGATCTCTGAGGAACACCTTTTAAGACTTCAAAGCAGCACCTTCTGTGAAGTAGAGAGTAATTTGTACTGAATTTGCTAACTTCTTTCCTCTCCTCCCAGAGGAGAAACTCCTGTTTTTTCCCTCCTCTCTGAAGAGTGTATCACTCTAAGCTGACTGTCCTCCCCTATGGGTGTCCATCCAAGACCTCTCTGCAGAGGCATTAACATCTTCAGTGCACCAGTCTTGGCTCAGGTTGCTGGGTCTAACTTGCTGTCTGTATAACCCCTGTTTAGCTTGGGGAACCTTCATCTCCAAGTAAGTGAGGTGGGAATTTTCTTTTGTGCTGTACCACTTGGGAGACTTTTCCAGAAACTCAGTGCTGTGGTAGAAATCTTCCATCTTTCAAGATGTACCCAAGACCTATTTCCTTTTGCTCTTGTGGCAAATTGTTCCTCTAAAGGTAAGGTTTGCTGTTGTTTTTTTTTTCCCTAGCATTTACCTCTGATAACTGAGGTTTGTAATCCTTTTCAGCCCTCCTTTTGCTCTGTTGAAGTAGCTGATTTCTTAGGGTTTTCATGAGCAAGTGTGAGTAGGTAAGAGACGTCAGCTGTGGTAGTGAAGAGTTCTGTGAAAGCTAATTTACCCTACACTCTCATTTTGCATTTAATCTTGTCCCTGCTTGCATTGCAGTTCTCTGTTCCACTGCCTGTTTTTCCAAAAAAATTGAAATTGAGGCCTTCATGAACTCCAAATGTGCTAGATCTACCACATTTGTGTGATAACAGGAAGTGAATTGAGGAAGAAAGTGACCAGGTTAATCAGCCATGATCCAATGTTATAAATAGGTGTTGCTTTTTTATTTTCTTTCTCTTATACTTTCCTCTGAGCTCTGGCATACTTCTGGGACTCAGTCTGGCAAACGAAGAGCAAATAATAATCTTTTATTTTGTGTATCACTTCAGTAAAAGGTCCCTGTACATTGTAGATACCTGCATTTCTTTGATGATGGTGTTCTGGGCTCTCTGGTTTCAGAGGAATATGGTCTTGCATTTGCAGCTTGGTTTTGTATTTTGCTTCTACTTTCTGTTTCCATTTCCACTCCTGTCCAATACATGCTATTCATAGAAAAGCAAAGGAAATTATAATTTAATTGGGGATTTTGGACTAGAAAGAAATCTACATAAGGTCCTGAAACTAACGTTTGTTACTTGGTCTGCAGTCTGCCAGAGATGGTTATTTAAATAACCCTGACTTGGCTATCTCTGCCAACACAGGCAAGTGGAGCAGAGATGGCTATCTATCTACCACAGGAGACAGCCATAAGGAGAAGAGGAAGAATAGCACTTGGACTCCCTAGTCTCAAAAAACAATGGTAGTGCAAAATGGCAGCTGGGGAATCTTCTCTTTGTACAGCAACATGGCAGATTTTAAAAAGAAAACAACAGATTGGGGGGGCAATTTCAGGTTTGGTTTATAAATTACTCCCATATGCTTGTAAGTTGATAAAATGCAGTTTTTAATATATATATATGTACACACACACAGATGTTCCTTGATTTGTTTCCTAACTCCACAAAGGATTATATAGGATGTATAATAATTTCTGTCTTAACCTCTACTAAGAGCTAAACGTATATATGAAATGTAACATTTTCATAGTACAGGGGGCAGTATTGACCTGTGTAATATAATGTGATTTGTGTATAAGAGACAGCCAGGTGAAAACCCTCCCTCTTCCATCTCTCAAACATAAAAGTAGTGATTAAAAAGCCCTTTGAGGCAGCTTCATGCTTGTTTTGAATAAACTTTGGTGTTTATTCAATCCCTTTGAAGATGTGAAGAATGACTTGGGGTAAGAAACTGTGAGAAAGCTATATAGAGTCTTCAGGTCCTCAAAATTTTCTACTTTGACTTCATTGGTTGTTGATGAAAAAGCGGAAAACTAGTCTTGTTTATTCCTTTAATTAGGTATTTCTTTTGAATTATTAGTTGCTTGGATTACTACTCACATCTAACCTCTTTTGCACTGACCTTTTATGGCTGACTTTTCAAGCTCTCTTCTTTTTTTGCAAAGTATTTTATAAAGCTCCTCTTCCCTTAAACACCACTCCTCGTTCATTTGTTTTCCTTAAACTGCCATGTATAGTAATTCTAGTGCTGTGGAGGTCATTAAAGAAGAACAGATTTTCAAAATTGCCCTTTAAGAGTGATGGTACTTTTGTCAAAGTTGCAGTACTCTGAGTGAGTACAATAGGAGTTTTTTTGTTGCTATCACGATGCCATGGCTTAAGTAATAATTGCAGATGCCATCAGAGTGGTAATTTTCTCATTTTGGTAAGCTTGCTAAGTTGAAGAAGGTTTCTGTATGTTTTCTTAAATCTGCCTTCGCAGAAAGCAGCAACTCTGAGTCAAAAGAGATGGACCACAAAAGAGGTGGTCCTTTTGTCTTGCTGATAATATTTTTTATAGCATTTGACAGAAAACTTTTTGCCAGTCAACAGAGTTTTAATCAACACTGTCAACTTGATTGACTTGACTCAATAGAAGTTTAAATGAACGGCACCTTTCCACCACATTAATCAGTGCCTTTTTGTTTGGTGCTGATTATTTTACTGCTAATTTCGTAATATTTTTCCTTAATTTCTTAGAAAGCTAAAATTTGTCTTTTCTAATACCCCTGCTTGAAATTCTCCACAGTATGCTTAGTCCTGGTGGCAGACTGAGGTTGCCACATTATTAGGATGCAGGGAATGCTGCAGTACTCTTAGTGTCTTATCTCTGGTATATCAATACTTACATATCTATATATACCTAGTTCACTGTTTCTGAAAGTGTTGCCTTCTCTAGGTCAGCTGTGTCTGTACTTCTTCTGGACAGAAAAACTGAAACTATCCTTAATTACTAAGAGTAATAGAAATCTCATTTCCCTAGCCCTGAGGAAACTGGATGAGTACTTTTAATTAAAGATAGTTTGTAGTTTCTTCAGCTTTTAGCCCCTGCAGCCTTTTCTTCCAACTCTCACTTATGGTGGTACTAATGGCTGTGTGGCTATGGTGTGAGTCAGTTGCCATCAAACCCTAAAGTCTATCCTTGGGCAGAAAAAGAGATGAAATTTCACTTGGAAACTACTGTTAAAGAAGTACTAGATCTAATTTAATAAAACTGAAAAGTGGAACTGTCTAAGTATCTCCCATCACTCTCTTATACCTCAACATGAAGAATAAATAGGGCCAGTGCAGTTCAGTGACATAGCCATACATCTCTCCCTCCTCCTAACTCCCTTCCAAGCAAAACAAACAAAAAATTGTTTTTAACTGAAAAGGAGCAAGAAGCTATTTCCTGCTAGGATAAAGACTGGGCAAAAATATGCCTAGTTTATTTTAGCATTAGCAGAATTAGAAGACATGTCAGTGTTTTACAACTGTTTGAATATAGAATTAGCAAAACATTTTGGAATATGTTACTGGCTGACTCATCACGCTGACATAATTGAAGTTCAGGGATCCAACTAATTTTTTCAATAAAGAAAAAAAGGCCAAATACTCTGCTGCAATTTTGGTTGGAGGCATTAGTGGTAAGAGAATAAAATATATTCTGGATAATTTTTGCATGGACAGACATATGAATATGTTGTAGTTACGCAAATTACAGAACTTGTTTCAGTGTTCACATGGGCAATATGTAGGAATGGAATAGACAACATGTCAATATGCTTCCAGTATCTCATGCTACCCCTTCAGCTTGGGATAGCTTCTCTGTTTTTATTGCAGTCCAGCAAGGACTTTAGATAACTTGCTGTCTGAAATTATTGCTTCAGTTTGATCATGCTCACTGAAGTGCTGTTTCTGTCTTGCAAGTATTTTTGGAAGCATTTCAGTGGGTCTTTTAACTGTTACTTCTATACCTACTTAGCTCTGATGAAAGTAAGGACTTCCCTGAACTTTCTCATTGTTTTTCTACTCTTTGTTTTAAAAATTGTGAAAAAGGGAGCTATAGGTGTCTTTAAGGAAGTTTGCTGCTGAGAAATTTAACATGGGGACAGAGTCTAACTTGCAACCACATATGTCAGAGGTGGCTCTGGCTTCTCCTTGGACTATGCATGAAATACTTGTACCAGCATCCGTGGAATGCTAGACCTACTTCTGCACTCCCTCGTATTTTGACTGTTTTACAGTGATACCCCTCCTCATGGAGGCACAGTGTGGATTCTACTCTTCTCTGCTTCCTTTTCCCATGTCTCTGCTGTGTTAGCATCCTCCTACATCTTCAGAAGTGAAAGAAATACTTGTAATTAAGACCCTTTCTGCCTTTACATGGCTTTTTACATGGATGCCACTACTGTCTTCAACTGAGGAAGTGGAGAAAAAGAGCGCAAAACCCCCTTTTGTACAAATCTTTGTGCTGTGATAAAGGAGAAAATCAGTGTAGGGCATAATTGACCTGCCTGGGACCTCCATTTCTCCATCCCATTGCTCTTCATCCCTTGCTGTCACTGGCAGTGCTGACCTGGTGACCTCAGAAAGGGGTGTCTGAGCTGGCTGAGACGGGTGTTCTGGCTCTTCTCCTATAGGCAAGCAGAGGAGGCTAGAGGGCTGCTTCAAGGGCTCAGGAAGGAATCATCCTGGGCTGGACCTCATGCCACGTAAGAGGGCAGCAAAGGGAAATCCAGCCTGTGACTCAAGCTAGACCTGTTTGAAGGCAACAGTGGTGTCCTGGACCCCTCCTGAACTTCTAAGGGATAGGCTGGGGAAGTGCTTGGATACAAAAAATTATTAGGATTAGTTCAGTTGGTTAGAGCATGGGACTTCTAATGCCAAGGTTGTGGGTTTGATCCCCATATAGGCCATTCACTTTAGTTCCTGACTCAATGATCCTTGTGGGTCCCTTCCAATTCAGAATATTCTGTGATTTGCTGATTCCAGGAATGTTTGTGCAGTGTTGCTTCAGCCACAGGGGCTTGCAGGGGTACATGCAAAGTGCTATACCAGCTTGGTCATCACCTGCATCATGCTGAACACATGCTTCTGACAGGCAGGTGGACTTCTGCTCATCTGAGCTCTCCTCTGCTTTAAATACATGGTTAATCCACCAGAAGGTGGCTTACTGCTTGTATCCATCAAACGGCAGTCATGACAGCCAAGCTCTTTAAATGGAGTGAAACCAAAGGGTGCCATTTTATGGCCTAGTTGTTGCCTCAATGCAGTGGAGAATATGAGAACTGAAAGAATGCTGCTTACTGGCCTGTAAACTTTGTCTTCTTGGAAGTTACTCTCTCTCGCCATGAGGTGAGCTGTAAGTTTAAGGACAAGGTAAGCAATATGATGTCATGTCAGATACTTATGGCACAAGTTCATAACATTTTACAGTCCCTGTCTTATGTTTGCTATTTTGATGGCATCTATCACAAAATCAGACCACTGGGACTTAAACAAGAAGGGGAATCCCAAACTTAAGCTCAAACCCAGTGCTACCAATATTCTGCATTTTCATTTCCCATTACTTCCACAATACCTTAAAATCAAATGTGTGAAAAAACCCAACATATTTTGTAACTACTCACTGAAAATAGGCAGTGATGTGCACAATATGCTATTTAGTGGTGGGCATCAGTGTAATGAAAAGTAGCACAAGCAGTGAAGAATAGCTTTGTGTTCTGTTGTCACTACAGCAGGAATTTAAGAAGATAATACACCCCAAATGTTTGTCAGAAAATGGCTTGCTATGATTGCTTGTGTAGTTCTTTGTATCATTCAAAAGAGGTTCCTAGAGCAAACATACCGGCTTGACCTTTGCAGTCTACAAGGGGAAAGAGGACCATCTAGAGAATTATTCATGTTTCCACCTCCCATAAGTTGCCCCTTTTCTTTGAATCTGTACCAACTTGATTCAGCTGCTTTCTGGTTATATTTAAGAATCTTACTCAGCTGGAGAGAGCTGGAGATGGTTAACAATTGCAGCAGCACTCTAACTGGATAACACCTTAAGAACTACTCCTAGGAAAGGATTGAAACTGCTTAGAGTGATGGCTGATACAATTTGGGACCTAGAAATGGGAAGGATAACATTCATTATACAAAGAGCTTTCTGAAAAGCAGCATCAAGTACTCCAGAGACCTGCCTTGGATCTAGCACCACAGACATACTGTTGCAAAGAAGGCGGTGTGACCTTCTCAGGTCACAGGCTTTTAACTGACTGTCTGAGGTGCTAGTTCTTTTGCTGCAGGCTCTGCTTCTCAAAAGACAGGTTTGCAATATGCAACAAAATGTGTTAAGGCTGAGACAATATTTTGATAGTTATTTTCTCTCTGCTCTGATGGCTTTGGCTGAAAGCACCACATCAATAACATTAACTAAAAAGAAGTGTGCAGACATCTTGGGAGAGTTTGAGAGATAACTGGTTGGGCTGGTGCAATGAAAGAAATCCCTGTTCTTCCTTGTGCTCAGAGCATGAGCCCTGCAGGTGTAGAGGGGAATGTCCTGACGGGTCAGTAGGGGGATGCTCCAGGGGAACCAGAGGCAGGCATCCTATTGCAAAACTGAGTTTTAACTTCCACTGTGCAAACCTCTTATTCAAACACACTGATACATCTGTGACTAACTTGTTGGACTTGATCTATCTTCAGAGTACTGACTTCCCTTCTGAGCATTTTCAAACATTGGCACTTTACTGATTTGTTTATTGTGAAAATGGATTTTGTCCCTGTTGAAGCCTTACAGCCCCTGCTGTGCGTCACTCTCTCAGGAGAGCAGACTGACTGCAATGAATTAGATAGCTGTTTGCCAGGAGTGGCTCACTTTCTCTTATTTCCCCTTTTCTTTTTTTTTTTTAGTCAATGATTTTTCTTGGTTGGGTTTTTAATCAAAGCCAGTCTTTCTCCAATAGCCTGTTCACTCTCCTGTGTTTGTGGATATGCGTGCGTATGGGAGAGAGGGAAGCAAAGAGGGAGGCAGAGAGTGAAACAGTTCTTGGGCTATGTTGTCAGATGAATTCTTCCTCAGGTTTCAAGCCTGTCGGCAGAGCTGCTGGTAAGTGGGGAAAAAAACAGCTAGGGGAGGGGAGGGCGAGGCTGACCTGGTGGAGACTAGACCGAAGGGGGCCTGTGTGCTGCCACTTGCAGGGCGACAGGCAGCGTGGGGAGGCAGAGCTGCAGCCTGGGGGATTCCTGCAGCTGTCAGACTCCCTACAGCAGCCCCTGCACACACAGCTCACTTGTCAGCAAGGGATTTTCCTCCCCTCCTCCCTTGATAAAGATCCCTCAGCTGTTATTATGGGTTGTATCCTTGGCTTATTGTAAAGCAAAACGAAACAAAAAACAAAGGGAAAAAATCTGCGTGGTTTTGCAATCTGGAGATGAGCCTTTGATCCTCTCACTCAGCCCCAGGATGGTGGCATGCTGGCACAACTGTCCCCTGCATACACCTGAGCTCTCCAGAGCTGCCCACACAGTTCCGTTTGCAGAGATGGGGGAGAAGTGTGTGCCAAAATGTTAACTGCTCCCCACCAGCATTAAAGGTGGAGAGTGTGCGTGTGTGGAGGCAGCAGCTGTCCTCAGAGACCTTTAACCAAAGTGGTAACCTGCAGCTATGGAGTCACCGACTAAGGAAATTGAAGAATTTGAGAACAACTCTCTGAAATACCTACAGCCAGAGCAAATAGAGAAAATCTGGCTTCGTCTCCGAGGCTTGTAAGTAGTACTTTTCTTTTCATCTTCTCCAATTTCCTCCTGCTGTCAAAATCGTAGCACTTTTATTTTTTCTTTCTTGCTATACCTTCAAAATATCCCTGCAGTTTCCACACCTGTTCTCCATAAACAAAGTGACTTTATCTTAACAAAAGATCCATTTACATCCTTAAATTGGACTGGTTCTTATATTGAACATTTTTGAGTGGAAATGCAGAAATGGCATTAATGAAGCATTTTAAGATATAAACAGTTACTGGAATGCTAATTGCTTCAGGTGTTATACTAGAAGAGTTTTGTTATAGCCTGAATGGTACTTAATTGAATTCTCTGTTTTCAATAATCTTACCCTGAGCTGCAGCATATAGACTTTGTCTGCACTGCAATGTGCACCTTTCTAGCACTGACATGATGCATAAGGACAAAATAGGTAGAGAAGGCACAACCAGAAAACATTTCCAATAGAATTTGTAATGGCAGCAAATTAATTTTCCACTGATTTGATTGTACTTAGTTATATGTTAAGCCTGACTTGCCATTAGATGACTGTATACTTCCTCCTGAGTAGAAAAAAGTATCTGTGCTTTTAAAGAACTCGTCACTGCAGAAAAGAAAAAGCTGTATTGTCTGCCTAGCTTATTTAGAAACAATGTCTGGTGTTTTTCATATTCTCAGTATGTAAAATTCTGTCCACAATTTGCCCATCATTTCTTGGCCATGGCAAAGAGGAATGTTACCATGTTAAACTACAACCCTTCCTGTGCTCAGAACTGTTTGTATTTTTTTTCTTCAGCCTCACATGTTAGAGTTATTAAAATTTCTGCCCTCAAGGGAAAGGTAGGGAGGAAGGAGACTTGGAAACAGCAGAAGCAAAAAAACAAAGAAAGAGTAGGCCAGTAGTTGAAAACAAATGAGTCCAAGTTAAACTTGAGTTGCTTTTTGGGTGCTACTTTGTGTAAGCAACTGTGGTATGTTTTGCAAAGCATAGCCAAAAGTTCTGTAGGACTTAAAGCAATAGAAGAGATATGCATTAACATGTTTCTTTCAAAGCATCATTCTAGGAAGCCTGTTTTGTGAAGGAACCTAATCAAAGAAGATGACCCCTGTCTTGTGAGCCTTCCTAATAGAAGACCAACACTCTATTAGGACTTGTTGCATTTCCGTTTAATACAGAGTTTAGGAACATGCTGATTTGGATTCTTCCTGGAGTTCATAGATAAGCAAGACTTTTGTCTAGGACCTCTCCTACAGTTAGTACAAGGCAGTGTCTGTATATTATACATCAAGCTTGGGTCTCTCCTACCTTTTAGAACGTTGGAAAGACTTTAAGACTTAATCTAGATGTGTAATAGCTAAATCTCACACTGTTTTTCGCCATAACCTTCTTTGTCATCAGTGTGTATGAGTGTAATAAATATGTCTTTTCTTCCAAGTTTCAAAGTTGCCTAAAGGGGAGAGAATTTTTTCTTTAGAATTCTTAATCACTAGATGAAAACAGAAAAGATTTTCCATTCCCAGTTATTTTATGGAGGCTTACTGCATCCATACACACCAAACTGAGGTTTGGCATAATGTTTCACGATTTTTCTTGTCTGTCTTTATGCATGCCTGTATGTGTAAGTAGAACAATCAGATGTTCACAACCCTCTTAGTTGAAGCTTAAATAAGAGGCTTAATCCTGGAGAGAACAAATATTACTTGAGAAAATATCTCTCTCCTCTGCCACTAGTAAACTGACAGCCATATCTCACCGGAATTAGTTACGTGGCACAACAGCGCTACCAGCACAGTGTTACACAGGCACTGAGAGCATGCTGCTGGCTGAAGCTACCTGAGGAGTTGTAGTCTGCAACAGGCAGACATCCAGTAGGTAATTTGATCCTGACATCTCCTCTTAAATGAGAAGGGCTGTGATGATTTAAAAAATCTGAGGTCTCAGCATTGTGTTGGACATCTCCTTGGTAGGACTTCACCTGTGGCAGCTCTGGTACTATCCTCTCCTCTTCCCATCTCCAGTGCCGGCTGGTGTGTTTATTCACAAAGACTTTGTGGACAATACAATATTCACACCTGATTTTCTGGAGGGGCAGGGTAGGAGCTCTTTGAATTTTCACTCCTTCTTAGCCTGCTTGGTTTGAAGGAAATGGAAACCCAAAGGCTGCAAAGTGGCAGTGAAGTTGAAGGTCTTTTCCAGTGCCCTTAGTTTTCTGCTGTAGCAAGTCTGGTGAGGGTTTTATTTGCCATGTTCCTGGTATTGTTCTCCCTAGCAGGATGGCTAGCCTGGAGGTTTGGGCATGGAATGTATATTTTGAAGGAAAAGGGCCATCTTCTGGACAATGGAGAAGGATAGACTTTTGTGAGGCTGAAGCCAGGTGTCCGTTGCAACATGAGTCATATGTTGCTGTAAAAGGCAGACAAGGTATTGACTTTGTCTCTGGAGTGGAAAGGTTTTCTTCTCCTTTCTATTGTGTTTCGCTCCAAAATGTGGTTTAGTTGGGGCAACTATAGTTGTTTTATAAGCAACTGTGGTATAGTTTATAAGCAAATGTGGTATAGTTGGTTTTTAAGCACAGCAGTGTGAAATAGTGGTTGTTAAGCCGAGTACAAGTCTCTTTTGCTTTTACTGTTTAAGAACCAGCTAAAATATTAATACAGTAAGAGTACTGAAATGTTTTTACTTGATATGTATGTATTCATGATGTAGTAATTCTGTGTTGTACTTTATAAGATAATATAGGCAAAGGACTTATAGTGTTTTCTCAGGTTCAGGAGAGCATGGTGAGTTGTCTCATTGGGCAGTAAATAATTTGTGACAAAATCTCTGCTCATCTCATACTAGAGATCTAGAAATGAATGTTATATTTTACACATGACCTATAGATATCAATTTAGATTTAATCACATATTAGAAAAAAAACTTTAATTGATTTATTTTTAATAAACTTTGAGGAAAGATTTGTGAATAAGCTGTTGCTGGGCAAAGGTACCAGCAGGTTAGAATTATATGAAACTGTCTGGGGAAAATATTGAAAGTTGAGAACTGTCAATTTTGCCCTTTTTTTCCTGTGTTGGACTAGAATATTAAGGAAATTTAATCCAGATTTCTCCCTGTGGGAGCTCACCCAGAAATAGGCTCTGTAAACCAGAAATGCAGCCATCAGTGTCCGTTCTTCCATGGGAAGGAATGCAGCAGATTTCCTTGCATCAGAGGCCTCCCAGAAACAGACCTGCTTCTGAGTTATGAGACCTGCTTCTGAGTTTTAATGACATCATAAATGAATCAGACTGGAACAGCTTCACATCCCATCAGGATATCAGAGCGCTTTTGCTCTTGCCTGCCAGAGGGCTGCCTACCTCTCAGGATTGCTGCTGGATGCAAGCAGTGCTTTCTCCACCACCTTGTGCCGTCTGTCACAAGGACACAGGTGCTCTCAGTCCCTGGCTGCTGATGGACTGCCGGCTGCTTCTGTACTTTGTTTCATCAGGCAGGGCCTGCCTTTGATCAGTTTCTCCTTTTACTTAAGCAATGCTCACTCTGCAAGAAACTATGTTTCTTAGAGATGTATTGATTGTTTGCTTAATGCTCTCAATAGCTGCTGCTGCTAGAAAAAAGACCTTGAGTCTCTTGCTCTGTTCTATCCTCCTTGCTCCATTGATCCTGTCCAGAAGACAGTCTTTTGTTCAGACTTGCCTTATTCAGCTCTGGACTTGGACACTACACAAAGCATAGCCAAAACTTCTGTATTCCAAGCAATGAGTCTCCCTTCCACTCTCCAGTGATTGCTGATAACTGTGCCAAGATCAAGACCTTCTCTCTGCAAAACACATTGGTTAAAATTAGGCGAGAGTCCTTACAGGTCCATGTTAGCAGTGGAGCTTGGAGGCCTTGTTTCAAAATATATGGTTTCAAAATTGCATGGTTGCCTTTCAAGCTGATGGTTTCTCTGTGGAGGTATGAGCAGTGGTGGCTGTGTTGGGGAGTTCTTGTTTTAGCATTTGGAACCCTATCTGGGAGACTTAAACATCTGTCTGCTACCTACAAGTCTTACAGCTTCATGAAGTGGCTTCAGTTGCCCTCCAATTTCTTAAGAACAAAGCACTGAAACCCTTTTCAACACTAGTATTAGATGTTGCATCTGAGGACAAAGAATAAAATATATGTGCAGAGGCACATATCGAAAGAGATTTGTGAGTTTCAATAAAGATGTGCTAGTTTGTGGCAGCTGAAGATGCAGCTTTACAGATATTTTTGGTTTGATTTTGGTTGCTTTTATGCCAAAAAAAATCCACCCTTTTTTTTTTTTTTTGGTAACTATTACAGTAGTAGTACACATCATCACTGGCATCTGCTGGTTCCCTGCTGTGATTTACACATTGAAGGAGGAAAGGAGGGAAAATGGACTTTAACCTTCTTCCCAGCTGCTGGGTTTCATTTACCAAACACATAATAAATCCCTTCATTCTCAGTGTAGTCTCTCCTCATGCTGTTACTCTCATAGAATCATCAAGATTGTAAGAGACCTTTAAGATCATCAAGTCCAACCATCAGCACAGTATTACCACTGTAACCCTAAACCATTGAACCAACTCACCCAGTGCCAGATCCAGACACCTCTTAAAGACCTCCAGGGATGGGGACTTCACCTCCCTGAGCAACCTTTTCCAATGCCTGACCACCCTAACAGTGAAATTAAAAAAAAAAAAGTAATATGAATCTCCAATGTCTCATCTTAAGGTCCTTTCCTCTGGTCCTCACACTGCAGGCACGGTAGAAGAGACCTGCCCCCATCTTACTACAACCTTCTTTTGTGTAGGTTTGGAGAGTGATGAAGTTCCCCCTGACCTTCCTCTGCTTGAGACTAAACAAATTCAGATCTCTCAGCTGTTCTTCATAAGAGACGTTTTCTAGACCTTCCATGACTGTGCCCTTCACTGGACAGGCTCCAGCACCTCAACGTCCTTTTTACCCAGAACTGAATGCAGTGCTGAGTACTGGGGGATGATCACTTCCCTAGTCCTGCTGGCTGCACTATTCTTGATGCAGGCCATCTATCATTTACCATTTACATCCCATTTACCTTCCTGGCCACCTGGGCACACTCCTGGCTTGTATTGAGCCAGCTGTCAACCAGCACCCCCACAGTCCTTTCTCCTGAATAGCTCTTGAGGCTTGCTCTGAGCTCTCCCTGGGCTTGTAAGGCTGCATGGGATTGCTGTGACCCAAGTGCAGGACCCAGAACTTCACCTTATTGAACCTCATGCTGCTGTCCTCAGCTCATGGTTGAGGTTATCCAGGTCTCTCAGCAGAGCCTTCCTACCCTGGTCTTTGGCATGGTGGTGGTTTTGTGTTGTTTTTTTAAAATTTTTTATTATTTTTTAAATTTTTTTGTTTTGTTTTGGTTTTTTTTTTCAATTTGTTTTTCCTTTGTTTTCTTTAATAAAACTAGGTTTTCTAAGTAATTAATAGCTTAAGAAAAGTTTAGTCCCATGATGATACAAGAACTTCCTCTGACAGTTTTCAATCCAAAGTTGTGCTTAAATATGAATTGTAGATAAGCAATAATCCTTTCTCCTGAAGACCCAAACCTTTGCCGAAATTTGTTATTGGTTTTTGGAAAAGCAGATTAAATTGGAAGCTGATTATAAATCAAAGAAACCAGAATTAAAATTTTGCAATAGATCAAGAATGCAACTCAAACTCTGGTAAAACTTGCTGTAATGAACTCAACCAATTGACTTCAGTGAAGTCAGGATTCCTTAAAACAATTGGTAAGGTGGATATTGGGGACTTTTGAATTTTCCTGGCCAAGAAGGTGGGTTAGAGTTCTTGGAGCAACATGGATCTGTATGGCTGTCAAGGAGAGGTTTGAAAGGCTGTGTCTCTGCCAAGAAATCCAATTCGTATCACAGCAGTCTGACTTGCCTTCTTTGGGAGGACTTCTGTGCCGGTCACTCAGTTATGTGGGATACAGGAGTTCACATGGTCTTACGTATGCAGCAAGATTGTCATGATCTTTCTGGTTAAAAGAGATAGAGGAGACAGTTCAGTTATTAAGATGCATATAGAAATGTGTGACAACAATGTATGTACAAACATCCTGAATGGCTGTTTGTGTCATTTGGGTCATATGGCAATAGCTGTGTCATCACTTTAGGAGTGATTTCTTATGCTAATAGAGATAGATACTGTTCGTACACAAAACTCCTAGGCAAGGAAGTTTCACAACATCCATCTGTAGCATGAATACTGGCTTGGTACAAAGCTTATTTCAACACCAGGATTCGCATAAGTTGGACGTAAGATCTATGCAATTTGTAACAGCTAAGGCTATACAGTGCCCTTCAGCTATGGCTGTGGCAAGCAGGGCCAAGGAATAGAAGTAGAGCGCCCTTACAAGGCTGAGCTGTTCAGATGGTTGCTGTAAATGATGCTCAGATCACACTTCCTCCCATGCCTCTTGTGGAGCAGCTGGTTTTCAGGGATTCACTAGTAATAAGCAGTTACTGATGTCTGTTAAGCAATGAGTCTGAATACACAATTTAGATATGCTTCTCTACACATATTGATGCAGCAGGGACAGCTATGGCCAGATAGAAGAGCTCTCCTTTTTCAGACTTGATTGAAAAGTAAAAGGAGAGGAAGCTGTTGGACTTGAGACTGGGAAGGGACAATTGGGAGATCATTTACAAAAGAGCATACTGACTCATAAAAAGGTTGGAGAGAACAACCAGATAGAGCATTTTAAAAATAGAAATAAAGAAAAAAGTGATGGTGGGAGAAGAGAGTCCTGTGAGTTCTTCAGATTCCTGCATGTAAACACTTGGTAGATTTATTTACTTCCAGATTGAAACAGTTCACAGCACAACATATATGCAAGTCATTAAGAAGATTGAGTTCTGCTGAAAATCACAGGGACAAGGACTGCTTTTAAGGGCATTTGTAAATGTGACCCATCTCTAGCATTTTTTGCATCTCTCAGATTTTAGCGAAGCCCTTGGAGGAAAGCCTGGTTTCTGCAAGAACACCTCTGGTTACAACTGCTGCCCAAAACACTCCTTCTGTGTTACCTTCTAAACATGTCTTTGTTCAGAAGAATTATAATCTCTTCTTGAGGAGGCCATTGCTTTGTTTCGTTAGAGGAAGGGGGAACTTTTTTGGTACATTGGCCACATTTTTTTTGTACTATTTGTCAAAATTCTTCCTGCCATGTGTTCCCATTAATGCTGTCAGGGCAGTTATTTTTGCTGTCTCTCATTACACTAGTTTTATATCTGTAGAGAGCCTACAGATTTGGATGGAGTTTGACTGGATGTGTAGAGGTAATTCATATTGTACAGAGAGTCTTCAAAGTGCTTTTCTGAGAAAGGCTTTTGCATAAATGTTCAGCAATCTCTAAAAGACTTGTTTCTACTTAGCTCTACTGCACTGAATATCTTGTGAATGGAGAAGAATGAAATTCCTGAGTTATGTAAATTTGCTGAATAACTTGAAGTAAATCATCATAATGGTTCCACCTAGCCTCACAATCTATGGAATGTCAGATTTCAGTTTGAATAACCTCTTAACCTTATGAAGGCATATCTGCTCCTCTCCTGGGCCAGAGGCAGGGAACTTGACTCCTCCCTTACAGCAGCCAAACTTTTAAAAGCTAGATTTGCTGTCTCAACCATGGCACCTGATATGTGTAAAGGACTGGATTTATTATTATTATTTAAATACACCTTTATATCTCAGGCTTCTAAGACACATCCCACTCCTTTCCCCATGATTTCTGTGCTATCTAGATACTTGTGAGATAGCTGGTATCAGGATGGAGTAGTGTATTAAATAAAATTCTTGCACAGCCTCCTTCATTCTCTGTATACGTGCTCTGCACCTGTTCCCACTCTGCTCACCTGCCCATCCCCATTCTCTCTCCTAAAACTTCCTCCTATGTGGCAAGGTGTTCCCAGGTTGAGATCACAGGACAGTGTTTTTGAGCTTACTGATGTCAGGACTGCCGTCTCCCTCTCTTCACTTTCCTCACTTCCTTCCCTTTACCTCCATGTCTAATTCAGTGGAGGCAGCTGTGTGACATCACATCTGTTTCATTCATGCCTAGGGAGGGGAGGAACAAAAGATGGGCAACCTTCTTTACTCTCTACAGAAAATCATGTTGTTGTTATATGGAAATGGTGTGAGCAGAGCAGCAGCCATCCTGCAAAAGATGATGAACCTTGATGCAACCACCAATTTTGAAGATAGGAGCCTCTTTGAAAACACTTCTCTGCAAACACACTTTCACTAGCTATCCCAGAAACCCATTATTGTTCACATTACTTTCCTCAGTCATGTCTGCTCCTGAGGACATGCAGTGTTCTAGAAAGACTAGAAAAAGGGCATTCGCTCTCCATAAGAAGTCTAAAAGTTGCATTTTCCTAAGAGAGCCATTTAACATCTGGCCTGCTAGTGAAGAAGCATTATCAGGACAGCAGCAGTCTTGAGTTGCTACACAAAGTAGTGTTGCTAAAAGGCTTGAATAATTTTCAGAGTTTACTATGGTGCTGAAAGAGGGGAAAGTTTGAAGATGGAGATGGGAAAGTGAACCTTTTGGAAAGGGAACACTGTATCTATGTGTAGAATTTTTTTCTCCCAGTGTTTAGGCTTGTTCAACAGTAATCCCAGTGTTTTAGATTGTAACCCAGAGTCAGGAAAGGATCTGGCACGAGCCCATGAGATTTAAAATTCTGCGTCACACCAGCTGTCTGTTAACAGACAGAAGGGGTAGGTTGTGTTTGGGGGGAGGAAGATCGGAGGGGGAAACAGTAACAAGCAACATTTAGATCTAAAAATAGCAACAAATAGATTTACTCAAGCTTACGACTAGATGCAAATTTGTTTAGTGACGTTATGCACACAGCTTTTTCTGGCCTGATATAATTCCAGTCCATGTTTCCTGTCTTCATATTTCACCCAGAGTATGAAAAATAATTCCCCCCTCCCCATTTTCATGAATGCTAGAACATTACAGAACATGCTGCATGAGAAAAGCTGGACAGCTGGCTCCTACACAATCTGAATATGTTAGCTTTACATGGTAGTGATGATTAAAGTAAGTTTTTAACCTGTACATTCTTGTTTCTGGCAGAGTAGAATTCCTGCTAAACAGTATTAATGTACTTCACGATACATGATGACACATCAATATTGCATATATATGTGATCTGCAAAGTTTTGCTTTGTCTTATTCCCAGTACACTCCCTGTTGATTCATTTTCATTACTTTCTTCTTAGTGAAATGAGCAGCTAAATATAGGTAAAGGATACCCAGTAAAGACTCTTTATCTCCTTTTTCTGAGACATTGTACTAGCAAGGAGGGGGTGTCCCACTTGTTGACATCAGTTGTTGGCCAGGTAAACTCACTGTGAAGCACATTTATGCTCTAAACGGTGGCAGGAAGTATTCTTCCCTCTTGGCCCCTCTGATCCCATTGTGCACTAAGTGCCAAATTGTCTTCCAGTGGGAATAGGAATGTTGAGGTACTGACCGTCCTGTACTTTGCAGATCATCACCTTTACTAATTTCAAAGCTAAAAGTTCCATAAGTAATTTGTAGTGGCCAGCTAGCTAGTAGAACTCAGGTTAAATACATAACTATTTTTCCAATAGTAAATATGTGAAGGTCATATACTATAATGGTTTGACTTTTTTTTAAGGGATGAATAGTGAGAACTGCTCTATATTCTTTTTACACCATATGACTTTATTTTCCTGAAATGTACTTTCCTTTAACTGGATTTTTAAAAGCCTGCACTTCTCTTGAGAATGCGATTTGCATGAAGTACAGGAGAATTTCCTTGTGTGCTGTGAAGAAGCTCGCGTTCTTTCAAAGGGTTAGATTTTCAGAAGCAGACTAATTTTCCTTTTTACTGCATATATTTCTTCATCTGAATCCACACCAAATACAAAAGCAGGAGCCTTTTGCCTTTTTTTTGCAGTTGGTTTTCTTTGTTTATGGTTTGGGTCATTTCATTTGGTCTTTTGCATGGGAAGTGAAGGAAAACTGAGTAAATACAGAGGAAGAACCTCAAAAGCCCAGTCAAGTCTATTTTCCAATACAAAACCATTTCACTAGTGAATTTGAATTTATCCTTCTGATTTGGTGGTACTGAAAACTTAGGTGATACAGCTGAAACCCTAAGTTGTCCCTGCAGTGTTCCCTTGCAGATCCTTGTACCTCAGACTGTCTTGCTCAAAACCATCCTGTGCATACAATATTCAGTACAAATCAATTAAGTAAAACTTTCCTGTGTTACTTTTTCTCGTCTTTCAGTATACATACTGTGCCATGGAAAAATACATTGAAGTAAACTTTCCTCTTCTGATAGTTGGTGTTATTTATCAAAGTTTGAGCAAGCCATGATTGTGCTTTGTTGAAATGAAGCTAAACAAAATTATGTCAATTGGTCATAAATAATTTTTATGTCAGTGGAAAATAATGTACCTTGAACTTATACAGCTCTCACACTACTGCCTGAATACTTGAATAAAAGTATTATAATTGTATGTAGTCCTGTCCAAGGTCAGTAGGGGATTGCTTTTACACTAGCCCTGGGAGATAAGAACAAGCCATAGGTCAAGTTTGTACTGCCAAAGAGTTCACGTCAGTTGTACCCATATTATCTGCAGGACCTGAGCTCAAGAGAAAATCTCTTATTACAAGTCTCCTTTTCCCCCTTCTTCTTTCTCCTTCTCCATTCTTAAATCCTGCTTTGCTAAGGAGTTGGTGTCCAGCACTCTTTGTGAAAAATGAAGGAATTTGGACTTCAGTGCAATTAAAGATCATCAGTTCTCAAGACAGCATGTAGTATAACACTGTTAAACTCAGTCCACTCAGATCATGTCCATAACACTCATTTGCCTCTAGGCTCTGCTCACTTTTTACTAAATGGATAGAGAAGGGATTTCAGCTCTCTTGAGCTTGTACTGCAGAAGAAATTCCTGACTGACTGTGACCATGGAAGCAATTTTGTAAGAAGAATTTAAACTTGTTGCCTTTCCAGCTATGATTAACATCTAGTCAGTACACATATTAGACATGAAATGAGAAAGTAGGAAACTGGTGTCTAAGCCACAGGTAAGAGCCCTACAATGGCAAAAGGTCACAGCTAAGCAGAGGCAGAACAAGAGACATCAATTGATTGTACATCCTGATGATTGCAATCATTTTTGGAGATGAAGCTGTAAGTTTCTTTTTCATTGCTCTTGAGAAAACTCAGTAGTTAGACTGGTGAAATCCAATGGTTAGCCTAAAGTTTATGATGAACTAAAGTTTATGAAAATAGTGTTTTCCTTGGACAAAATCAGACTATCTTTTTGGCATTGAATTACATACGTTATTTACTAACTGTGACCTCTTGTGTTTCTCACCTGCTTTGTTTCCATTTTATCAATATTTTAATTTCTACTGAAATCACTCTACCAGTCTCATGTTGTGAGCACTTCTTTTCTTTGTGTACCTCCACCATACATACCCATACTTCAAAGCACACAGGCTTTTCTAATCTACTTCAAATGAGCCAAGTGACTGCCTCATCCTCTCATGATTTCAGGATGTCCCCATGTAGCTCAGGGCCCAATTTAAAAATATTTCCCTTGTTTTTTAAAAATTCTTAATAAGCCCTCCATCAAATTTCAAGTATTAGCTGAAATTTTGCCTTCTTTCCTTACCCACTTACTGTTTCTTCTCCTCTGCTGTTCATAGGCGCTGAGATTGTATTTTTTTTAACTTAGTACAGTATTCTTATAAACAGCCCATATGGCTGTTTATTTGGTTATTATTTACTGGGGTGTGAGTAAAGCAAGAAAGGGTATCATTCTGTTTAAATTAAAGAATTAAAAACCTGTCAGTTATTGATGGCATTATGTCATCAGTAAAGTCTGATCATCTCAACATATATGTGAGTTCTGCTCAGGGCTCTCATGGGATCCTGTGCTTTGCCAGATGCTGTTGTCTCTGCTGTGAGATTGGGGTTTTGTGAGTTGATTTATACTCAGTTATTAATACAGACTTTGGTAACGTAACATAAATGCATCTCTAATCCTGTGGTGGTGATGCTTATTTGGTAATGCACTGCGTGATTGAGAATATTGAGCTGCTGGGAGAGAAGATTTTAAATTTATTTAAGTGATCCTGTCAGTCAACTTGATCTGAGCCTCCAGCCACCTCTCCTTTGGAGTGATGCACAGAGGCAATGCCTGCCCCCAGTACAAACTTCTGTGCCACTGTGATATGACCAGAGATGGCAGGCACCTGAGCTTGTGAGCTGGGAAATGCTCTTAAATCCTTCTGTCTAGACATGGTCACCAAGGGAAAATCTTTGGAATTCTGCACCCATGAGTTGGAAGGGCCTGGAGGCAGAAGCAGTAAACGTGAATTGTGGTTGGTTCTTACATCTCAGTCTATGTTTCTTTCAGAAGAAGAAAACGTAGATTCATCAATGGCTAAAAAAGGAGCAGAAAAAATCTTCCAGATTCGACTTGTAGACAGACATTTTTCTCTTTTGCGAAATTTTGTTGTTTATATTACTGTTGGTTTGCTAAATTACGAAATAGGATTTTAGTAGTTACCTTAACAGCGATTTTAATATCAGAAGCCCAGCTCTGTCAGGAAAGACGGGAAAAGGACCTGAGAGAGTGTGTGTGTTATGATATGGATATTTCACTCCAGTAAGGTGTCTTTTTTCTCTGTTTCGAAATGAGTTGGTCATAGGAGCCCTGCAGGGAAGCAGAGATTATTAGCCCTAGCTTGAGTAAGCTATGGATGTAGTGGGACCCTTCTATTAAAGGACATTATCGTTCTTTTGTTAACAGATGACTAAGCTCCCCCCTCATATCTTACACATGCTAATTATAAAGCTTTTTAAATATAGGAGGAAAAATCATTATTTCTCCCTGAGCCTATGAACAACTAATTTTAAGTATTAGTTTCAACTGTTTTCCTAAACAACTGTGGTTCCTCTGAAGAAGTAGCTATTGCAAAATGATCCTCTTCAGGCAGGAGGAATGTTCCCTTTTCTCTAATCATGCTTTACATGTCAGTGACAACACTAAGGGTATAGCAGGCAAGCTCTGACCAGGCTTGCTGCATCAGCTGAAGGAGTACTGCTAGTTTTTCTTTTCTGCAGAATGGGCACTAAGGAGTGTTCTTCAGATATGGCAGTACAAAACCTGGCATCTTTGCCAAAAGTCACCATTGTTGGCAGTTTAAGCCAAAAGGCTGAACCTTGCACTGAGGCAGCTGTTGCCCAGAGCTGTCCTTGTGTCTGCCAGCCAGGCTGTGAGGGTGCAGAGCTGTGGCAGGGCACCACGTACAAGGTAGCTGATATTTAACTTTTAAACTACTGCAGCAGATTCATTTTTTTTGCTTGTCTATTGTCACATTAAAAGGTTGTTGACCTCTTTTTCACTAGGAAACACAGATCCAGCCTGAAAACACATGCTCTGCTAGATCTAGGCTTGTGCACTCTCAGCTGGTGGTACAGAGAGCACAGACCACCAAGTTTTAGGGACCATAAAAGACCTTCCTGGCTAATTAAACTGCTTTGACCAGCTGTGTATCCTCTGAACCTATTGCAATGGCCAAGCAAAACAAAGCACATTAGATGAAGCCACTGTGAGTGCTGATTGTGAGTTTCAGCCTTAAAATTGAGCCATTCCACTGTCACAGCAGGCTAAGGATATTCTTCTGGCACTTGTCGTTCCTGAGCTGGGAAGTATCAACCCATTGAAAAGTGTCATCTGCATTCAAATGTGTGTACCTTAGGCCATCCTAAGAGATCCTTCTATTACTTCTGCAGCACCGACAAGTTTATCCATATTCTGAAGATGCCATTAATACCCATCCCTGTGGAATTAACATGGAATAACACCATATTAACCAAACCACTATTACGAGTAAAAAAATTCAGTGTTTAGGTAATTTTTCAGAGGGTGTGTAGGAGTGAAATAGCAATTCATATGGCTAGTTGATATTATGAGTTTTATGATTATGGGGCAAAACCAGGTCAGCTGACAGAGTTACTTAATTCCTCCAACCCCTCTGTGCTCACTCCTCTCTATACCTACTCAGTTGTCTTAACTCACTCAACTCTCTGAGAAGACTAAGGTCTGAGAACATCACTACCAAATGCAGGCACAGGTTTTGTATGTTTGTATTATATTCTCTTAATTTCCAGGTTCCTAGATGCAGAAGAAGGGCAGGAACATTTTTGCACAAACTCGAATGTAGTGTTACTTGGGCTCAAGTCATGAATTGTTGCGCAAAACCCTATATAGCTAAAACCTAACCATAGCCCTGAAGAGCTAACAAATTAATGGAAAAGTGCCTGAAGGGGAAATACAGGGAAAAAACAATTTGGCTGAGCGTGCACTGGAATTAAATGGCAAAATTAGAAACATAACCCTGAGAATAGACAACCTTGAAGAAGCTGATGGGCTTCAAAGCAGAAAGAGAAAAATTTTATGTCTATTTATTTCAATGCGAATTGAGTGGCCATAGAGCTACTGTAGCAAGCTACATCTTATTGAGGATTAAATACCTTCAAAAACATGTCCTAATTTTATCTTGGGCTGGTATGCTTTCTTTATTTCTCCAGCTACTGGAAGGATTCATCCTCAGAAGAGGAGATACTGAAATAGTTGACTCAATATTCTTGTTAACTTTATGGTTTCTGAGTTAAAAAATTTCATTTTACCTACCACTTCAATTACAAAATATCTATTTTTAAGTGTCTTACTGCCTTCTTGTTTTTTTTGGTTTTTTTTTTTTTCCATTAGGCTGTAGTAGCCTTCTTGGACTAGGGACTGACTGACTTCATACTGTACTCGTGCAAGTGTAACTGCATTAAGTTCAGTGAAGTTATTTTTAGTTTACACTGGTTGCATAGGGCTACCTAGTGTGAGTCACTTGCTAATTCTCTTCAGCATGAAAAAAGCCTACTTTGTTCTAATTATTTCTTTAAATAATGTAAATGTAATGTGATGTTAGTGTAAGCTAAATATAGACCTCTGAATAATATATTCCACAGCCAGTAACAGGAATTAAATGGATGTGGCAGTCTGAGCATGACACATGCAGTGAGAAAAGAAACTGAACTTTCACAGATTTGGTAGTATCAATAAGCCTCTTTTCAGGCATGAGCACAGGATGGCCCACAGATGTGGGAAGCTGTAACATTACTTCCTTTAAATCTTTCTCTCTCTCCTGGGAAAGAGGTATAGCTCGGGTTTGTTTAAAATACGAGAAATCACTTGGGCTTAGCTGGAAGTATGTGTGTTTCCAGGTTTATCCTAGAGCATCTTCTAAAAGCAATTTCATAGATTGTTCTTCTCTTTGTAGACTTATCCTGGGGACATAAATCGAGATATCTTGTCCCATATATACATATATTTTTAAAATAAACAACCAAATAAAACCACTCAGAACAATCTCAAAAAACCAAACAAAAAACTGCAAATGCAATCAAACCTAAATTCACCCGCTCCAGTTTCCTCTTGTTAATGCGCACATGATTGCTGATTCAAGCCTCTGATGCTGGCTGTCGTATTAAAGAAATACTTTCTAATTCCTTTGTTTCCAGTGGTCTCATTTAATGGAAGGCATATCTAAGTGGTGGTTTGTAACCATGAAGAAGATAGATGTTGACATTGTGTTTCCAGAAACAAACTGAATACTATATTTACAAAAAGTTATATGTTATCAACACCATCTTTTTATAGTGTGGTGAGTAGTACTGTTAGACCTTGTTTTTTGAAATATAATGCAGAATTCTGAATACAGAATTTTTTTCCTGGGTATAAGAATTTGCTAATGGTATTCCTTTTAAGGCATGTGCATGCAGTAGTGATATTGAATTTATAAACAAGCCTTCCTCTAATTATATTCTTTTCAAATGTAAATTGCAAATTCAGTCAGTGCTTGGAAAAGCAGTCACTAACTTGGTGCATGTAAACTTTGACTGTGATTGGACTGCAGGTGTGGAAACAGCAACAACAATAATAAAAACTTAAAAGTGTATAAGTTTTTAAAAATTTCTATAACTTAAGCAAATTCTTTTTTTTCCTAGTACTGTAATCTCTGATAGTATGGCTTTCTAATGTTAAAGATATTCTTGAATGAAAGGAGCATTAAATAATAATTTAATAATTAAATAATGTCAGAAGCACAACTGACACCAGCGTCAGTTCTTAGTTATCTTAGAAACCTTTCATGGCTTCTTTCTATGAGTTTCCCACAGGCAGCTGCCTTTTCTCTGTACCCTGTCCATGGGCAGCTCCACACAGCATTGACTCCTTCTCTTTCCTGCTTGCTTCTGCATGACCAGCTAACTCCTTCCTGTCCTTTACACAGCCACCTAACCCTGTCTGTCCCTTGCCCAACCACATGGCCCTTCCTCCTCAGAGCACAGCCAGCAGACTCCAACTCCAACTGACCCTTAACTAGCTAACCCATTATTTTATAGCACCCATCCTCATTGACGGGCAAGGCTGTTTCTGTTCTTTGGTATTTAGTACAGCTGTAATTCATCAGGAGAGATTGTCTTCAGCACTATCCTTACAAACTGTCCTCCCACAACTCCCCCTTTTTCATTTAATTATCAAGTTGCAGCAACTCTAGAAAGACATGTTAAAGTAAATTGACATTATGACACATCCACATATTTCACTTAGGACTGACAGTTATACAAATGTTTAGGTATACAGTTCTGATACACCCCTGCAGGTAACTCTATAACCACATAGATGGCTATGCAGAAAGGCGTGTATTGCCTTATTCTTTGCATTGACAGCCTGTGTCATTGCCTGGTTGAAGAGAAAATCCACCATGCTAAGAAGACTAAGAGCCTTTCCTGTAATTGATGTGGTGTAGGTATTGGGGTAGAGAAGAGGTCCTGTATGCTTATCTGCTCTTGCCATTCCTACTCCTGGGTTAAGGTCTATAAGGTCTTAAGATAGTTGCAGCAAACTGAAGCTCTGTGGTGTGGTATCTGGAATTTGTTGGAATAGAGAGCTTGCTAGGATCTAGACTTTCCTTTTAGAGAGAGAGACTGCTCTAAAACCACTGGGATTTTCCACTGAGTGACCACAGACAATATGGCTGGATAAATTTCATCACTCCATGTTAATGGGATCTTCACAGATCTTATCTTATTTAGCTGTTAGATGAGAGACATAAGCATTACACGCAGTAAGTACAAGTGAGTTTCTGACACTTGGACTTTCTGCTGAGTCATTTAGAAAAATAAATAATTTTTTTCCTAGTTGTGACAACCCTTTCTCACAAGAAAGAGCAATATGTGCATACAAGCAAACACAATTTTTTCTCCTGAATTTGTGGCAATCACCACTGAGGTTAGAGGGGAATGACTACATCAGGTTTGGGACAACTTTACAGCAGAAGTGACTTCACTGAATTGCTCCTGATTTCTGACCCTCTCCTTTTTCCTCCTTGCCTGTAAAGCCTTCTCATCTCAGTTGTTCTTATTTTGTTCTTTTCCTGCAGGAGAAAATATAAGAAAACATCACAGAGGTAAGAGTAAATTGCAGAGGACTGGAAGGTATTTGTGAGTCATCACTCTTTTTGTTAGGGGATTTGAAAGAGGATTTTCCTGTTACCAGGTTGGTGTTTTTTTTTTTTTTCCTTTTCTTTTTTACTTTATTTTTTTTTTCCCAAGGGAAATGCCATTCTACTGATTGTTTCCTCTTTTGAAGGACCATGGGAAGCTGCTACTTCTCCCAGTCTCCTTTACTGCTAGTGGTAGTCCTCCCCTCTGATGTTAGTGGTAGTTCTTTCCGAGTAAGAACAGAAATATTTGTCACGGAAGGTGAAATCCTAATAAACATCACACCGTTTCTTCTGCAAGATCTGCTGATTCAAACTTGTATTGCTTACTTATTCTGTAAAAAACAAAACAAATTGCAGGCTTGTAGAGTTACTGATAATCTATGCCATTGCAGTAGACCGAAGGAAAATGTGAATCCTGCTGGTTAAAAGTCCATATTACAGCCTCCAGATGTAGTTATTCTTTTCATGGAGGAGGCAGGCTCAATGGGGGTTTTTGACAGATAAATTTTCTTGCTTTGGAACCCTTGAATGTGCTGGCAGACAAGCCAATGGGATGCTTTGATTGCCTAAGGCATCCTGGGCACCACTCCTGTTTGCTGTCACCCTTTGCTGAAGATTATCACTCTAACGCAGTAGTGACAGGACAGGCTATATGTGTGCTTGTGTGTTGCAGCCACAAGAAACTGAAGTGTGGTGGCTTGAGTCACAAACAAGGCAGGTTTAAGCTATGAGAGTTTAGTGAAAAATAACTGATTTGGAGATTTCTGTGCAGATCTGTTTAAGAGGGCATTGGATAATGTGAGACACAAGGACAGGGAGAAGGTAAATATGTTCCCACTTTTTTTTTCCAAACATGAAGCTGACACTGTAGTTTTGCTTGCAGCTCTACTTTTCTCCCCATTTCCCTTGCTGCTGCCATGATTGTTAATTAATTATGAGCATTTCTCTGGCCAAAGGTCTTCAGCTGCTGCAAGAACATTGTTTCCAGAATGAATGCTTGCACTGTGTTTGTGTGTATTTGTGAGTGCCTTGGACTGCTTGCATTGTCAATGCATTGCATTGAGTACTGTGTCTTATTTAGGTAACTTTTCTGTGTGCATAACCATGACGTTAGTGAGGTTTGTATTCAGCATCTCTTTTCTATGGGAGACTTTGTGTACGCCTCAGAAGAGAGATTATGTTCTACAAGTCCGACACATTCTTGTATCGATGATGTTCGAAGAATACAATATATCTGTTTAAACACAGCATTACAGGGCCAAGTTTTGTGCCCTGGGGGATTGTGAACTTTCTGTTACTGTTACACGTGCCAGCTGGCTGCCTGCTGGTGTGCATCCTAGCAGCAATTTTGCAAATGGGCTTTCATGACCTTCTGATGTCTAAAATGATGTGAGCTCTGCAGAGGATAGGAGGCCACTCCAGGGACCTGCATATGGCAACTGCTGAGCAGCTACTCCTGGTAACCTTGCCCAGTGGGTGTGACTGCTGGCCCAGAGGGCTCTGTAGCACAATGGGCTGTTACTTATGTCTAGGAACCACACAGTGGCAGCGCCTAGAGAAATCTAAATGATTAGTAAGGTTCTGCTTTGAATTTTCCACCTGCTGAGTGATTAAGTATGATGCTAAATGGAAAATTTCACATACTGCCACCTGGTGCCAAAGTGTAACATCCAGCAAAAAGATGTGGTAGGACAGCAGTTCACTTAAAGTCTGGTTTTAAGTAACATCTCTTGAGTTGGTAATTTCAACAACGTGCATTAACTGAAGGCTCATGTTTCCACTGTCATTTCTCACATTCATCTCTTGTAGGTTTTCTTTTTGCCTTTGACATGTTTTTTCAAAACAATCTTTACACTTCTTACAACACTGGGCTCTGAGGGTGTCTCGCCTGTCTATTGCTTGCTTTTACGTCTTCCTTTTGTTTCTGTTTGGGGAATGTTATCACATGAGAATGCCTACGTGATAGGAGCAGCAGCTATGTAGGAGAAACACTGCTGTCCTTTGTACCTTGCGTCGAGTGTAAAGAAACAGTATCCTCTGAATGCAGACCTGTTGGGAAGGGAAATCAAGTATATGTAAGAAAATAAATGAGGAACATGTAATGAGAAAGAGCCTAGGTAAAATCTGAGCCATCCTAAAAGTGTAATTAGAAATGACAGTCAGTGACTTTTACATTAATCATTCTTTTAACTGAGTTGACTTGAATGCTTTTTTAAAAATATTATATTGGTATGATTTTTCTTATAAGTTTGGAAGTTTCACAGCTATCTAGACAACCCCAACTTCATTAGCCCCAACCTGAATTGCATCTGAACTACTGAATGTGATGTAGATTGATCATAGCAATACCAGAGACGTGGGATATTAAATCTGAACTTGAGTAATTTTATCATTCTGCTGTCTAGTTTCTGTTGTTAAGTAAACAGAAGATAGCTCACTGTGTAGTGACTGGAGAGGTAGTCTGCAAGAGGAAGAACTAGACAGTTTCCTTGCCCGTCCACACTTACGAAAATGTTAATTAAAATATTTGAAGGTAGCTGACAGAGCTGAGAATTACTAGCTTCAGTCAGTCAAAAAGGAATCAGTGTATTGTTCCAGATCCTTTGCTTCTATAAATTGATAATAAATCTCAGCAGTAAACTTCACTGGAATTTAGCTATTTTACATTGGCTGAGAATTCAGTTGCAGATGTTTTGCATTATACTAATCATGCATGAAGCACTGCCTTATTCCAGCTTTTTGATGGAAACAGCTTTTAGAATTTTGTTGCCTGCTGTTTACCTAAAAGGTTGTCATGTCTGTGCATCTTCAAAGTATTCTGCAAAGCACATGTGGTAGTTGGCTGTTGTTTGGGTGGTTTTCCCACAGATAATAGAAGTAATTACATTTGGGGAAATAACTACAGCCATGCTTATAATAAACAGTATCACTGCATATGTTTTAGGTGCTTTCTAGTGTGTATTCTGCCCTAGAGACCCAAGAGGGAAAAGGTCTACCTAGGTTCAGAGTAGTGGCAGGCTCATGTCATCTTAGGTACACAATTTTCCTTCCTTAATTTGATCCTCTGACTTTCTTAGTTTTGCTTTCAGACAAGAATGCATGTTCACTAGCCATGCAGTGAGTTAACAATACTGATAAGCAAACAGTTTAATAGATGGTGCTTTCTAGAATTGTGAAAATATGCCCATTGGGGAAAAAAATAATAGTTTGAACATGGGCTTAGTCCTTCTGTATCCTAAATCATCAGGCAAAGCAACATATGCTGTTGTTATAAACAACATATATTTTATTGAGGAAAAAAGATATTGAAAAGCCTCTGAATAATCTTAGTATGTACTCTGCACTACATGTTTTATTGTGTATTGTAGTGGGATTTAATCCCTGCTTTTCCCTCTTTTCTCAATTTCTGTCTTGTGATGTAGCAAAAGAGATAGATTTTTTTCAAGCAAATTATTTGTAAATGGTACATTACAGTATATCCTGCCAATTTATATGCCTTTCCTTTGACAGGATGTTTATATAATGTTTTGTCAACACTATGATGTATTCTTCCATGCTTTATCAGACCAGATGATTTTGCACTAGTGTCTTAGCATATTTTGTTACAGTGAACATTCCTCAAATTTTTTTCTTATTATTTTCTGAATGAAAAAAAATGCTCTTGGACCATTCACTACAGCTTATGACATCAAAGGATCAAAAATACTTTTGCTGAGTTGGATTTGTTATATTTTATGACTCCTCCTATCTCACATAAATAGTGTTATGACTGCACATCTCTTTCTCCACCTTTACAGGCTGTGTTGCTGACCTCTTTTTAGTTGTCCCGACCAAATAATTCACAGAGGGTGTGAAAGATTAAAGAATAATATGAATATATGTTGTGCAGCTGTGAACATTTCATGCTCAGAAGAGTCCTAAGGCTTGCTATTTAGGCAAATGGTATTCAGAAAGCTATCACTTCTTCTTTTTGCTAAAACCCAGTTCTGGGAGGTACCAAATAGTACTCTGAATGCTGCTGGGATCAGCCTTTATGGTGCCATATGCCAGCTAATTATCCCAGTGTCATTAGGCACAGAACTAGTGTTTCCCACATGTTCAGATCATGCAATTAGCTTGCTTATGTGAAATGGAATTGCAACATAGAAAACAAGAGTCAGAGCCTAGGTGTAGCCTGTCCAGCCAACTTTCATTTTGCCAGGAAATAGCAGCTATGCTGATGGTGGCTGCCACAACCAGAAGTGGAAGCTCCTCTCACTGTGTTGGTCTCTGTGTCCCAGACTCACAGAAAAAAATTTGACTGAAAGGGACATTTTTAAGCCATGCATTCCAAACTCATGGCCATATCTCCTACTCCCCCAAATGTGATGTCATCTCCAAACTCAGAAAAGATGGTTGCATCTCATAATACAAATCACTGATAATGATCTTGGATAGCATTACCATCAACACCACGGTCTTCGTGTCTTGGGTTTAGCCATACCTGTGCTGGATTCAGAATGGACTAATTTCTCCTACCTCTTGAGTGAATTTAGAGCCTATTTTGGGAGAAGTATATCATTGCAGCTGGGCTTGCCTAGGACCCAAATTTAAAGGCAGTTCAGGTAGATCTGCTGTAGCATGAAAACACGCACAGAGGGAGTTGTGGTTTGATGCACAGGAACTAGAAAAACATTGTGCTTTCCTGAGACAGGCTGGTATTTTTTTGAACAATATTCACATTTTTTTCTCCTTCTGAGTTGCCTTTTTCGTTGTCTCCCTTTGAATACCACCTAGCTTTATGGGGAAGGGAGAGGATCTAAGGGACCCTTCTTTAATACTGCTGTCAATACTAGAGGAGAGGATTTCAGTTTGTGGAAATTGTAGCTGAATGATTCTGAGGAGAAAGAGGAAAATGGAAACACTAGTGTGGGATGCAATATCTGAAATACCATCTCTGTCAGTGGATCCTAAGTCTTGCCTGAGGGACTGTTCTACACTCAGTCTCATGTCTGTGGAGTTTTCTGCTTGAAGGCATTTCTCGCAGAAAAAGCTGCTGAAGATATTTTGATCTTTGCTTGCCTCCATGTTCCAAGTGTAGTTATAGAAAAGTTCTCTGCAATTCACTTAAAAGTTGTGGCAAAATTTAGCCTGAGATGAAATGAAAGTCTGAAACCGCTAATAAGTGTTTGGTAAACTGTGAAAGAAAGGCAAGCCTTCCAGGTCTCCGACTAAAATCAGTAGGAGGAGAAACAGGAGTTCCTACAGAGAATGCTTTGAAGAGGTGCAAAATCACAGAATGGATAAAGCTGGAAAGGGCCACCTGGGGTAGATCATCTGGTCCAACCTCCCTGCTTAGGCATGGTTATCCTAGAGCACGTTGCACAGAATTGCATCCAGACAGTTCTTGATTATTTCCAGTGAGGAAGACCTCTCTGGGCAATCTATTCCAGTGTATGGTCACCAGCATTCCTCATATTCAAGGGGGACTTTTTGTTAATTAGTTTCTGCCTGTTGCCTTTTGTCCTATTGCTTGGCATCCCCAAGAAGAGCTTAGTTCCATGCTCCTGACACCCTCCCTTCAGATGCTTATATACATTAACAAAAAAAAACCAAAGTCTCAGGCCTACTGTTCATTAACACAGTATGAGTAGTAGTGCATAAGTGCAATTGCCATCCTAGGAAGTGTCAGGCAAGTTATTTTAAAGGCAAGAATTTGAAGAAGCCATTGCTCAAGTCTCCATGTAGACTACTGCACCATTCATATTCAAGAAATTTTGAACAAACACAGAGAAGAACAGGTAGGTTGACTGGGGACTAATCCGGGATCCAGGCACTAAGACAAAAGGTTAGAGTGAATGCTATTGATGCCAATAAGTACATCAGAGAAGCAAATGCAAGAGAAGGAGAGGAGCCATTTGAGCTGATGAACAGTGTTGCTGAAATAAAAGGTTTTTCATGGCCAAGAATAATACTTGACCAAAAGAATGATGGTGTTAACCATCACAGCAAGGAGGTTCAGGAAATGATTTCTCAGAAGGTAATAGAGGGCCAGACATAGTAGGTGTCAGATGGACTTGACATGTTTGAGAGAGACAATCTCCTATCTGATAAGGTATTTGAGAAATAATATGGTTGTTTATGCCAGTGGATGACTGATGTTGGCTCAGTAATTTCTTTCTATTCTATGTTTACCCTGATGTATCTGATTTAGAAAGCAGTTAAGAACTGGAAGATCACTGTCATATACAGTGATGCTACTTCACTGCTGTAAAAATATTTTTTCAACCTGATGATTTGTAATTCCTCAGTGGAGAGATGAAATAGAGCCAGAGTGGCCACAGTGGTTTTGTGTACTCTATTCTCACCTTACTGGGAATACAATAGTAATTACCAATGAAAAAGAAAATATTTTACATTCTTCATCATGGCCACAAAATTTTCAGTCATGGGAGATAAACAAATCATTACACATGATGGAATCTGTGTGGGTAGAGATGGTTTTGAAATCATGTCTATCTTATCAATTTATGTGTCATACAGTTTTTTGCCCTCTGAAGTGGATGCTATTGCTTCCAGCATGTGTTCCCACCTTCTGGAAGAAGTGCCATTTCTGTTTAACATTAATGTTTCTAATGTTCGAGAGCAATATATTATAAGATCCTAATTATTTGCTGTAGTTACTATTATCTTGAAATTTAAAACTCCAGAAGAGAATGGAATAGGGCTATTCCAGTAAACTCTGAGGCATCAAAGTTAGAAATTAGTGACACATTTCAGAGAATTTCAGAAGAGGAACATGTCATCAATTTGAATTGGTGCTGTGCAGGTAAAATTTTTGTTCCCATGGAAAAAAAGGAATTATTTGTTTATAGTTTGCTTCTTCAATAAGCATTTTGTTATAATTAGAAGTTTCATTCTGAGAAAGCGAAAAGGAAATTTTCTCCCCAGTACTTCCCCCCCACCATTGGAATAATTTGACAAAAAACCATGGAAGATCAAGAAGGATGAGCTTAGATTGGTGGTGAAAAAGGCCATTGGACAACAGTGGATTGGGCAAGTGGAGAAGGCAGAAGAAGACAGCAGAAGTCAACTGTCATTTTTTGTGGTGGGGAAGAAAGATGAAAGAATTGGTGGGAAGGAAGATGGACAAAAAGAACCTCTTGTTTCTGGGGAAATGACTGAAATCTGTGGATGTTATACTGGGGAAGACTTGCAAAGAAAGGTAGTGAAAAGGGGACCTCGGGTTATATGGATGCGGAATTCTGTTACACTGGAGAAATGGAGTACTTGATGTAGAAAATGGCAGGCCAGAAGGAGAAAATGTCCAGTGTTTGCTGGAAGAAGTTGGTCTGCTCTGGGATTTCACTGAGGGATACTGAGTATGTCCAAGAACTGAGATAGAGACTGTGTATGTCAGGGGAGTAAGTAAGAACTAGTGACTGGTGGGACAGACACTGTAAAATCAGAGAAATATCCTATCTTTAGCAAAGAAACTTTGCAGAACATTGTTATCCAGGATATAATAATTCCAGATTGATACACTGCAGTGGCAGTCAGTATCTGCACATACTGCAGGTACACATGCCAGAGACTTTCACTCATTGCTTACCATGAGTAAATAAAGATTGTTTTGAGAATTGTTTCTTTACTTGCCAATTATCCTGAGAAAGAAGAGTTGAATTTCACTTTGCATGTTGTTTAGTTAAATTATATAAAACATGTATTCCTCAAATCTTCAATTGTATGAACTCTTCTCTTTCCTTTATCCTTAAGTGTGAAAGGAAATCATAACCCTGCAAACCCTTTTTGATCCCTGTAAGGCTATTCATGTTGGAATTGTATGTGATAATCCTTGTGGGTCTCTTCCAGCTTAGAATATTCTGTGATTCTGAGTGATATTCCAAAGAAGTAGGTGTTATTGCTACATGGTAGGTGTTTTCATTCCTATTTTACATACAGTTGTTGAGAATAAAGCAATTTAGGTGGCAGAAGCTGCAAAAAATATTTAAATGTCCTTACAGTTCTAGCCTGCAATGACACAGAAAATACATAAAAAATTAAATTGTTCATATAGTTTATCTGATTCTGCTTTGTGTCAGTGATATTTTATCTGGTCCTGATCAACAGAAGTTGTCTGTTTTCTCCTTGTGCTCCTGACTTGAGTCAGTTTCTGGGGCAGTAGGAGAAAGGGTTTGCTTGTAAAAATCTGTTGTGCTTCTATTGTATTTTCCTATTCTATTGCTGTAATTAACCTTGTATATTTTCATTTACAGTCAATGCAATTACATTTACTCTAGCTTTTGAGAGATTATATATTCAGAGATATTTCCTCTATTTAAAACAAGGATACTAGAATCAGGCTTGCATTTTTGAGTGGTTTCATTGTAAAATTCAAGGCTGGCCTGCTGTAGAATTCTCAGAAATTGCATCTTATGCAAGTACCAACAAGTCTGCTGTTGAACTCAGCACAATACTTTTGAAAGAATGACCTAGGTTTTCCACAAAACTGGACAATTGTAATGAAAAATACAGAAAAAACAAAGTACTATTACACTTCAAAAATGCACACAGTAAGAGAATTTTTCTTTTCTTTGCTAAATGAAGTTCTATGCTACATTTATGCTGCTTCTTGCTTGTCAGTACAAGGTCCTGCCAAGATTAAGTGTTGTGTTGATGAACTGAGAATAAGGTCAAAGATGAGTGTATTCATCCAGTTTAGCCAGTGAAAAGACATGCATTTGCAAGAAATTGTGATTCCTAAAAAAATAGGAATAGAACAATATGTACACTATCTTCCAAATTATTGAACTACAGAACTTTGTGGGTGGTTTTAGGGGCTAATTAATGATTGCCTTTTTGTTGAGCATTCCTGGGGATTTCTCTTTAGTCTATCCTTCACGGTTGATTGGATGCAATAACAGATCAGTCGGAAGAGTATGGAAGGATGGACCTAGGAGATTATAATTAGATTTTACTTGGTGATTTTGTTTCACTGAATATGTAAATAAAAAAGCATAAGCAATTGCTTTGTTGTAAGCCAGAAGGCACTGACCAATACACAACGGTATTGCTGACTACTCACAAACAGATGTCTGTTTCATGAAGTGCCAGTCATCATGCTATTGAGCTTTGGAAATGAAGCTGAGTTTTATGTCAAGTTGCAGTTGAGTAGGGGATGTTCTGAAAATGCTAATAGCTTTGATTTTTCAGTTTTACTTTTGGGCATCCTGCTTCTATCTCCCCCTCCTTCCCTGGCTCCCAGTGACCCCATAGGAATGAGGTCTGCTGAGACACAGAAGTGAGTAATTTCACCCAGCAAGGGAAATTTCTCATTTCTCACGGACTCTGGGAGAATTTATTTTCTATTTCAGCAGGAAACAGTTGAACTCGAGTCTTTGGTTTCCAGACGAGATACCTAGAAGGATTCAGCACAGTGTAAGCTCTAGTATGTCAGTGATTTAAAAAGTGATTTGGAAGGAGGCTGCTGAAGTGAAAATTATAAAATTTCCTTTATTTTACAAACAGGGCAAACTGCAAATCCAAAACCTGTTTTTGGCTGTGGCTTTAATCTAGTAAATGTCACTCAAACCAGTATTTCCTATTTTGCATGAGGGGGAGGCTCAAGTGAAACATTTCTCTTGTCAACTTTCATGCTGCCAGAGGAAAGTTTTTCCTCAGTCTCTGGGGTCTCACCTAGCTGGGGGACAGGAACAAGGAATACCTGAGGGAGGCAACACAAATCTAAACATCTCCTGATGGCTCACTCTTCATACCCACTGGTGGTGGGAATGATAGTCTTGTGTCCTTGGGACCAGAGATTCCAAAGGTGTCTTCTGATGCTTTCAGGGAAAAAGACAAAATGAGGCAGAGAGTGAAACTGGAATAAAAGCACTATTAGCCCTTCCCTGCTCTATTTCACTCTTTAGTGGTGTGTGAGAGCTTTGAATTTCTATGAGTAACAATACTTAACTTAAACCTTAACAATTTACCAAAGGAACAACACTTAGCTTAAATCTAACTTATAAACTTTTGAATTGACCATAACAATTTAACAGAAGAATAAAACTTAACAGCATTTAACCTAACTTGTAGGTTCAACTTAACAACTTAGAAAAGAGCAACACTTAGCAGCATTCTACTTAGCTTATGACTTATACTTACTTACAGATCTAACTTACTGAGATATCTAAGGTACTTAAAAATCTAAGAAAGCAATATTTCTCCCAGCTTTGCTATATAGCATATGTGCAGGTGCATGCAGATATCAGGTCAGTGCAAGCAAGGTACCTACGAAAAATTCCCCTAGAAGGTAAGTGAAATATTCACCTTGGGTGCCTTTGCATGAAAGGTTGATTAGTGAGGAGTGAAGATATTGGCCCAGGATTCGTCATTGTTCATTGATACTCTGAATACAAAAATTTGAGAGTTTTCTAGCTCTGAGAAGTGTCCCACTCACAGTGAAATTGCTGGTCACAGCATGCTGCAGTCCAGGAGAGCACAAAGGGTCTCATTTTGGCTGTTTTTTCAAAGATTTCAGACAGGTCTGTTCCCTCTGCACTCTCAGGTAGATCAGTTAGGTATCATCCTCTAAGGTGTCTGTCAACAACATACATGTTGACTTGTCCATGGACTAGACCATTTATTGACTGAAGCTACAGGTATTGGAGGAGTTTCAGCTCTCAGTAACTGACCAGCTTTATTCTGTACAGCTCAAAAAGTTCAGGTCAAGGAAACCTCAGTTTACTAACACTAGTGTTTTATATCTTGTTGCAGTCATCTCTATATAACACATTTTTCAAACTAAAGTAACAATTGCGTGTCAGTGTTCAGTATCACACAGGAGGGAATTAATTCTTCTGAGCTAATGAACTTGTCATCAGTGATAATGGCTATTGTGTTACAACTGTCTTGTCACTGGGGTTAAAGTTTGACCCCTACACATCCTGCTGTTTACTTGACATGAAATTTAAATCAAATAATTCTCAAGAAAGCAAGGTTACTAGAGTGCATAGTAAGAGTTAAGTATTATTAGTTGTATAAGTAATATGCACACTTACAAGTATCTGCTGATGTCACAGGTTAGGTTATGACTCAGCTTCTGCTCATGCATCTTTTAATTAAAAAATGTAACCACAAAAACTGAACGCATGCCAAGAAATGCCTCAAAAACATGCCATGAAATTAATAACATCACTATGAGACAGCTAATTCCCTAGTAATACTCATAAATTCTGGTCTCTCTGCAGCTGAGGATCTCTGGATCCTCATTCTGTTTTTCTAAGATAATGGAAAAATATCTTTGTACTGCATTTTTCTGTCATGTTTCATGCTTAGGGAGATGCAGAGGTTTCTTTTAAAGTAGAGGAACTTAATAGTTTCTTTTTCAAAAAGCAAAGAGGTCTAAAGATTTATTTGGAGATTTGCTTTTAATCCTGGGACCTGCTCCTTGGAAAGTAATTTGCTTACTCTTCTCTCTGTTGGAGAATTTACTCACCAGTACTGTCTCATTGAGATCAGTGCTGCCTCTTGTTTCCATGCTGATGCACCTGGTTCAGGGTTAGCTGGGAACACACAGTTCTGGAAGGTGGAAGACTTTGTTCATTTAGCTGAGGGAATTGCAATAGGAAGGAGTTGGGAGACAGATAGTGGTAAGTCTGCTCTACAGCACAATCAGAAGTACTAAGTGACTGGCTTGACAAAAAACACAGTTAACAGTAGTGTTATATTGAGAATAATTTTTTACACCTGTATTTTACTTTTTGATTGTTTTTAAATGAGTTGTTAATTTTTGTCCAGTGCTGCAAAGCTGAATGGAAATACGGAAACAGGTATCTCCAAAGGAGGTATTTCTATGGAATTTAGAGAAAGAAAAATGTTAGGTTAAATCTGTGCTTACACTTGCCTTAATCTGGTGATTTCAGTGGTGCCCTTCTGTTCTCTGATGATTTGTGGAATACCCAGTGTTTCATGTTGTAGATAACTCCAGCTCAAAGCTGGGACATGTTTGTTTTAATAAAATGCATCTAATCCTTAGAGCCTTTTAACATCTGGAAAGCAAGTTGTTAAAAACCTAAAGTACATCTAATCCTGTGAGCTGCTCAGAGACTAGAAGAGGAGCTTTTTCTTTATGGAGTGCTTTAAAGATGTGAACTCCTGTGATATTTAGTCTGGTGTGCTATTCAGGATGTTAGGATTGTCTACCAGGTGCTGGATGAAAATATTTATAGTGTTGTCTATCATGTTCTTCATTTAACATATGTATAACTAATATATATTTACAAACAGAATGACAATGAGTGTAAGAATAAATAAGCATTCTTTTTAAGAGTACTTAAACAGAAAATGCAAGAATACATGAACATGTACAATAAAGGTTTTTCCCTGCATATTTTCCTGGTTAGTGGAAAGGACTTTGATCTTCTCAGCAATATATTGGTACTCTGTGGATTCAAACCCCTTAGTTGGTCAATATGCTATTTTTTATTTTTATTCAAACCAAAAGCCAAAAAGTAAGAGCCCTTTGATTTGTTTTATTAAACAGCAGTATACAATTCTCAAACTCTCCAGCCAGACTTACAGACATTCATCACATCTGAAGTCAGACACATAGGTAAACACAATATAAAATAGTATTTTTAATTCACTCTTCAGATTGCTAAGATGAGCCCATCTTCCTTCTCAGAATTTATCTTTTCACTATTTTATTAATCATGATAGCAAACAAATTTGCACAATCTGTTTTTTGACATCTTTCTTAAATTGATTTCACTGTTATAGCCTCTAGTCAAGCTTTTTGTTTGCTTCCTTTCAAATAATAGTTTATAGTAGGGACACAGTGCTAAAAAATATTTCTTAATAATGAGGTTTAGAATCATGTGATATGTAGTTAGTATGCTTTTACTCCATCTATGCTACAGAGTAGTGTATTTGAGAATACATTTTACCAAAAAAAAAGCTGGTTTATTTGGTTGTGTAGGAAGTTGGGAAGCAAGAAAGATTAAATGTCTTAAAAATTAGAAGGTAAATTTTGATATTTTTAGAAGTTGCTGGAATAGTTCTATCAAAACAATTCACAGAGTCACAGAACTAACTGCGTTGGAAAAAACCTTTGAGATCCTCAAATCCAACCTATAACCTAACACCACCTTGCAGTCTAGACCATGGCACTAACTGTCACATCCAGTCTTTTCTTAAACACCTCCAGGGATGGTGACTCCAACACCTCCCTTGGCAGCCCATTCCAATTCCCAATCACTCTTTCTGTGAAGAACTTCTTCTTAATGCACAAGTTATACTTCCCCAGGTGCAGCTTCAGGCTGTGTCCTTTTGTCCTGTCACTGGTTGCCTGGGAGAAAAGACCAACCCCAACCTGCCTACCACCTCCTTTGAGAGAAGCGTAGAGAGTCAAAAGGTCTCTCCCCTGAGCCTCCTTTTCTACAGGCTAAACAACCCCAGCTCCCTCAGCCACTCGTCACAGGACTGGTCTTCCAGACCCTTCACCAGCCTCATTGCCCTTCTCTGGACATGCTCCAGCATCTCAACATCCTTCCTAAACTGAGGGGCCCAGAACTATGCAAAGTATTCAAGGTGTGGCCTCACCAGTGCTGAGTATAAGAGAAGAATCACTTCCCTACTCCTGTTGGCCACACTATTCCTGATACAGGCCAGGATGCCACTGGCCTTCTTGACCATGGTGGACACACTGCTGCCAATCAGTACCCCCAGGTAAAAACTATATTTGTTCTATGTGGGTGATATTAGAGGGGTCCTTTAGGAAAAGAGAACACCACTTGCTTTTCTTTCTTGCTCACTTATCCCTCTGGCATTTGAAGCCATACGTGGTATTACTATTGGTATTAGGTATAAGGTCCTGCTAGGGTGATTGACTAATCCAGGAGCAAACAACCATACTGGGGACGCTGTTGTGAAAATACAAAAAGATAAACCATTTAATGTATTTCATATTAGAGTTTCGAGTTTTGTTGCAGCTTTGTCTGCAATGGAGTTATTGTTTACTATACTGTTTAATATAGTTTGTCTGTGTCCAGAGCTGACTTTATGAGGATCTCACCACCTATTGCTTTCAATGTGGTTTTCAACAATCCATTGTACCATTCCATTTTTACAGAGGTTGGTTTGTGATAGAGAATATGATATACCAACTCCATACCATGATCTCTGGCCCAGATGTGTATGCGGTGATTTTTAAAATGAGTCCCTTTATCTGACTCAATTCATTCTGGGGTGCCATGTTGCTACAGGATTTCTTTTTCAAGGTTCAAGATGGTGGTGTCAGCAGTGGTGTGAGGCACAGGGTACATCTCCAGCTGTCCAGATCCAGTGGTGACTTCCACTACTGTAAGAACTTGTAGTCGGTGGGTTTGCAGGAGTATGATGCAATCCATACCACAGAAGCTTTACCTGTTTGGCCTGTGGAAGGCCTCAGTCAACTTGCTGGATGAGACTTCTGAAGGGGCTTCATGTACTCTGGATGCATGGGAGGAATACTGACAAGATATTCTCAAGAGATCAAAACAACACAAAAGACTTTACTAGCAAACTTAAGAAAATCAGGGAACTTTGGCATCCAGTCCACATAAAACATTTCTCAAAGCATTAGCTTGGTGCATTCAGTTCAACAAAGCTTACACTTATTTGATGTTAAGTTACAATATTTCAAGAAGAGGGAATTAGAAGATGAAGGAAAAAGAGAAAGAAAGACAAAAAAAAGACATAGAAAAGCACACATATAGCTACCAACTCCTGGGTTCCAACAGTGTTCAGACAACTTGTAATTAGGCAAGTTGGACAATTAGATGGCCTTTTGTTCAGCCTTAAATACCCCTTGGCCTTCCTGGGCCCTTCCCCCAAGAGGGACTTCTGGTTATTTGGCCATTTAGAGACTGGATTAGGGACTTGAGGGGTGGGTGTGTGCAACATTGCCTCCATTGTGTCAGGGATTGCAGGCTCTGCCAGGCTGGGATACTGGCAGAGGGGGTGGCGTACAGGGCAGTGCACTGCTTTGCCAAGGCAAGGCCCAATCTGCTCCTTCCCCCTCCGCATGCATCCCAGAGTGTCATGAGACATCAATCTCACAGCCTGCTTGATTGCAATGTATGTTTTACAATTGAGGATAACCTGGGAGATGGTATCCATGTTTTTATCCAACCCTTGACCATGATCCTGCTTGTATGTTGCATCTCTTCCTTGATTACCTAAGGTGTCATGGGCCCATGAAGCCAGAAATAATTCACACTTATACTGTCAATCCAGATCCACCTGAGACACTTTAGTCTTGGCAGCTTGATCCACCTATCCATTGCTTTGGTGTTCTTCAATAGCCTGACTGTTTGGTACGTCTGCATCTATACGAATTACTTTTACAGCCAGGTTCTCTGCCTCTACAGTGATGTCCTGCCACATTTCAGCAGCCCAGATGAGTTTGCCTCTGTGCTGCCAATCCGTCTTTCTTTCTATAGTTCTAACTATCCATACAGAGCATTTGCTACTGTCAGCAAGTCAGTGTAGGGGTAGAGTGCTGGCCGTTTGTCTCTTTCAGACATACCAGTAAAACCCAGCTGGACAGCTTTGAGCTCTGCAACCTAACTTGAGCTTCTGTGACTCACTGCATAGGACTCCATACAGCTTTCAGTTTTTGATGTATACCTACAGTAGGGCAGGAATGGTTGGTTAAGAGGATGTATCACTTTTGTTTATCAGGTGGTTGATCATATGGTGTGGCCCTCTTAGCAGATGACAACTTTCTCTTCTCCTCTGCAGGTAGTCCAAAATTTTCGTCCTCAGGCAAATTAATGACAATTTCCAAGATCCCTGGGTGGCTAGGTTTTCCTATTCAAGCTCGCTGTGTGATCAACGTGATCCACTTACTCCACACAGCGAAAGAGGCATGATGTGTGGAAGGGACTTCCCTTTTAAACATCCAGCACAGCAGCGGCTGTCAGGGTGCCAAGAGGAGCTGTGATTTGGTGCCAATCACTTCTGAAGCAGCTGGAACCCCTTCATAAGCTGCCAGTATCTCTTTTTCAGCAGGAGTGTAGTAGGCTTCGCCTCTTTTGTATTCCTGACTGCACAGCTACTGCATGAACAGTCTCCTGTTTAATTTGTTAAAAAGGTTGTTTATGTTCCAAACTTTAGGAGCAACTCTTCATCTTTTTGTGTGTGTATACTGCAGACAGCTTTTATGCAGTTAGGTCTACTTCTGATTACTATTTTGTTAATTTATAAAGTCTGTTGTTGATTTTACTTTTTTTTTTTCTTAAAGCTATTTGGTTGAATTTCAAAATTATTTCAGCCATCTTGACGCAGAATCTTTCAGCTAATAAATTTGCCTGGATTCCCTTCAATCCATTTAGGATTATTTAAAAAACCCAAAACCAGATACATGGAATACAATAAAGGCAAACTATCACCAATTAGTAAAATTAATTGGGGGCAGCTGCTGTGACTCAATGAATCAGCAATAGTTAGAGAGAATGGATGGTAAGACAAAGACAGTGTAATTTTTTCACATGGTGGTGTGAGAAACAATGGTACTTCTGTTTTTCTAAATGGTTGATGCACATAGTACTTTGCATAATTTTTGATGAAGAATGTTGGTTCTGTGAAGCAATCATTACTCACTGTACTGAAAATTACTCACTATTACTGAACATGAATTTTGAATGAGTTGTGGCATAAAGCTGCCAGATACTTACATCAATTAAACAAAAATCAGGAAGAGTCAAAGGTCGTGTTCTTTCTGTGATATTGACTCCTGTGGCTTATCTACAATGTTTCTGGTAGCTAATTAAAGGGTCGTATCTGCAGACTGCCCATACACAGAATGAAGAAATGAGGAGGCATATGAAGCAATGCTTACTATTTGGATGTGAAAGTAGTGAGTTTTGTTTAATATATGTGGGATAGTTTAAGGGTGGCTGCTTGATCTAATGAAAATCATAGCATTTCCTAACCTTGTATAGTATTTCTACAATAGTGTTTCTAAGTATACTCTAATAGAGCTTTGCATGTGTACATCATTAGGAATAACTATTCAAGAAGTTCCTTCTTATGGCTGGATTGAAATTGTCCTCTCTTAGCTCCTGTGTTAAATTTCAAATGATTTCTATTTTCACTTATTTCAGTTTTGAAAGAACAGGGAGCAGGCAGCTGATTAATGGAAGTGATTGTCCTGCTCTGCTCTGCTCTGCACTGGCATGGCCTCCCCTTGAGTACTGTGTGCAGTTTTGCGCACCACAATATAAGAAAGATATCAAATTACTAGAAAGTGTCCATAGGAGGGCCACAAGTATATTGGAAGATCTGGAAGGGAAGCCTTATAAAGAGTGACTGAGACCACGTGATCTGTTCAGACTGAAGGGAGACTAAGAGGACACTTCATTGCAGTCTTCAACAATGTCATGAGTGGAAGTGGAGGGGCAGATACTGATCTCTTCACCCTCATGACTAGTGACAGTACTTAAGGAATCTGAGTTCAGAAGCCTTTGAGCAATGCTTTCAGGCATATGGTGGAATTCTTGGGGTGTCCTGTGTAGGTCAGATGTTGGACTCCGTGATACTGATGGGTCCCTTTCAATTCAGCATATTCTATCATTTTGTGATTGCATGATTCTGTCATGATTCATGGACTTACGTATATTTGCCTGGCATCATTGTAACTGATCTTTGAAAAGTAATTTTTGTTGATTTCATGTTTCAACTTGAAAAAAACTTCAAAAAACACATAGACTTCCAAAAGTTCTCATCTGTCAAGGTGTATGCTAGGTCTCATGCTGGGAACTGACACCACTCACTCTCAATGTATATTGCTTTATACTAATCAGATTTTTGTTTTCCTTTTCTTTAGATTGCGGTCTTTGGTAAAGCAGTTAGAGAGAGGGGAAGCTTCAGTTGTAGATCTAAAGAAGAATTTGGAATATGCAGCCACTGTTCTTGAGTCAGTATACATTGATGAAACTAGGTGAGCTAATTACAGACATCAGCACTCTTATATCTAGCACCAGTTGTAATTTACATGTCAATTGTAAAAGGTGGTTGAGCCAAGATTTGTTACTCATAGACAATATGGTTTTAATCATTAGAATATTGTATTCTGTGTAAAACAGATCTTTAGTCCTTCATTTAAAAACTTCTTTAAGATTTCTGGGACAGGGAAGGAGATCAAAACCAATCATAAATGTAATACATTTTGTCTCAGAGAAATGTTTTCATAGTAATTGTGTCCTACTTTTTCTGACAGTTTCTAAATATCTGCTCAACTATTTCTTCTGAATAATGTTAAATTTTTCACTTGTATGATGTCTTTGAAATGTAAAAAAAAAATTACTCATGACAGAAGTAGACTGGTACAACATTGCAGAGGAGTTCCCCCTCTTGGTTATGTGCCATTTACCCAGTGATAAATGCACTTGTGGAGTCAGCACAGATGATCAGAATGGGAGAGGAGAGGACTGTATGTTTACTAACTCAGAAGCTAGAAATTCCTAGAAATGACCATAAATTACCTTCTATTTCTTTATCCTTCTAGGCGTTTACTGGACACAGAAGATGAACTCAGTGATATCCGGTCTGACTCTGTGCCCTCAGAGGTCCGTGACTGGTTGGCTTCTACCTTCACGCGGCAAATGGGGATGATGCTCAAAAGGACTGAGGAAAAACCCCGGTTCAGGAGTATTGTCCATGCAGTGCAAGCTGGGATATTTGTGGAAAGGTAAAGTGTCATGTAATTACTTTGTTCTAGTAACTACCCAAGTCCTGCAGATTTCACCTGTAGTATGGACTCCGTGATACTGATGGGGTGGCGGAGAGTACCTTAGGCCAGAAGACCTCGGAGGACTAGTAGAAGAATACTGAATGTAGAACACTTTAATGGGCTTCTGTTAATGTTTCTTCACAGTTCTGGGTAACACATCAAAACCTGGGATTTAGTAAAAGATTGTAAACGGAAACACCTACTCCTCTATTCTTACTGTTGTACAGATGAAATAGCACACTAGGTATAATTTTGACAGACAATATACACTTCTGCATAGTCCTAGGTCAGGAATGACAGCAATTAAAATTTGGACAGATCAGACTCTCCCTTGCTTCCGTTTACTTCTGTGGTCTAGTATTTCTTATGAAGAAGTGCTAAGATACAGAATGAAATCCTTTACCATATTATTACTGGAATGAACTATAGACCAAAACTGATGTGAAAATTTTGGAGCTCAGGGAGTATTTCAAAAAAGCCATTGAGTCCTCTCAGCCTTTCCTCTCGTGATTTACATCACAACCTGTTGCTAAAATTGATTTTACTTTTTTGACCCTTTAAAGCATTTATTCATTTGAATTTGGACTCACTTGTACTCTTACATTTTCTCGTGAAGTAGCCACTCTTCACTGACCTTTTTTCGAGCCAGAAGAAGGACTGGCACACGTGAAACTATCAGCATTCTTCGGACAGTCTGAAAGACAGCAGCTCTCAGATCTCTAATTTTGTAACAGTAAAATTCAAGTCAGGAATGGAAGAGCAGAGCACCTTTCACTGTTTATTGGAATTTCAGTGACAGCCTAATAGCCCTCTGTGCAGGAGGTTATGCTTATCAGACAGTGGACCACAATCCACACAGACACACAGAAGCCTCCTTTGTCATGACTATAGGCATGTGTTCTCCAAAGTTACTGGATATGTGTTAAGAGTGGCAGCAAACTCTAATAAGACTAAACCTGTAATTTCTCCTTGGGACAGATTTCTCCAAGATTTGACAGGCTACTTGTGAATTAACCCTCACTTTCAGTAGGGGACTTGTTCAACAAGGAAGTAAATGCAGAAAGCTGGCTCAGTAGGCTCTTTTCCAGCTGACCTGGATCACTGTGCCCCAAAGAAGGAAGCGTTCAGATATATTATGGCACCGAAGGAGGGTTGTGACTCTCCTGAGCTAAGGAAAAGGGATTTTGCCTCAATTGTCTCTTAAGAGAATGCTATGGAGCTTCGGACTAGAGAAAGGAATGGATAAGAAATTCTGTGATTTAGGAATAAGTAAATACAAGTCTCCAAAAGGAAATTACTTTTTTCATTCTGAGTGCAGAAGATGACAAAGAAAAATGGCAGTGATGGAAGACTTCGCAGGATCATTTCAGACAGGAGAAGAGAGTTTTCAATAGTCTCCTTTAGTCCTGCAGTGCTTTAGGGAAAAAAAAAGGGTGAGCTGAGGAAAGACATTCTAGCTTTGATAGTCTCTGCATTCACCAAATCCTATTAAAAAGAGGATTGTGTTCTGAAAACAACTTTAAAAACTGGTACATACTTTATAATCTGTTTAAAATATACTTTATAATCAAGTTTAAAATCTGGTACCTTACGTACTTTGTTTAATATGGTTACAGATATTGATTATTGCCTTGTTATTCTTCTCTCACTTGAAACACACACACATGGCAAAGACCCAAAATGTTTTATACTAATCTTGAAAACATGCAGATGAAAGTAACAGCTGTATCACACTGGAGTTCATTCATTGCATACAAATGGTTTCTGAAGTACACTCAGAATTAGCTTGCATGTGGTCCAGCAAGAACTAAGGGAACTGAAAGGTCAGTATGGTTATGTGCAGTGGAAAACTAACATTTTGTTTAGTTGAGTATGGCCTTTCCATCACATGAAGACCTGGTACTGGCAAATTCTTTTCATGTTCAGCTTGGTTACCAAGCTATTAGATATTGAGGAGTGTACAGTCTCAAATTAAGCTATATAATAAGAATAATATTGAGAATATTGGGCAAGTAAGGAACAAAATGGAAGGAAATAAAGGTCCATATTCTGGTTAGGGTTTTCTGGGCTAAATCAGGTCTCCTGTAATGGTCTGTTGCTCTATGAGTTTTGTTGATTGTTTGTTTTGTTTCATTTAATTCTATTTATGCATTGCTTTATCTATTTCATCTTGGTAGAATGTACAGGCGTACTTCAAATATGGTCGGCTTGAGCTATCCACCAGCTGTAATTGGAGTGCTAAAGGTAATCCCAATAAAAAAGTATTGAAGGGGGGTCTGTACAAAGCATCAAAATAATACTGTGATATTTGATGTGATAAAGGGGGGTCTTAATACTTGGCCTTTCCTTCTCTCTGACATTCAGTTAGTTCGCATACATTAATCATTCAACTGGCCTAAGGGATTATCCGTTCAATAAAATAAAGTTCAAGACTGCGGCTATTTTCAGGTTGTGAAGGTTGCAATTCTGTTCAAGATTACAGTGATTATAATGAAGATTTAGGAATCACTGACAATATCCCACAAGGAAGAAAGAAAACACAGATGGAGAGAGATGGAGAAGGAAAAGCATCTATTGCTGTGAGAGAAGGGAATTTCTTGTGTTGTTCAGCTTCAGATCTTCAAAGTGACAATCATTTTATGAAAATGGACCCTTCTGTAAATTTTGAGGTTTCAGAGTGAAAAAAATTAATCAGAAGTAGTCTGAAAAATAAACTATTCATACAGACCTGTATACAGAGTAATCTGTGGTGATCTGCTGGTCACTTAGTCATCTAGTCTAGTGCTAGACGGGGAACTTCGCATTAATTACTGCCAAAGGAGTCATATGCTTTAGAATTTAATTTTTCAGCATTTTCTGATGCCCATGCCATGACAGGAATATTTTCTAGACTAGCAAATATACAGGTCATGAACACAGAACCTGTAGTCACTTACAATGTCTGCAATATAAACTTCTGCTTATCTGTGGCTACAGAAGTGTCATGCCTTCCAGTAATGTTGAGCAGAATAACATCTATCTCTGAATTTGCTTGTTGACTTATATAACAAGTCCCCAAGGTTAAGAAGAGACAGAAAGCTAGGAAACTGTGCATTTAGAAAGAATTAGTTTTTCTCTTCATCTCTTGCTAGATAATGAATGCTGTCACCTCCCACAGCCTTTCCTAATCAATCTGAGATTTGAACTCAATCTTCTGCAAGAAGTTTAGACCTTAAACTTTAGATGTAGGAGCTGAGAAGTGAACTTCCCCTCCTTGATCTCTTGACCAGCCTGCAGCACTAGTATGTCATTTACAGCTGACTGTAACTTTACCAACTGTAATTATGTAATTATTCTTCTGTTATAAAGGTTGGAATTTTCTATAATTGTTAGCACTCAATGTATCATATCAGCCCAAATAGGACCATCTCAATGTCTCAGCTACTAAAGAAAACCAGGATTTTTATCTTTTAGGATTCATCCTTTCGTGATTAAATTCCATGTTTAGAATAAACAAACAGCATACAAGTTCTTAACGGAAGCTTCTTAAACACAAGTCACACAGTACTGATAAGTATACTGATACTGTAAGTACATTGATGATTCTGCATTGGTTAAATGGATTATGAAAAATTTACTGAAAAAGAAACTATACATCTATATCACTACTGGAATTCTCAAACTGTGAGAGAAAGTGAAGAAATTAAAAGATTATGGTAAAAATTATGACCATATTGACTGTCTTTTCTTCCTACTCTTCCAGAATGTAGACACGTGGTCCTTTGATGTATTTGCACTAAATGATGCCAGTGGGGATCATGCACTGAAATTCATTTTCTATGAACTTCTCACACGCTATGATCTGATCAATCGTTTCAAGGTCAGTAGTTAGAAGAGAGCTATCTTCGTTCATCTTGAATTTTGTTCAACTTCTCTCTCATCCTGCTTCTTTCAATTAAAAATGCAATTTTAGTGATCTTTGAAGAATTTGTGAACACTGCACTTTCCCTAATAAGCAAGATGTGATTTAAGTAGTGCTTTCAATTGCAATGAGGCACCATGAACTAGGTGGGGTTCCAAATGAAATCCATGGGAAATACTGCATTTGATCCTCTGAGAATGATAGTGTCATTTTCCTGAGATTTACAGGGCCCTCAAGCAGGCAGGCAGAAAAGAAAATGAGAGAATATGAAAGCAAATTCAAATTCATTCCAATTAGATTGGCCAGCGGGTCAAAGCAGGTGATTCTACTCCCAACTCTGCTCTCATAAGACCGCATTTGGAGAACTGCATCCAGGTCATCCAGGTCTTTCTCAGCACAGGAAAGACATGGACCTGTTGGAGCCATTGTAGAGGGGGCCACAGAAATGATCAGAGGGCTGGAGCACCTTTTCTGTGAGGAAAGGCTGACAGAGTTAGTGCTGTTAAGCCTGGAGAAAAGAAGGTTCTGGGGATTGTTTATTGCAGCCTTCTGGTACTTGAAGGGGATCTATAAGAAAGATGGGGAAAACTTTTTAGCAGGGCTTGTTGCAGTAGGACAAGGGCTAATGATTTTAAACTGAAGTAGGATAGATTTAGACTAGATATAAGGAAGATTTTCTTATGGTGAGAGTGGTTAAACACTGGAAAAGGTTGCCCAAAGAGGTGGTAGGTGTCCCATCCCTGGAAGCATTCAAGGTCAGATTGGACTCTAAGAACCGTGTTCTAGTTCAACATGTCCCTGTTCATTGCAGGGCCAGGTTGACTAGGTGACTTTTAAGAGCCCTTCCAGCCCAAACTATTCTATAATTTTGTAATTGTCACAGAGTTTTTCTCCAGCTTTGAAGATGAAACATTGCCATCCAGTTCTTGACCACCGTCCCCATGTAGATACTCTGTCGTCCTTTCCACTGTTGACATTTCCATTTCCCAGGAGTTCCCACTCACTTTGTCTGGAGAGAGTTTTCAGATGTCTAGATCCCATAACTTTTCAGGATCTGCCTATGCCTGATGAGACATCAAAATGTCTGCTCAGAACTGCATGCTCTGCTTATATGTACCTAAGACAAGAACAGTGATCTTTTATGTAGAAACCTTAGTGTTTAACATATATCCTGTCTGAGCAGATGAAACTGGAGAACCCATGTTGCCAGTTACATACATTACCACCTGCATAGCCTCCTTTCTAGAAATCCCCTGAATTGCATTTTGTCAGGTAATTTCAGTTACTCTTGGAGTCAGAAAAACATGACAACCCCATAGGATGGGCAGGCTGGATTTTGCTGTGAAAACCCAGAGGTCTGATGATAGTCCTCCTAGAGTATCTAAGATTTACTATATCATGTGTTTCATTAGAAAATCTTAGATGTGAATAGTAAAGCGAAGATATATTCCAGTGGGTCATGAGGGCAACAGGCAGTTGCTTGCAATCTGTTTAGAAATATTTCTCCATCAACCCAATCAATCCAGTCATTTTGTTACTTTTCATACTCTGTGTGTGTTCCAGACAACATTTCATAGTATACTTATTTCTGTGTATTTATTTGTGGAAATGATTTAATGTAATGTAATTATGGATGGAAAAAACAGTTTGAAGTAGTAACCTGAATTCACTCTCTCTCTTGACTGACTGTTTCAGATGTTCAACATCTGAAAAGCATTTTGTCAGCATTTTGTTTGTGAAGTACAGATGACTCTTTGAGACCTTCTTATCAAAGTAGTGCTGTCTGAATGCTAGCCATTAAAGCTGTTGTTGTTGTTTGGTGATGTTTTTTATTCTTTCTTTCTTTCTTTCTTTAATTCTGGGCTGATTTACTTAGATTCCCATTTCTGCCTTGGTGTCTTTTGTGGAAGCTCTGGAGGTTGGCTACAGTAAACACAAAAATCCTTATCACAACCTAATGCATGCTGCAGATGTCACACAGACAGTCCATTACCTCCTTTTCAAAACAGGCACAGTGGTAAGTAAAACGCTTGGCATCCTGAATATATAGTGAGTTTACAAGTTTCTTCTTATTAATGAGATAATGATTATCCACAGTAGAAGCTGTTTACATTGTAGACACACTTAATTTGATATGGCTGGGATAATAAAAGCAAATATTTGGATTATTTAGGAATAGAGGGTAAGTGAAGTTGTTGATAACTCTTTTAACAGTGATCTAAAGAGGATGAATGAGAAACGCAAGCTTGGTTTTTCACTCTGTCACAGATCTTCTTGTGTGAATCTGCCAACACATTTGCTGGAATTCATTTCATCTAATATGAAGAATCATATTGTCTAAGTTTTCTTCTTAACTTAAGGTAGGGAGACAGTACATCCAAATGATAATTAATTCCACTTATCTGAGCATAACAAATGCTGGGATCTGGAAATGCTGATCTCCATCAACTTCCGTACAGCAGAATTATCTGGATTAGTTTGCACAGAAACCTTCAGACAGCTGAAGTCTGACAACAATGCCAGGAATAGATAGAGGGCTTAAAAAAAAGTCAGTGCACAATATGTTCCCACAGTGGTTCTCAAGACAAACAACAGAAATACATTTGAGGATGGACTAGAGAAACTGAAGAAAGATACATTTCAAAATAAAGATCAACCATTGCAGTTTGGATTCAGCTGGAGACTCAGAAAGTTGCTGGCCCACACTGTTGGGGAGAAGAAATAGCAGGGAAAATTCAAACTGTACAGGATACATATGTATTTATTCTCTTCTTCTTTCTCTTGGTTGTGCTGCAGCTAGAAAATAGAATAAAATTATCTTTAGTCTGATTCTGTGGAGTAGATATTTTCCACACATTATTTGCCTCACTTTTTCCATGCATCTAATTGGCCCTTGCTCTTGCATTGGCAGAAGTGTAGAGGCAAAGGCAACAGTAAAAGGGAACTTAATGTTTAAAGGGAGGTTAATGTCAAATGTTTAGCAGTTGTCTCCTGTTACACCATGGCCATTCAGTGATTGCTGTGTTTGTGCCTGATACTTGAATATGTGTAATTCTGTTCTATTGCACTTCATTTTGTTGAGGTCCTTTCACTAACCAGCGTGCAGTTCCAGGGTCATGGAGTCTTTGTAGTGCAGAGCAGACATATGAACCCAGGTCAGCAGATATTGAGGCTCTTACTGCAGCTCAGGCCTTCTTGAACACTCCCCAGTTGTTATAAACTCTGTATCTGGAACTGTTGAAAAGAAAAGATAAAGAAAAATGATGTGCCTCAGCCCAACCAAATCCCAACACTCATGCAATGAGCACCTTCGATCAGCTATAAAAAATCACTATAAAAATTGTCTGTCAGCATCACTTGTAGTGATATTTGCATGCTGATGATACCTTTTTCTGTGAAGCTCAATAAGAAACCACAAAAAGTGCTGTCACCAATGTCTACTGGTTGATGGAGTATAGGACAGAGTGGTACAAGCTAAAAAGGCGTAGTGTAGCTCTTGCTATATCTTTTAGGCTAGTTTCAACAACTGAAACTCAGCAGAGTTGCTGATGCTTGGGAGCTATATTTTGTGCATATGATCTGCATTTCTGCAGTTCCTTGACTGCCACACAGGTGTTGCTTTCAATTCTGAAGCCAGAACTGGATGCTCTTCCTTGAGGAGTCACACACTCCACTGCCTCCCAACATCCCAAGTCTCCTGTGTTAAATGTAGATTGCACTTGTGAATTGTAGTCACCCTACAATTAGAGCAGTAAATACTGCTGTTTATCCAAAGCGGATTGGAAGGAGCCAGGTGCTATCTGTCTCAAGAGCTGATTCAGACAGGCTGATCCTGATGGAAGTTGTGTCACTTGCTTCTGGTTGTGCCCAAGTAAAAAGGACTTTGGTCAGAATTGCAGTTAATACAGTTACCTACTCAAAACCTCTTGTGACATACTAAATTGGTCACTGCTGCTTTTAGGACCATTAGTTAAATGAAAATGCACTGCAAGCTGTAGTCAGCAGGAACAGGTGGAATGTTGAGTAATGTGAATTGTATTCTAGTGGTGAAGAAATGGATTCCCTTTCTCTCCTCTCAAACCATGGAAGAATGACAGTTTTCATGTGGAGCTACTCTGCTCCAAAAGCTTACTGGATTAAAACAGCTGCCCAAATATAGCTGACCTCCATCTTGTGTATGTTCAGAACCACCTATTTTCTAGCTTTCTGCTTCTTGATCATTTAGCATTTAGAAGCATTGCTGTTTCTTAGTCATTTAGCAGCAACTGAGATGTGAGTGAATGACAACTATTTCAATCTAGCCATTGATGCACCAGTGCTGAATGGGAATTCCTATCCTGTCTCTGAGTGGAATAAAGCAAGGAAAGTATTAAAAAGAGATAATCAGAAGGACATATTGATACATGAGTAAGTGATGGAGAAGTTTGGACTTTTCTTCCTCTGAGAGAGAGAATGCAGTGGACTAAAAAGAAGTAAAAAAACAAACCCAAGATCAGCCCCCACAAAACCAAATGAAACCAACCTCTGTTTCAGAGGAAAAGGTGGTCTGAAATCACAGAATCAACCCCATTGGAAAAGACCTTTGAGTTCATTGAGTCCAACCTATGACCTACTTTATCTACTTTATCACTACTTTATCAAATAGACCATGGCACTAAGTGCTACATACAGTCTTTTCTTAAACACCTCCAGGATGGTGACTCCAACATCTCCCTTGGCAGTCCATTCTAATGCCCAATCACTCTTTCTGTGAAGAACTTCCTCCTAATATCTGGTCTACACCTCAGCTTAAGACTGCTCTTGTCCTGTAGCTTGGGAGTTGCCTGGGAGAAGAGACCAACCTCCACCAGCCTACTACCTCCTTTGAGGAAGGTGTAGAGAGTCAAAAGGTCTCTCCCCTGAGCCTCCTTTTCTACAGGCTAAACAACCCCAGCTCCCTCAGCTGCCTCTCACAGGACTGGTGTTCCAGACTGTTCACCAGCCTTGTTGCCCTTCTCTGGACATGCTCCAGCATCTCAACATCTTTCCTAAACTGAGGGGCCCAGAATTGTGCAAAGTACCCAAGGTGTGGCCTCACCAGTGCTGAGTACAGGGGAAGAATCACTTGTCCTAGTCTTGTTGGCCATACTATTCCTGATACAGGCCAGGATCTGATTGGCCTTCCTGGCCTCATGTTGGCTCACGTTCAGGCTGCTGCCTGGGCTCTGTTCAGCCACTCTGTCCCCAGCCTGTAGTGCTGCAGGGGGTTATTGTGATCAAAGTGCAGGACCTGGCAGTTGTCTTGTTAAACTTTATATTGATGGGATTAGGCATATTGATCCAGCCTATCCAGGTCCCTCTGCAGAGCTCTCCTACCCTCCAGCACTTGACACTTGAACCCAACTTGGTGTCATCTGCAAATCTCTTAATGGTAAACTCAATCCATTCATCCAGGTCATCAATAAAGACCTTGAACAGGACTGGGCCCATACACAGATTCCTGGGAGAACGTACTGGTGACTGGCCACCAGCTGGATGCAGCACCATTCACCAGCACTCTCTGGGCACGGCCATCCAGCCAGTTCTTAACCCAGCAAAGAGTGCACCTGTCCAAGCCATGGGCTGACAGCTTTTCCAGAATTATTCTATGGGTCATAGTGTCAAAAACTTCCCTGAAGTCCAAGTAGACAACATCCACAGTTTTCCCTTCATCCACCAGGCAGGTCACCTGGTCATAAAAGGAGATGTGGTTGGTTAGGTAGCACCCTCCCCATCTAAATTCATGCTGGCTGAGTCTGATCCTATGGGTGTCTTTTATGTGCCATGTGGTCACCCTCAAGATGGTCAATTTCATAACCAGGCCAGGCACTGAGGTCAGGCTGATAGGCCTGTAGGTCCCTGGATCCTCCTTTTGGCCCTTCTCATGGATGGTCATCACACTGGCCAGCTTCCAGTCATCTGGGACCTCCCTGGTTAGCCGAGACTGATGATAAATGATGAAGAGCAGCTTGGTGAGCTCTTCTGCCAGTTTCCTCAACACTCTAGGATGGATCCTACCTGGTCCCATGGACTTGTGATCATGCAGGTGGCTCATCATGTCACTAACAGCTTTCTTCTGGATTACAGCAAGTTATTCTGCTCTATATCCCTGTCTACTAGCTCAGGAGTTAGTCTGTTATACTTTACTGTGTGAAATATAAAGTTTTTGGCTCTCCTGTTGAAAGAGAATTTGGAATTAATCTGGTGTTTATCTCATAGAGAACTGGCATACAAGCATGATATGCAGGAACAGCTTCCAAGAGCTGATACGCTTTTTGCTCATTTAATTCCTTCCTGTATTAAATTTTGTTGTTCAGCTCTGATTATTACTTTCTTTGGTATTGTTTTCTGATTAATCTTTATAACTGTTTGGAAATACCACAATTCCTTTTTTAACCTAGACAATAATGGGAAAATTGTAAAGCTAAAGACTTCTTTTTCTGATACTGACAAGAACTACAGGAGACTATTTCCTGCAGCAGACCTGAAAAGCTGTAAAAGTGCAGGACTACTGTCATGCCTTCTGGTACTAGAGGGCAGTGAGATCAACTTCTCCACTAGCCTATTGAGATTAATAAGCAGATCATCATAAGCTTTGAAAATAATACCTACTTTAGAATAAAAATTAATAAACTCTTGGGAAGGAAACTAGTTAATTACTTACATTGTAGCGATTTCTTGGAAATGCTTCTTTTTTGTTAGATTTGGAAACACTACTCTTTCCTCTTCCTTCTTCTTTCTATATTCATCAGTCCTTTTGTTTACATGCAAATGGGCCACCCTAGTAGCTAATGCTTCACATTTATTGTATATTTTTGAAAGGCAATCATGCTTCCTTGCCCTTTTTTTTTTTTTCATTCTGGAAGCCACTACTTGGTATTTCATGCTTTTTACCCTCCACCATTTCTGACCTCCTACCATTGCAGAAAGTTTGATAGTTTTATTCTGGATTGGTTTTGTCAGCCCTTTAGAAATCAAAACCATTCACATTTCCTTGCTTTTTTCATCTTTTGTGACACTGTCCTGCCTGTTCTTAATGGCTTTTTTCTTTAAAAATTAGCTCTGTTTCCAAGATTAATTCCACCATAAGGCAGGAAATGTAAAGTCAGCACTTTGATGGAGATTGCATCCATTCTCTGCAGGCTCTTTGCCATCTTGTTTGCTTTCCCTTGCAAGGTTGCGGCAGGAAAAAAGGGACTAAGAGGTTCCAGTTACTTCCCTTGTGTAACTCACAAGCCTACTTTGACTTTGTTGTATTTTACACTGCTTTATTTATTACCAAAAATTAACAGCTGTAATTCTATTTTTTTTTCTGAGTGATCTTCCTGGAATGCTGTTATGATACTTAATACTGCTAATACAAAATACTGCTAATAATAAGATCTAATACACCCTACTTGAAAACCTACCTTACCCAAAATTGTTCAACAAGTCAGCACTTTTTCTATATGTGCCTTAAGAGACAAGGGAGGAAACCTCAAACACTAAGGCTCATTGCCTTAGTGATACTTTAAGGCTTGGGTCATGAGATCTTGTTAGTGTGGGAATTGTCAGATGCTGTCCAGATGGTCTGAAGTGAATGCATTGGACTAACTGAATGTGTCCTGAATGAGTTCTGCATGGTTAATACGGGCTTGATGTGGCTGTTTATAAGCACTTGTGCCCTGATTTATTTTTTTTTCCTATCATCTGCAGTCTCTCCTTTTGGGAAATGGCTGACCTCTCTTAGCGATGGGAGTCCAGATCTAAACATGTAGCCTGGAAACTCTTGATTTTCTTGAGTGTTCCTTGTTTCTTTTCTTCAAATATCGCTCTTTCAGAAGGGCTCATGTTTTGTCTTGCTCTGCCTTAAACCTTTTTAGCTCCTGAAACAATTTTGCTGAAGTTCAGTTTGTTTAGATGAAGGTCCAGGATGAACGCTCATTTGGCTTTTATCAGCCAGAGCAGTTTGCTTTAAAACAGGTGGCAGACTGCAGGGGGAAGGTAATGACATACAACACTGACTGTCAACAGAGGATAAATAACTTACCTTAGAAGACAAAAGCCTGAGAAAAGGACAACTTACCTAATTGTACTGTAATCTCTTTTCAGCACTGGCTGACAGAGCTGGAGATCTTCGCTATGATTTTTGCAGCTGCCATACATGACTATGAACACACTGGAACCACCAACAATTTTCACATCCAGACACGGTGAGGCCACTGTAAATCATGATGAAGGGTTGGGAAATAGAGGGAGAAACCTTTGGAGAATAACCGCACAGCCACCTTAGAAAGGTGCAGGAACTTCTTTTAAGTGTTACAGGAGGAAAGTTCAGTTTCTCAGGTAACATTTAATTTTCTCTTGTTCAAACATTCACAATGGAAAGCATATATTCTAAATTCCTGAGCATCGTTTCATATTAATAACCAGGAGAAAGAAAGTTCCAAGATATTTCCATGTAAAGCTTTCACAGACAAATGGCTGTATAGAGTGATGTATTTTGACAAAGATAAAATTTTGAAGGAGATATTTCAATTTTACTATTTTTTCTTCTTGTTGAATTTGAAGAATCAAACATTATTGGCAGAAATCAGGCATTCAGCTGTGTTTGTTGCATTCATCAGTGAATAAGAACACTACACATACTGTTTTTACTTGAGTGGAAAACCACTCAAGGGGACTTGCCCTAGCAAGGGGATATGCTTACCACTACCTAATCAGGGAAATACTTTTTCAAAGCATCCTAAATTGCTAGAGTGTAATTAAGTGAGCACAAACTAGACTGGACTGGTGTATTTTATAAAGATTTTGGGTTGGTGGAAGAGAGGAAAATAAGATTAAAATAGAAGCAAAATTCAGAAGTGTGCAAAGATTATGAAGTCTCTAGTTTCAGTGATAATTGGACATTTAGTGTCTGTGTATTATTTTGACAATACGAGTGTACTGGTAGAGATGCCAAAATGTCTAAATGTCCTCGACTGACACTGCACTCTTGGGCATTTCGAAGATGCATTATAAATAAATTAGATGACATGTCCGTAATTAAAACAGCTGTCTGTAGTGTGTTAGCTGAATCATGCTGTGCATCAATAATGGTTTCCATGATAAAGCACACATACGCACAGTAAAGATTGGGAATATAGAAAGAAGTCTCTGTCTCTATTCTGGGTGAAGCCACACTACTCTTCTTACAACTTCATGCATACAGGAATTAGAGATCTGTACTTTCCAAATATTTATAAAAATATTCAAGGAAAGACAGTTGAAATTTAACTTTTCTAACATTGAACATCAGATGGTTTGAAGTGTCAGAGGATAAAAATATACACTGCTCTCTGTGAAGCAGATCTGAGTGAGGACTATAACAAAACACATTCACTCTCTGTTGCTATTAACTTCTTTGTCTTCAGACCAGTTTAGCCATTCATCAATCATGGATCCCTGCCGTGAGTCTTAAAATCAGGCATGAAGTACCTTTGGTCTTACTCTGTCCCACTGGCAATTACCTTTCCAGACAGCACGCAGATGTCAGCAATCAGTTGAGTTGTATCTTGCTAACAGCTGGTTTGATGTTCTGGAAACAGTATTGGGTCACGTCTTGCTATTGCTTACTTGGGTACAGTCAGATTTTAATATCAGAGAGGCATACATAAGAACTAAGAAAAAGCCTCATGGTTGTATTCCAAGTTTACATATCTCACAGCTTTCAGCACTTGTTTTCAAGCGTGTAACAAGGCAGTTAGGTCAGTGTCGTCTGGTGAAATAGATTTTGCAGTGTTTTTAGATTTCTTTTACTGAGTAACAGCAATTAACAAAGTATTACAGGAACTCTGAAAATGCTCATATCTGTTCTATAGACTTAATTGCTGTAGCTGATCAAAGGAAAACTGAGTTTTTTTAGACAGGGAAGAAACAACCTTTCTTACGTTTTCTTTTAAATGCTAGGTCAGACTCAGCCATTCTATACAATGACCGGTCTGTGCTTGAAAATCACCATGTTAGTGCGGCATATCGTCTTTTGCAAGATGATGAAGAGATGAATATTTTATCTAATCTCTCAAAGGATGATTGGAGGTAAAAATGAGCATGCCTAGGAATATTGCAGCATCATCATAGACTGCTATTAACTTGTTTTAATAGCAATATGCATTATTGTATATTACATATTAGTCTTTCTATGCTACAAGATAAAGAATTTTAAAAGGTATTTGTCTTGTTTATTCCTGCTTTCAATTTTCACTTATGAAAGTGAGATTAACTTTGTGACAATGGGTTATAGTATACAAATTGGCTCCCATATAATTATTAAGTATCACAGACACACTCTTTGTATAAATGTAATTGAGTGTAGAGCTAGCCTGCTGTTTCTTTGTCCTAAACCATAAATACAACCTTTATATATTTTAACACTTCCAGTCTGGAAATTATAAATGGGACTTAATGCAAAACATAATCCAGTCCAGGGGCCACAGATCTACTACATATGCTTAGGAGAGTTAAGAAGCTGTAATTTAAAATAAGCCTCATGAAATATATGATTTATGTGCCAAAATGAGCCCATTAATAACTTTCTAATAGCAGACAGTTCAAAGTGATGACAGTTTTCTGTTTTACAGGGTTTTGTGAATTTCAAAGTGTGATAATTAAAAAATAGCCTAGTGTGCTACACAGGAAGGATTGAGCCCCATGGTCTTTTTCCCGGGAGAGGAAGCAACTTGTGAAATCCTATGTGACACACAAGTGCCTTCTACATATTCTTAAATGTAACATAGTGCTGAGGAGTTGTTTAATCTAATTTTAAAAGAAATGTGGGGAAATAAACCTGTCTCTGGGGCTGACTTCTACCAAGATGGTCAGTGAAAGCTCTGCTTGCTAATCTCTTTAGTCTGAGTTTCCTATTTATTTCAACTTGTTGATAGTGATGTGATCCTATAGCTAAACACCTGGAATATGCAGTGCTGATTTCAGTCAATAGGAGTGTTGTGAAATAGTGTCTTGATAATTCTATCTGCCAATATGTAAAATATATTCTGTGTGCTTTTGCTTTTGACTGTCAGTACAAAATCCTATGGCAAACATTTGGGAAGCACTGTAAACATCAACTGACTTCAGCAAAATCTGAGGTGTTGAAAAATAAAACCCAAGAATCCCAGTTTCCCCATTCTAGGTCTCAAAAGTAGGACCCTCAGTATGGAAGTATGCTTTGGGCAATTAATAATATGTGCCCAAATTAAACTTCACTTTTGTAGACTGATAAATCTCCCTCTGCAAAAGGCCTGAATGATGTTTTTTGAAATATAAATTCTTGAGTACCTTTCTGAGCTGAGCTCTGACTCCTTTTTTCACATTACTAGGAAGAGAAGACCTGATGGTCTGCAATCCTAGATATCTATGTGGATTTTATACCTTTTTAGTATTATGTCATCTAATTAGGGAATGTATTTTCAGGAAAGATACATAGAAAATCGGAGACACATTTCACAGTTGAAAAATAAAGGGCTATGGGTTTTGTAAGGAAAGCAGATAAAAATGGAAGAGAACTTTTGGGTTACAGTCAAAAAGAAAAGAGCTGAATGCCTACTAGAGCTTAAGCAACTTTTTTTTTCCTCCATAGACAAATATATATATTTCTCTGGTGCTTATTAAATATTTGAAAATTAATTTAGTTGCTGCATTTTGTGAAGCTCATTTGTGCAAGTTATCAAACAAAAAATCTATAACAAAACCAGATCACAGAGCTAAGAAAATAAACTGCAAATTGAACATATGTTTTCCAATATAATGTTATAGATGTCTTTTTTGACACTGTATTAAATTGTTAGTAAGTTCCACGCAATTTATTGAAACCTTTACTGCCAAGTATAAAATAAAAATAATAAATAAAATTAAGAGGTAGAATAAAGGCTGAATGAAAAAAGATATCTGGAAAATATTTAGTTGTTTGGCTTTGTATAGGAATGCAACTTTGGGAAGTAACTTTGAATTCAATACTGACTTTTTGAGTAAAGCTGCTTGGGGTTTTGTCCCTCAAATAATTCTGAATCCTCCTTGTCAATCACTATTGTTTGTTTCAATACTGCGGTGAGAAACTATGATTTTTTTTTTTTACTGACTTTGGTCACATGCTTTTTTTTTCATAAGTTTAAGTGTGTGCATGGTTGCAGGATCATGTAAAATTGTCTTGTAAAATTTTGTTCCTGTTGCACTCTCTTGCACTCAGGACGGGCACATTCATATTCTGAGTTTTATACCTTTAGAGAGAATCAGCCAATGATGATATTTCTTTTAATGTAGTGTTTTCCTATTAATTTCTGTAATAATGAAGTGCTGCAACTTTGACTGAACAAAATTAGCCACATAGATAAGTTCAGGAGATATGACTATTGTAACTGTGCAGTAGGTTTTCCTGTTTAAGACTTCTATAAATTCTTGTCACTGTTGGCAGACTTCATTGTCTGTGGGTTTCTATGTAAGCCAGCTTAGTGGGTTTGCTGTAAAGATCGACGGAGATCAGCATCTTTAGATCGTGGCTTTTGTTTTCTTAGAGAGGAGAATTATTTCAGTGAGAAACCTGAAAAAAATGATGCCATCAGTGTGTACTGTGTGATGGAGCATAGAAGAGAGAAGTGCAAGCTAACAAGATGGAGTGCAGATCTTGCTATGTTTTTTAGGCCAATTTCAACAACTGTAAAGTTGCTCACAGTTAGGAACAACATTTTTGGGCCATGATCTGCATTTCTGCAGTTCCTTGATTGACACACTGGTGTTGCTTTCAGCTCTGAAGCCCAAACTGGATGCTTTTCCCTGCTTTTCCCTGTCTTGGTTAGAGACAATTTATGAGGTAGAGCTTGGGAAACAAGCTACCTTCTTTTTCAGTTTAACCACTCCCCATCACCAACAAAGAGAGATGAATGCAAGAAGATAGAAGTGAAAAAATAAGTTTGTTAAAAAAAACCCCAGTCACAACCAAGATAACAATAATAACCACTAGATACAAAGGTCCTGAATCCTATGGACACCCCAAGAACAAAGAAAACAAGATGGCAGAGAAACCCCTCCCCCAATATGGAGACTTTTGTAGAAGACCACATCAGCCAGAGGACAAAGACAAGATGGCAAAGAAGATCTGTTCTCCCAGCCATGTGATGGAGAGAAAGCACAAAGGAAAAGGAAAAGTCAATAGAACAACTGATCTTCTGTGATTACAAAACTCCCTCTTCCCCCAAACAAAAACCAAGGGGGAACAAGAATAAACAAAGGAAACCTGGAGAACTTGGAGAACGATTCCCATTCAAAACAAGTCCAATGTTGCTGAACATTTGCTCCCTGCCACCTGACAGGGTCTGTCCTAGTGGTGGCAGCTCTGTCAACAGTGGCAGCTGGATCTGGGGCAGTGGCTGTAACTCATAGAGGAAGAAGGGAGGACCAATTTTCACAGCGTGACTGTCCTGAGTGGCAGTAGCAAAAACAAAGGTCCCAAAAAAAGTCCTCTTCCAGCTCCAGGAACAGAGATTGCCCCTGGCAACTGTGGCCAAAAAGGGTGTTAGGACATTTACTCTGAAACAGTCTAGGATTGACAAATGCAGTTTCTTGGAGACCTGCACTAAGAGGCAATTTCAGAGTTCAGAGAGAAACTAAAGAATGCTTCTGCTTCTCTTTGCCCCAGGAAACTCTCTTGGCAGCCCACAGAGAAACATGAAAGAGAGCTCTGTCTGAGTGTTCTCCCACTCTTAAAGGGATCCTGGCACCTCCAGTCCCCATGGACTCAAATCCCTGGTTCTGGTTCCACTTCTGATCCCTGGGTCTTAAAGGGACAGTAACACAAACTGCATGCACTGACCTAGAGGAATAATGGAACACAAGTCACCTTTTTTGTAATGGAATACAGTTCACTTTTTTTGGGTCACCCAAGACTTTATCCACTCCTTATTCCATATCATCTATATCATGCCCCAATTAATATCTTTCAACTATACACATACAAACAACTATATACAAATACAGGTACATACAGGTGTTATTTCAGTAGTCACTGATATTGCACAAATACCTGGGGGATATCTGACTTTATTGTCTCACTGGTAAGATGAAGAGAGAGCTGAATTTGCCTGCCTGTTCACCATATGTCAATAATAATATTTACAAAGCCTAAGTATTCAGTGCTATGGTTTGGACAGCTTTGTAGTGCTATGTTGATATTTAAAAGTAGTGCAACCTCTTCTCTTACCTAATTTCTTCTTTGAATTTGTCAAAAAATTGGAAACTGTTTCAGTTGACTTGCTTTTCCTCAGCTTTTATATACTTTGCTCCTCTAATAGAAAGATGTTAGCCCAGACAAAATCCAGATCACTCTGAAAGTATGTAATGTAAAATATTAACAGGCTTTTGTGCATTATTAGAATAATTAAATATAGTCAAGAGACACTTCAGTGGAAACACATCTTATAAAGTAGTTCTGGGGTCTATGTAGAGATGCTAGGCAGCATGTAGAGTGCAGCACCATAATGTGTAGTGTAGACTTTGAAGACAATTGCAGAAACAAAGTGCTCAAGATGGTCAGAGCAAAAATAACAGCTGTGTGTATCCCAGGCTCTAATCTGACTCAGATACAAAACCAATAAATGGATTAATATTTATCTTTGATTTTCTCTGTAATGAATTTCAGCATTATATCAACTTAGCACCAAATGCACAAACTTATAATTCTCTAGTAAAAGATCTTTTGAGATATTTCATGTATTACCTATAGCTTTACCTATTAATTTTCAGTCACATGCTGTTGTGATGCCTGTTGTTTGGTCTCAAATAAGAAAAGTGAAATACTTTTACTTTTTTTACCATCTCTGAAGTATTTTTCATCTCTGTTTCAGAGAAAATGATGATCTGAAATATGTGCAGAGGTCAGAGGATGTCAATGTTCCACATTTACATTTATGAAAGCGAAAGTAGTATCTGTGTGCTTGTAAGCATATGTACATTCTTGCACTGCAATCACTGACTCATTTGCCTGAAGGGAGCCCTTTGCTTTTGTATTCTACTGCAATAAGCTACACACAAAGTAGCCCATGCAGAGCAGTATGATGGAGTTGTGGTCCAGAGGATGCAGTGAAAAATCTGCCGTTTCCCAACATTAGTTCTTCCCACATCATTATCATGCTATATCCTTGTAAAAGTATATTTCTATTCATTCATGTTCTTCTCTCTTGGTTGTATGGACAGAGGGACAGAGATATTTGTGCTGCTGGGAACAGACCAGGACTGGCAAAAAAAAAAAAAAAAAGAAAAAAAAAGAATTGTTACTTTTCATCCATCATATAATTATTTGGAACGGTGTTAACTATGCAACTGATTGTATGATTGTATTATGGTTTGGGAGGATGAGGTGGTTATAGGGGGTGAAGACCAAGGCCAACTGATACCATCAGTGTTGCAGAACTCTGGTGGTTAGGCATCATTATGTGCCACCCATGGGACTAGGTAAGCACAGCCATCTTGGGTGGTGGCCTGGGGCTGGAATTTAACCACAGCTACTATAGGAAAGAGAGGAATCATCAAAATAGACTTCGTGAGACATTCATAAAAAGGAGAATAGTGATTTATCTTTAAATGAATGCTAACCCATTTCTGAATCTTCCAAATCCTGAGCTGGTATGCTAAACTTGAGCTGTTCTTCCTCTGTTAATCTGTAGAGACCTGAACTGAGAGAAAGAGAAAAGAAATTTATATTGTGTGCTAGATAAGAATATTCTGGTATTTTAAACTGTTTATTACATCCATAACATCTTCAGAGAAATTTCAACTGGAGTCTAAACTAATGTTGTAATACTGGTACTAATGATGAAGATAATGATGATAATTATAATAAGAGTAATGCAAATATGAGAGAGAGAGAAAAATAACATCTGAGAGAAACAAGTGATGAATAATACCATTGCTCACCACCTAGTGACTGATGCGTAGACTGTCACCAAGTAGTGGTCACTGGCTCCAGTTTATACATTGAGGATGCCGTTCTGTGGTATAGAGTATGCCTTTGGCCAGTTTGGATCAACTGTCCTGGCTATGCTCCCTCCCAGCTTCTTGTGCACTTGCTCACTGTCAGAGTATGGGAAACTCAAAAGCCTGTGATCTGGAGTAAGTACTACTTATCGACAACAAAATCACCAGTGTGTTATCAACATTATTCTCATATTAAACACGAAGCACAGCACTGTACCAGCTAAGAAGAAAATTAACTCTAGTCCAGAAAAAAAACCAAACAAACCAGGACAGAAAGTTTGCTTAAAAAAATCTCATACAATAGTTTGAATTAATAATAGCAGGGGAGTAGTGCAGGTTCTCAAAGGTCTTTATTTCATATATGCATTATATATACTAGGCATTTTTTTTTTAATGTGGTGATTTTCCACCATATGACTCAACTTTGAACTTGCATATAGACCAGTTGAAGTTACCTGATCCTGGGGCTTTGAACAGTCTTTTCCCTTCCTTCTAAGAATGCCCTAGAAAAGAAAATGGAATTTTCAATTCCACTTCAGTTTAAGAAGTTTGTGCTTAGTTAAAAAAGAAGTGCTAATGCCAATATGCTCTTCAGAAAACATCTAATATTTCTCTTACCAAGGATTAGCCACCTATCTTCATTTACATTCCTCCCATTTCTGTGTTTGTGCAGCAAATCCTTCATCCTCTTCCCCATCCCTGAAAGAGGAATAAAAAGTTAGGTACAAAGGCATTGGTGTCAATAATTTGCAGGTAACAAAAGAAACTGGTGTGTGTCTGATGTTGGTTTTTGTGCTTCTCTTTTCTTGCTGCTCTCATTATGATGCCATCCAAAAGGGAATTTAGAGCTCTAGTCATTGAGATGGTGTTGGCTACTGATATGTCCTGTCACTTCCAGCAAATCAAAGCTATGAAGAATGCTTTGCAGCAACCAGAAGGGTGAGTCACTTCACAACACAGTGCAGTGAGGGGGCTGCATTTCAGCTGGTGCACTGCCAATGTGTTTAACTTCAAAAGCACCTCTCCAGAGGCCCTCTCTTTCTTTGATATCTACAGCAATTTTCTTTCTGCTGTTGAATTTTGAATACATACGCTTGAGAAGGGATGAGCACATACCTATATGCACATCTGTATTTTCTGCTAGTGGCCCAAAGATTTCAAATGTTGCCACTGTTGGGACCAGCCTCACCGGGCATTTCCCTTGTGGGTCACATCAAGGACACAATTAATTAGAGTGACCTCTATAACTGAGTATGACTCAGAACATAACTTGCACTTTGCCCTTATGCAGATGGTATCAGCTGTCACCCCTGAAAGGGGCCTGCGTCATAACCAGAGAACAGATGAAAACTTGAGATCCACTGAGGGAAGGACTGGAAAGTAACAGATGGAGCAGTATGGGGGAAGCCTTTTCTTCTTCCCAGTATGCCGCTGAGAGCTATAATATTTTGTCCACAGCTCTTCCCCAAAAATTCCTTCTATATTGCTCTGAGTGATGGTCAGATTTTCACCCTGAACACAGTTATGTCCAGAGCCTCCCAGAATTATACCTGTATCAGAATTATACCTGTATCAGAATTACACCTGTATCAGAGCAGGATGTGGCTATCCTGATCCCCTCAGAAGCTACAAGTCTTTCAACCATTTTGGATAGCCAAAAAGCAGAATTAAAAAATGAGAACACCCATACCAAGAAAGAATTATTTACTGGGTTCTTGGGCTAGCCTCTTAGGCTATGGTCATAAGAAATCACCAGCATTTTTTTTTCTGGGAAATCAGCATTCCCTTCTGTACTCACACAAGTTTTCTATCAGTGAAACATGTATCAACTATTGTTGAGACTTGTCAGAGCCCCAGAGATTCCCACTGTTCATTACAGTGGGATGACAGGGACTATCTTTTGTAAGCTGCATAAAATACAGCACCAATGAAATGGGGAATAGAGCAGCTCTTCAGGACTGCTAGTGTGGACAAGCAAGCCTCGAAAATTGCTGAGCAAGGCTGAGCAATATTTCTTTTTGCATTTCTTAGTATCTCTTTTAAAACAGGAATCATGTATTTTGGAGAAATTAGACAGTCTTTCACAGTTGTGAAAGTTTCTCTGATTTTATCATCAGAGAAACCACTTCACAAATATCCTGGTCAAAGGTTCTAATTAACCTGGTTTTTCTGTAGCTAAGATTTTTGTCATTCTTCCCTGCAAGAACAGACAATAATTCTTTTCATCCTTTGGGTTTTCAGAATTGACAAGCCGAAAGCCTTATCACTGTTATTACATACAGCAGATATCAGTCATCCAGCCAAGGCCTGGGATCTCCATCATCGCTGGACCATGTCTCTGCTAGAGGAGTTCTTCAGACAGGTAAAGCTAGGGAAGTAATTTTCTTTTGTGCAATTGAGAGGGAGTGTGTAGGATTGGGTAAGGAAATAGGAAAATATTAACACAGATATCTATGTTAATATTAACATATGAAGACATGTTGCTTTTACTCTGATGTTTTTAAGCACCTCCTAAATGATATGAAGCTTTCTCCTGTAGCACCATTAGCACTGGCTGTTATGCCCCTTAGGAAGCTAGTGTCTGATATGTTCCCTATAGATAGAAACATTATCTACATAGTAGAAATTCTGATTTGTGAAGCTAATATATCTTTCAAATTAGGAAAAGATGGAATGTATGTCACTCTACTTAGCTCTAAAACCATAAAACTGTGTTTGTGTAGCTGTACTTTATAGAACTCTACTTACATTGTTGTGATGGATGTGTAAAAGGCTTACTTTGCCCTTAATTTAAAAGAAATGATCTGATCAAAACTATAGTTCATAGTGGACCACCTTTGATGGACATACAAATCTAGAGAAATTATTGAGCTCTGTGTGATGGTTACAAGGTTCTCAAGTGATTAATAAAAAACATTTAAAGAATTAAAAAAATAAAAAAAGTAAAAGCAAACAGATCACTTAATGAATGTTTAGGATACTTTTCTCCAGTATGAATTACTAACCTAAGCAGTGCTAGCCCTTAAGTGCTTATTTTCCTTGCAAAGTCCAATAACTTCATGTTCTGTAGTAAATCTAAATGCAAAAGGGAAAAATATGACAATTCTTTAAGATAGCTCATACCTACAACTGATTCTGTCTTGCCTCACAGGAAGACCATGCAAATAGAATGATTTTAACATGAACTTTAGGGGAAAATCTGTGCATATTTATGCTTTTCTATCTCAAAGTTGTACTAGATGTGTTAAAATACATGACTGCCAAAGACTTGTGAGGGAATTAGGATTACCTGACATTAAGATGTGAGACCACAAAACCTCCAAGTTTTGATTTAGTTTACACACGTAATAAAGACAAAGCTATTATTTTATATATTTAAAAGAATATTTTAATTTTAGCAAACAAATTCTACTTTATTTTTGTACGATGAGTAACAACATTTTAGATGAAGCTATATATAAAACTTGTATTCTAGTTCCAAATTCAGATGCAGTATTAATTTCCTCTTCTGGAAAACCATTAAGCTTACCATGAAGCATAGATCTGTGTTCATTGCAGTTATTCAGTACTAGATCAATGAGTACATCCCTACTTGATATTAGAATAAAATCACACACACATCTCACAGATTGCTCTTGTAGTTCCGGCCAGGACAGGGTTAATTTTTGCAGTAGCTGGGAGGTGTCATGGCTAGGACCTGGAGGTTGTTTTATTCCATCTCACTTTATTTTCCAGGGATGGAGGAAGGGTTGTTTTATGGGTTGGGGTGGTGTTCCTGAGCATTTGCATGTGTAAACTTCCTCTCTCTTGGACTTTCTTACCTCATTGCCGTTTCTAGTAGATTATTGTTATTTCAATTGCTAATCTTTACCTTTTGTGCCTCCAATTGCCCTCTCCAGCCCACTGCAGGGGGAGAGGGAGGGAAAGGGGAAGAAAAGAGTGAGTGGAACCAGTGTTTGTAGGTTTTTGATGGGAGCAGTAAATGGAAGAATACCATTCCTGAACCAAAACAGACAAAACAGTCCCACTGTGGGACTCAAAGAGTTGAGATATCAACACATGTGGCCACAGAGTGTTAGAAACAAATGTGATCTAAGCATTAGTTTCACTGTTTATGGAGCCACGGGTCACAGTGTTGCTTCCTCTGTTCATAAGGTTGTGGTACCTAGCCCTGGTAGTGAAGCCACACAACTGGGGTCCCTGTCCCAGGATGTGGGCATTGACAAAGGGATTGGGAAGAGGACAGAAACTCTTAGCCTCTGGAGCAACTCCCATCAAGTGTGAGAGAAAGGTATTACTTCTCACAAGTATGTTCTAGTAGTGTGGTCAAGCAGGGGGAAGCTGTGAGAAGTGTATCTGGTACCTGAGAGAATTAGCTGCGCTGGAGTTAACGTGTAAGGATTCAAACAACAAGCAGTGCCTTGTAGACTCAGATCAGGTCCAGTTTACATGCTCCATGTGGCAGAAGTTTGTATGCAGCACGCCAGTGTTGTACACCAACTCATTAGCATTGATGTCAATGGAAGAAAGATAACAAAGAGGGCTTCATGTGACTACACTACTGTGGCAATATGAAATAATTTTTTTTCCTTCCTGACTGCGGACAGACTCAAAAGATTCAAGCATTTTAGAGAGGAAATGTCCTATGTCCCTCCAGTATGGACCACAGTCCCTGCTATTGAAGCATGCATTCACTGGCTTGGGAGAAAGGGCACACACCATGACATAACATGTAGTTTTACTTGACCACAGAGAAAACATGAGGAAGTGGGATGGAAAACCCACCTCTGTCCTAACAGCACACGTGTGTGAATTGAGAGGAAGGACAACCAAGGATAAATGCTGTTCCAGTTTCCAGTGGGCAAGTTGTCAGACACAATGGGACGGAATGTTACTTCCGATCCTCTTGAAAGGACATCCAGTTCATATTTACAAGATAGGAACAATGACTACTATGAGTAGAACTAGAGGGGCTCTGCCTCCAGCAGGAGGAAAGGGACAACTGGATCTCTTGGACTATGTGGATCTGATGGCTTTGTGCATCAGACTTGCAGGAGTGTAAGGCTTTAGTTGACACTGGCACACAGTGCACCCTGATGCCGTCAAGATCTGTAGGGGCAGAATCTATCTCTATTGCTGTGGTGACAGGGGGATCCCAACAGCTGAAAGTACTGGAACCTGAGGTGAGCCTGATTGGGAGCAAAAGGCAAAACCACCCCAATTCTGATTGGCTCAGAGGTCCCATGTGTCCTTGGCATAGATTACCTTGGGAGAGGGTATTTCAAGGTCCCAAGAGGGAGTTGTTGGGCTTTTGGGATAGCTGCTGTGGAGACAGAGGAAATTAGACACTGAATACCTTGCCTGGTCTCTCAAAGGACCCTTCTGCTGTGGGACTGCTGAGGGTGGAAGAGCAACAGGTACCAATCACTACCACAACAGTGCATCATCAACAATACTGCACCAACTGGGCTCTGTGACCCTCATCCATGAGATGATTCATGAACTGGAGAGGCAGGGAATAGTCAGCAAGATTCACTCGCCCTTTAATAGCCCCAAATGGCCAGTGTGTAAGTCCAGTGGAGACTGACAGTGGACTATTGTATCCTGAACAAAGTCACACCACGACTGAGAGCTGCTGTGATGGATGTGTTGGAACTTGAGGATGATCTGGAGTCCAAGGCAGCAAAATGGTGCTGCTGTGAACATTGCTAATGCGTTTTTCTCTATTTCTTTGTCAAGAGAATGGAGGCCACAGTTTGCTTTTAACTGGAGGGGTGTCCCATATGCCTGGAACTGATGACCCCAGGGGAGGAAGCACAGCCCCACTATTTGCTATGGACTGATCCAGACTGAACTTGAAGAGGGTGAGGCTCCAGAACACTTTCAACATGTTGATGACATTATTGTGTGGCGCAACACAACAGAGAGACTTTTTTGGAAAAAGAAAATAATCCACATCCTCCAGAAGGTTGATTTTGCCATAAAGCAAGGTCGAGGGACCTGCCCAGGAATATAAGTTTTTACGAGTAAAATAGCAAGATGGATATCATCAGATTCCAGTGGTCAACAAATTAGAAGCTAATAGCACCAGCCAGCAAGAAGGAAACACAAGCTTTCCTCAGTACTGTGGGTTTTTGAAGGATGCATATTCCGATTACAGTCAGATTGTAAACCCTCTCTATTAAATGACTCAGAAGAAGAAACATTTTAAGTGGGGTTCTGAACAGCAACAAACTTTTTTAACAAATTAAACAGGAGATTCCTTGGGAGCTATAGGCCCAGTTGGGACAGGACAAAATGTGAAAAATGTGCTGTACACCACAGCCGGGGAAGATGGTCCTTCCTGGAATCTCTGGCAAAAGATACTCTGGGAGACCTGAATGTAACCCGTGGGATTCTGGAATCTGGAGCACAAAGGATATGAGGCCAGTTACACTTCAACTGAAAAAGAGGTACTGGCAGTTTATGAAGGAGTTCTAGCTGCTTCTGAAGTGATTATCACTGAAGCACAGCTCCTCCTAGCACCCTGACAGCCTGTTCTGGGCTTCATGTTTAAAAGGAAAGTCCTTTTCACACATCATGCTTCAGATGAATGCAAAGTGGTTTGTGCTGATCACTCAGAAAGCTCAAACAGAAACCCCTAATTGCTCAGGGATATAGGCCTGAAGGCAAAATCACAAATCACGAATTGGCTTCAAGGCAAAAATTTTAGACTATTGTCATCATTGGAGGAGGAAAAGATAACATGTGCTGAGAAGGTCCCACCATATATTATCTAAAACGGTCGTACCGGGGGTTGACCGCGCTGCCCGGGTGGCCAGCCTGGGTGGCAGACAAAGCCCCCGGTGCCGTTTTAGAATCGTCCGGATAGCGTGGTGGGTCCGGTCTCTGGTCCTAAGGATCAGCTCCGATCTTGCAGGGTCCGGCAAGCGCCCTAGCCGCAAAACTAATCCTGGCAATCAGCCTGAGACTATCAGGCGGTCCAGCTCTTCGGTGATTAATCAGCTTTTGCCAGGTAGTCGCTTGCTAGCTCAGGGGAGAAAGAGACGAGAAGAGCCGACCCAGAGTATTCCACGAGTTCTTTATTGGGGGTTCCGTGAAGGGGTCCAGGAACAGCGTCTTCTGCCGAAGTGGGCAGAAGTAGGGGTTTTTATAGGATTAGGTAGGATTGGGATAACTAGCCAATAGTCTGAGGTCTTGGTGTTTTGACCTATAGTCGTAGGACATTTGGCATACAGCCAATAGGGAGATAATACAGGGTCTTAGGAAGTAGGGTTTAGTACATGACTAAGCATTTTCTCTCCACGGAAGCCTTGGAGGCTCAAAGATTGCAACAACTATCAGCTACCAGAAAATAACAAGTGATATGCACTCTTTACTGATGGTTCTGCTGTATTATAGGAATATACCGAAAACCAAAAGCTTCTGTATGGAGTTCTATGTGATGAGTTGCAGAAATTAGGCAAAGTGGATCTAGGCTGCAGAGCTTAAGATGTCCAGCTGGCTTTAGATTTTTCTGAATGAGAGAAATGTCCAGTGCTATTCCTCTACACTGCCTTTTGGATGGTAAGAAATGCTCTGTGGGGGTGGCTCACAGACCATAGAAAAAGACCAGTTGGATGTGTGGAGTAAGCCCATCCAGACTTCTGAAATATGGCAAGACATTGCTGCCCTCCATATAAAATTAAGTCATGATGCAAGTGTGCTCAAGAATCAGGCTACTGAAGAGCAACACAACAATGGATAGGTGGATTGAGCTGCCAAAGTGTCTCAGGTGAAGTTGGATTGGCAGAATAAGGGTGAATTACTTCTGGCTTGGTGGGCCCATGATGCCTCAGGTCATCAAGGAGGAGATGCAACAGGGAGAAGATGGGCTTGTGATTGAGAGTGGACTTAACCATGGATCCTATCTCTCAGCTTATTCACAATGGTGAAATATGCGCTCCAGTCAAGCAGGCCAGGTGGGTAAAGCCTGTGTGATATGGAGGACAGTGGCTGAAATATAAATAAGGGGAGGCCTAGGAGATTGATTACATCACACTCTCTCAAACCCACCAAGAAAGGACTGTGTATTTACAGTGGTGGAACCAACCACTGGAGATGTGCTCTGTGCCTCACGGCACTGTCTGTAATGCCATCTTGGGCCTTGAAAAACAAGTTCAGTGGTGACATGATACCCCAGAAAGAAATGAGTCAGACAACAGGACTAATTTTAAAAATCACCTCATAGACACCTGGGCCAGAGGTCATGTTACAGAGTAGGTGTATCATATTCACTATCATACACCAGCCTCTATTTGAATATTGAATGATACAGTGGGCTGTTAAAACCATATTGAAAGCCATAGGTGGTAGGACATTCAAACATTGGGATCTACATTTTGTGGAGGCCATCTGCTTAGTCCATACTGGAGGCTCTGCTAATTGAGATTCACCTGTGCAATTAAAACCTCCACATACCTGTAGAAGGTGATAAAGTCCCTGTGGTACATATGAATGTGTTTGGAAAGACAGTTTGGCTTAGTTGTGCCTCAAGCAAGTGTGGGATTGTTTTGCTCAAGGATCTGGGTGCACTTGGTGTATAATGCAGAGTGACAGGGAACCATTATGTATACCTCAAAAGGATTTGATTTTGGGGTGAGAACAGTCTGTAATGTTGGATTGTATAATATTGGCTGCTGAATGACACTGCCACTGTGTGCCATAACCACCTTGGACAATGGAACTGCTCCAGATACACCAGTTGTGATCTGCTCCTGATGCAGCTTGCAGCCACCTAACAGCACACCAGCCCTCCCGCCCTTCAAGACACCTAGGATGGATAGAATCCCCAGTCATGGGTTAAATGAACTCAAGAGACATCTTGATGGGATGGCCATTGACTACAAAAATTATAATATTGCTTATAAATACATACATATATATATTTTTTCCCCCATATATATGTATATAGTTGGAAAGTGTAGGATCTGAGCATAATGCAAGTTGTATAGAATAAGGGATGGGTACTGTCCCGGTTCTGAACAGGACACGGTAATTTTCACAGCAGCCAGAGGAGGCATGACTTGGACCTGAGGTTGTTCTATACCACTTCACATAATTTTCCTGGGGCAGGGGAAGTGTTTTCTTCTGGCTTGGGATAGTGTGGCAGCAGTCAGGCTGGGCTCTGTGCTGATCAAATACATGTGAATCACTTGCTGTTCTCTTGTACAATTTTGCTATTCATATTGTTGCTATTACTGTTTGTTTTCTTATTGCTGTTTCCAGGAGATTGTTCTTAAGTTATGATCTGTATCTTTTTTATGCCTTCAATTCTCCTTTCCAACTCTCTGCAGGGAGAGGGGATCGGGTAACAGGGAGTGAGCGAATAGTGCTTGGTTTTGGGGCTTTTAGTGGGAGCACTAATTTAGAGAATACCATCACTAAATCATGATTTTGAGAACTGCTACTAGCCAAGGGGACTATGGTTGTAAGGAACTTTCTTGACCTAGGATTGGACATTTATTTCCTTTTGGTTACTTATTGCAGACCCTTTCCTTTCCTTTCTGCTAAGTATTCTTCAGAGACATAAAGCCTGACTTAACCAGTATCAGAAAAGATCCCCAGCTCTGTTGATTTCCCAGTATTTTGAGATGTGACATAACACAAGTCTTCATATATCAAGTGACTGTGCTGTATGTATGAAAGTTTCTAAGTACGATACCAGTTTTTTATACTCAACGTCTATAAGCATCTCTTAAAGCAAACATCTTCCCTTAATTAATTAGTCCTACCAATGTGTTTTAGCTAGCCATTAGGGAGCCGCTCAAACGGCTTAGAAACCAAATGTCTCTCTGAGCAGTCACAAAGACCAGCAGGTGTTCCTTTCTAAGACAATGAGCCACTGTGGTTTTTTTAGGAGGTCTGAAGAGTAAGAGAAGAATTATGAGCTGGCATTGAGAGATGTTTTTCATGAGTGGATACAGCTGACACAGTAAAGGAATGTTACTTGGAAATATTTCTGTGTTTAGTTTGTGTTTTACCCTGGTATTTGTATATCAGGCTCCTAACATAAATCAGAATTGTTCTGTAGTGGAAAGATACTATTGGTTGTTGCTCCACACAAAATCCTAACAGAACTTGTGCTCCCCTGTTATGTATGTTATATTAACAAAAACAAGAAGAATTCAGCTCTTCTTATACCCACAGAAGCTTTTCTCTGCTTAGTTTCCTGATTATTTTAGCTTCTATTTGACATTAGTCAGAGCACTGGCAAGAAGTTCAGCACAATTATAGTCAGCTGTAGCCGTTCTCTTGGTCCTGAAGGCTAAACTGGCAAGCCTTAGGCTTAGGAGAATTGCTACAAGGACGAGGAAGAAGGACGCTCAATTCCTTTTTCTGAAGAGTTCTGGTTTAATTCAAAACTTTATCCCAATGCAGAGCATGGGGGGAAGGGAGGGAGCAGTTTGCCTGCCTGGGAGCAGAGAGAAAAGAGACCCGAGTCACGTGTCCCAGGAAGTTTTATCCCCTAAGGGGACAGGGGGACGCTGGGAAGAGGGGACCATCGGCCAATGGGACAGAGGGGAGAAACTACATCCCAGGGGTAGGGGGAAAATGGGACCCACCACCAGAGATAGTGTGGGGAAGAGTACAACCAGAAACTTTAGTGCAAACATCACATAAATCCAGTGCATCCAAAACCCAGTGTAAACATCAAATGTAGTCCACCACAACACCCAGCTGCTTATTTAAGTAAATGATTTTACAGTATATTTAACAGGCTATTTAAATTTAAATGCTCTGTGGGAAGTATGGCAGCTATGTCATCCTATACGTATCTTCTGAACATGAAGCAATGTTATAGAGTGAATTAAATTAAAGGGCCTTTTGAAACATGTGACTCGAAAAACTTGAAAACTGGGAAATATGGGATTATAGCACTTGATCTTCTACTATCCAGTGATGCTAGAAAAGGACTTTCAGTTCTGAGGGCTGGTAGGCATGTTTGGATTTATGTAGTAACCTAAAATGTCATATTCACAGCATCATAGAATACCAGGTTGGAAGGAAGCTGAAGGATCATCTGGTCCAACCTTTCTTGGCAAAAGCATAGTCTAGATCAAATGATCCAGCACCCTATCCAGCTGAATCTTAGAAGCGTCTAATGCTGGGGAATCCACTACTCCCCTGGGGAGATCATTTTAATGGCTGATCTCATTGTGAAAAATTTTTATCCTGTGTCTAATCAGAATCTCTTCAGAAGTAACTTTTATCCATTACCCCATATCTTTTCATGTACCTCCTTGTAAAATGGGGGTCTCCATCTTCTTTGTAGCAACCCTTTAAATACTGGAACATGGTGATAAGGTCTCTTTTAAGTTTTCTTTTCTTAAGGCTTAATCAACGCAGTTCTCTCAGCCTTTTCTTACATGACACGCTTCCCAGTTCCTTCATCATCCCTGTAGCCCTTCTCTTGACCATCTCCAACCTATTCACTTTTTTTTTTTCTTTGCATGGGGGGACCAAAACTGAACACTCTATTCCAGCTGTGGCCTGGCAGGTGCTGAGTAGAGTGGAATAATGATTTCATTATCTCTGCTGATGACACCCTTGTTGATGCAGCCCATCATTCTGTTGTTTTCTTCACCAGGGCACCACAGTGTCCACTCTTACTAGCTTGTTGTCCCACAGGACCCTCAGGTCCTTTTCCACAGACCTACTCCCCGGGTGGATTGCTCCCAGCCTGTGCTGTGGTCCTGGATTATGTTTTCCTGGTTGTATGAACTTAACATTTGTCCTTGTTGAACTTCATAATGTTCTTGTGAGCCCACTCTTCCAGCCTCACCAGGTCTACCTGCAGGATGACTCTCCCTATAGAAGTGTTCCATTTTCCACTTGGATTGGTAAGGGTACACTTGATCCCATCATCTAGATCACTTATGAAGATATTAAGCAGCATTGGGTCCAGTATTGACTGCTGGAGTATGCTGCTTGTGACAGGTTGCTACTTTGAGAAGAAGCTATTACCACCACTTGCTGACAGGCTGGGACCTGTCAGCCATTTGCCCACCTGCTGCATGGACTTGTCTATACTATAATGCATCAGTGCCTTTAGGAGGAGGCCATTGGAAACCATATCAAAAGCCTTAGAAAAATCCAGGTAGACAATGTCCACAGTTTGTATCACCAAGCAGGTTACGTTCTCATAGAAAACTGTTAGTGTTTTCTTTGGAAAAAATTACTAATCTGTATTCAGCCAGTCTTATCTGAAAGGCTAAAAAGGTGTGCAAAGAAGTACAAGCCCTGAAAAATCAGTCCTGATACTGATGTTTTCTCCTGAAAGATTTGCTCTGAGAACTGAGCTCTCTGGAGAACTTCAGTGAGAAGCATTCTTGTGTTCAAGTGGTTTTTATTTGGTGCAGAGATGTATCAAGCAAGCAGGGAAAGTTCAAATGAAAAGTCACTGGAATCAAGATGCTTAATTCACCAACTTCTCCTTGGACTACCTCTTTTCCAGTGAGACTCAAATTCTCCACAATTTATGTGAAAAAAAACCCCAATCTAAACAAAATCCAAACTTAAAGACAGTAAAATGAAAGGCTTTTACAGTCATGACATATGAAGAGTGCAATGTGTCTTGTCTTCTTAAAATTTCTTCTCAATTTTTTTTTCTCCAGGGTGACAAAGAAGCAGAACTAGGGCTGCCCTTCTCTCCTCTGTGTGATCGGAAATCTACTATGGTTGCTCAGTCTCAAATAGGTATGTCCCTTCTGGTGCATGCATAGTAGCATCTTAAAAGAAAAAAACTTCATCTTCTCAATATTGCTAAGGTCCGAGTGATCTCATCGTATGTTAAAGAAAGGAAATAAGGCACAATGGCATTATTTTCCCCAGATCAACAATTCAAAGAGAAGTGATTTAATTTATGGTGATGTTTCCTTACAGTAACCAAATGTGTCTGCAGAAATAACTACAGAACCTGGTTATGACACTTACTTCATGACTTTGTGAGCTGTGAAGACAGGGCACACATAAGAATATCATGTGAATGAGTGCTGTTGGTGTATATAAAAATGTAATGTCAGTTCCTTTGATGACCTGGACAAAACCATTTATTCCTTTCACCCTTTCCCTCCCAATGCTTTAAACCAACCATTATTTTTCACTGAAGCCAAGTAACTAACAAGTCTTTTTCTGAGCCACCCATTCAGAAAAAGAGATCTTTTTACAGACTCACCAACAGCACTTTCTCTGTTTCTCTCCTTCAGTTACTGAGTAAAAAAATAGGGGAAGAATAAGGCAATAAGCCTCACATATAGTGAAAGAACAAGAGGGGCTAAGTGAAGTAAAACTGTTCAGGGGGCTTGGCACAATGAAGAGAACATGGAAAAGGTGGATTTTGGAGTGGATTTTTATACCTTGGAAGTAAGTGAAGTAGATAGAAGGACATGTTCCAGCTTCAACTGGAGAATGGGTAGCCAGATGGAATAAAAGAGGAACGATAACATGGACGCTAAAATTGAGAGAACTGAGAAAATCAGAAAGACAGAAAACATATTAAAGAAAGCAAACAAAAAATTTGAAGCAAGAAATTTCTCTCAAAGAATGAAACAAAGATTTCCCTGAATCTGGGAAAGTACAGATTCATATCTCTGGCTAAGAGCTGTTTCTCTTTAAAATTATTTCATTGTTCCTGGTAGGCAAGCCGTTACCTCAGAGAGAGAATCCCAGATTTTTATGGCTTGGAAATTTAGACAATTCACCTAAGAATCTGAATTTGAAGAGCCCTTTACAAGCCTGGCTTGGTTACCAGACTTGTAGCATTTATGGAACAATAACCTAACATACAACTGTGTGTTCTGCCAGTAGCATGGTGGAGGAAAGCCGCAACAAACTTGAAGTGCTACAGTCTCAGCTAAAACTCCTGTTGAAGACTCCTGGACATAGGCTTATTGCTGTGCTGTGGGAGAAGATAAACTCTCCCTCTCTGATTGCTATGAGGGAAAGTCCAGGTAGATACTTCAGTACACATTCGCTTTATCAGCTTTCACTTTTGTTCCTCACTCCTTACAAGGGAGTTGTGCCTTCCCTGGAGTCCCTCTACACAGGGTGTATGCTTGGGAATCAGTTTTCCTGATCCTCTCCTTTTGTGCTCCTTTACTCAGAAAGACCAGAAGAGGAAAGAAACTTCTGTTCCAATGCCCCTTGTGTCAAGCCACTGAAAAATTAATGTTATATTGAACCTTCACAAATACAATTTATCTTAGATGCACTTGTCAGTAGGCAAAGGCAGGCTTATTTAGTCATAAGCTATTTCATTTGTGCAGTTTAGTAATCCATTGACATTAATGGACTACTCTTTATTTCTGCCTTCTGCCATTATATAATTATTATTCTGTCAGTCTACTGCATATTTTGACAGTGTCTTTCTTTAATGTCCCTTTTGTTAAATTGCAACCAACTGTTTTCTGGCTATCTGCTGAGATAAGACTTTCAATGTTGTAGGCTAGATTCTCAGACAGATAATCTCCTTTCACTCATTTGTTTACCCAAATAATAGCATCAGAAATTGTTTCCTAGAATAGTAATTATATTTCTTTGCAGAATTAAGTTCTTACTGAATTCCAAATGGTGCTATTATATGGTTGGACTTTGCAATGTTAAAGGTCCTTTCCAACCTTAGTGTTTTTATGATTGTCATCTGCACCAAGCAGCCATCAATTCTCACAGAAACCTTTGTTCTTTGTGAAATGAAATTGTGCTTTTGGTTCTATCAAGGACACAGTCTAGAAATCTTGTTCTGGTGGCTCAACTTGTTTGTAGTTGCAGGTTTGCTGCTGTAAGGTCACTGTAGATGCAAAAACAGTGGGCACACATTTTCATAAATTAAAGCTTTTCCCAAACACAGACTGAAGGTTTTGGCAGTATGGAATTCTTGCATGAAATTAAGCAATCCAACAGAAAAGAACTCAAAGGAAAGAATGTGTCTCTCCTGTTGTGTCAGGTTATGAAAAAAAAAAAGTTCAGTTTAAACTGATAAATAAAAATCCCATGAATATAAATTATTGAACTTTATTTTGAAAACCTATTAATGTTAACTATAATGGCCAATTTATCATCCTTTTTCTTTTTCAATAGAATGAGTAGGGCAAATATTTCCAATAGTGAAGCACAGAAACTGGGAGAGAATTTTGCTGGGAGGTCAAGCTGCTTGTCAGAGTGGGGGAGATAAAAAACTGCAAAGAAAACCAGACCAAGACTTTCATATTTTCCAACAAGCATATCAGGAGCTAAAACTTCTTTGGGTCAAATTCTAGGAAGCTTGTGTTACTGAAGATCAACCTTCATTGTTGCTGTCCTCTTTTGCAGTTTTTAAATGCAACATCATGCTTTTCTCTTTGTCCTTTTACTGTCAAGAAATAAAAATGCACTTTTAGAAAACATTGGATAAAGGCTGATGAGTGCTGGCTGCTGATTTTATTTTTTTTTTTATGGCAGACTTCAGAGAAACTGTCCTCTACCCAATTTTTGCTATGTTGATGTTCACAGGTATAATGAATGAACACTAGGCATATGCCTGGATTTCACTCTCAGCATGCAGCATTAAGTGGTAAAATCATCTTAGTCTCTAGGGTACAGAAATGTTTATCATGCTCATTCTATTGAAGGAGGAAAATGAGGATAAACTGGTCATTAGCATTAATAGGTTTTAAAACTCAAGCTCATTATTTGATATTCATGATTTTAAGTAGCAAACTAATGTACACCATTTAAATCACAGTGTCTTCAGGTAAAGAGTAAGAGCACACAAGGGGAAGGAGGCATGGAGGCAACATGACAAAAGTTACATGATTTTTTAATAAAGTCCTAATTTTTTTTTACAATAGCAGCTTATGACTTCAACTTCATGATAATCCCTATTTTAAGGTAACATAGTTGCTTATTCATGTTATAGGGAATAGAGGAAAAAATGCCACTTATCAAAGAAAAGTTGTCATATGTATTTGTGTTTTGTTTAGCTGTGGTCCCTTTTGGCACCTCTGCTTGTGTTTGTTGATGAGATGCAAGACCTCTCACAGGGAAAACTTGATTCTTAAGCACAACTGTTCAATGTGTTTATGTGCAACTGTTCAGCATCTCATGAAAAAGATCCCACCATTTTGCTGCTGAAGTTAGTGACACATTCATGTGTCTGGGATCAGAGATTTGCATGTCTCAGGGCTGTTACTGGAGAAGGAGCAAATGGCAGTGGTATTACTTGCTGAGCAGAATTACAAGATAATACAACTTGGGTTTCTTTGGTCATTAAGAGGCAAATAAGTTTTTGAGTGAAGGGGAATAAAAGAGACATACAGACAGACACATAAGTGTGTAAATCAAGTTCTCATTATCCTTAGGATTCCTGTGGCACGCTTAACACTGTTCTCAGTAGAATTTTCAGTGCTTAAAAAATTATATGAAGTTTCCTGGGACTATCTGTGTTGTGATCTGGCATACAATTTCCTATTCAAGCTTTATACTCCATGCATTTCTGATTAAGTACCTGGGAATTCTTTGTTTCCTAAATTTTGATAGATTAGACTGACCCAGTGTTATGGAGGCATATGACTCACATGTTCAGATAAGACTGCATGTGTCTCCAGATTTACAGAATGTTACTTGAAAGTAACATTTTAATTTGATTGGCATGAAAATACACCTAATAATCCATCCTTTCAGAAATTTAGCAAAAATATGGGGAGGGAAATGGAACTAGAAGGATGCTCAATTGCTTTGCATTCAAGATGTAGATTGAAGCATCTGTGAATTCAAGTGCCTGAACCACATGATCTCTTTTTTTGTTGTTCAGTTATCACTTTGAATCACAAGTACCATAGAAACATATCATGATCTGGTCAGAGAAATTACAATATTATTAATGAATAATTAATTGTTGATAATGAAAAAATATCTGAAAATTGTAATAGTAGGGATTTGTAAGAGTAGTAACCTGGATTCCAACGTACCTTAGGAGAGATTAAGGACTTCATTGTTTTTTTTGCTACCTGCAGCACTAAGTAGTTACATCATTGAAGTGCTAAAAGAATTAGAGAAATATGTAAACTACTGTAAGCTACTCACTTCCACATTTTACACATGCAATTTGGATTTTCCTTTATCTCATGACCTTATGGCTACAGGATTCTTAAGTCTGTATTTCCCAACGTTCAGATCAGAGACATACTCATCTCTGTCAAACTGTGTACTGAAGTAACAGATACTTGGTTCTTTATTTTTTTCCCCTTTTTTAAAAAAATATTTAAAAATATGGGAAAAGCATCTAGATCTGTTTTATTATCAACAAGAAAAAGCTGGCCAAGCACTGAGGAAAAAGATTTCATAACAACATATTGATAGCAGTAAGGTATGTTTAAATTTACAGGTATTATTACTGTTATAATTCTTTTCTTCTTTGAAGGTGAACTTTATTTTTAAGTTTTATTTACATCTAACAGGAATTTGACTTCAATATCACACAACTCCTCTCATAAAACAAGTCTTGATGAGTCTTTTTATGTTCTGATTTGCCAGTTTCTCTCCAATGTTTAAGTAGGTACATTTATTGCATGCTATATTGAGGGTCTTGGGTCAGGGATTAATGTATAACTCAGTTTTCCCTTTCTAGTATTTGCCTGTCCCTCTTTCAAGGTATAATTTTTTTACTGCCATTTACAGTGTGGTCATCTGTATTCACTGAATCAGGAACTCCACATAAATCCTCCTCTTGCCTGCTTGACTCTGTTTGTGTTTCTGCTCAGGTTTCATTGATTTCATTGTGGAACCCACCTTTACTGTGCTGACAGACATGACAGAGAAAATTGTGACTCCACTAATTGATGAAGCTTCCAACCCTGGCATGTCTGGATTAAGACGTTCCAGGTGAATAACCTTGCACCCTCTCCCTTCACTATGTACGAGCTGCCATTGCTATCGACTGCTCTGGCTCACGCCCTCTACAGTGTATGTCTTTCTTGCGGCTTAAAGACACATATCTGCATTTCTCAACACCTAGCTCACCTCATGAAGTGACTTTGTGCAAGGAAAGCCCAGCCTGGAGGAGGTTCAAGAGGGAGGAGGGTGGCATCAGCCTGAGTCATACCTTCCAAGGCAAGGAGGACCAATTGTAGCCATGTAATCAGATACACTCTCAGTGCTCTCTTAGTCACTAATGTCAGAGAGAAGGTAATGAGAGTATGTGGGAGGCACTTGTTTCTTCATACCTAGGAGTATAAAAGGGATTGAAACACAAATGATGGCTAGAAAGAATAAGCACAATTTTGTGACAGTGTTTAGGATTATGCAAATGTGTGAAGAACCACCACAGTTACCTGGAGATTAGGTGTAGGAAGCCTTGGCCCATTCAGCCTGCGCTGCTGTTTTAGAGATACTGCTCTTTTAGTAGTTTAATTCGCAAGGCATATCTTGGGGTTCAAATGCCACATGGCTAGTGCTCCCCATAGTAGGGCTATCAAGTCATGATTCACTGTCCCAGGTGACTTCTTTGGTCTTGGGAAAACAAAGACCAAACAGTAATATCACTAATATCTGTCAGTAACCTTGATGCCTTTATTAAAATGTTCACAATAAAGCCTCAAAATTCCTCTGTAACAGAAATGAATTCCTGAGCCTCAGCTGAGGTCACCAAGCCCTTGACAAAGACTGACCTGTGCCTAATACCTCCCACTGGTGAAATTTAGGAGACTCCTCCTGTGACATATTTGATTTCTAGAATTGTCTGACTCTCCAGTAATACTTGGGGAGTGGAGATACACAAAAACAGTTAGTTACAGCCGTTCGTGTGATTCTATTTCTTAGTGGGAATGAATGCCAAAAAGTAGATGGGGAAAGGCAGCCCTTTATTTCTAATACTGTCTCAGGTTGTACTTTTTGCTTTAACATTGGTTGGCCTGGGGTGGGAGAGAGGGGAAGGATAAGCGACTCAAGATTAGTTTTTCCAGGGTAGCTCTTTTATCTGACTTTCAACCATTATTTTTTCTTAGCTGTATTTGAATGTATGGAATGCTGATTTCTTCTGTGTTTTGTGATATTGTGTCCCAGTTTGAATAGCATTAGTCCCTCTGAAGTTAAAAGATCAAGTGTCAAGAGCACTGGGTCCGAAGGAAGTGCCTCACTCAACTGCTCCATACCCACTGTGGACTTCAAATCCTTTAAAGCCACCTGGACTGAAGTGGTGCAGCAGAACAGGGAGAAATGGAAAGCACAAGCCACCAAAGGTAACAACCAGGCTCCTTAGTGAAAGAATATAATTCTGTTAACCTCTTCTTCAAGCTCATCTTCAATCTAACCATTCTAAAACCGTTAGTTTGAAAGAATACATCTATTGAGTTAAACAACCCATCCTGAATTCAGAAAGATAGGGACATTGTGACTCATCTGTGCCTTATATTCTTCTTATGCAGTGTAAGTGTATATAATGAAGAGGATGTGGACAATGGGAGGATAAAACATTTAAAGGGATTCCCCTAAAATCACAAATCAGACTCAGTGGGTGCAAAAATAGTTGGAATCATATTTGTAAATATAGGTTTGTCAATTGTTCATTGTTCAGGTTCAAAGCGGGTGGTAGTTTTAGACATGGATGGTAGTTGGGGGATACTTCAGGGGACAAGGACAGGATATTCTCTATTCACAGCTGGTTTCATATTTCTGGTGATAACTTGGAAAATTAATTAGGAACTAAGCTGAAAATGTGTGTAATGTCATTGGTCTGGGAAGGACTGCAAACATTTCAGAAGAATATGAGGGCTGTGTTGGTTGAAGGTTGACCGGGGTTCAATACTGTGATGAAACTGAAAAAAAAATCCCACCTGAAAGAAACCATCCCACCACTACTGAAAAAACCCAGGAGAGGAGAGGAAGAGGAAGAGGGAGAGGAAGAGGAAGAGGAAGAGGAAGAGGAAGAGGAAGAGGAAGAGGAAGAGGAAGAGGAAGAGGAAGAGGAAGAGGAAGAGGAAGAGGAAGAGGAAGAGGAAGAGGAAAGGAGCATTTTCCCCCACACACGCTAAAAAACCCCGCAAAAGACTTTGCTTCTAAGACCCCTCTGGCATTCTTCTCATTTTTTCAGCAGTAACAAGGCCCTCAATGCTGTTCTGTGTGCAGTTAAAAAACATATGAATCAGTTGTAGACAATGCAGAGTACAGCAATAAAAATTGTGATAACTTGTTGTTTACAGCTAAGGAAGTATATAGCTGAAAGCAGTTTTTTGAAGACTACTGCAGCTGCAAAATAAGGAAACTATTTTTTTATTCAAATACCCTGGAGCATTAACAGGAAAAAAAATTGGCAGGTTATTATAGACATTATTGTAATTTCTAATGAGTTAGACATTAGCAAATCCCTGTTATTGGAGTTCCTTTGAAAATACTGAGAGCCATCTTTTGAGAATTATTTAGGTATAATTGTCCTTTAGCTCAAGGGTATGGATGATTCCCCAAGGTATCTTAGAGCCCTTAGGTGATTTAGACCAGGTTTGGAGCAAAAAAAAAAAAAGAATATTTCACTCTTTTTTCTTTTCTTCATGAAACTGTGATACAATTTATTCTCTGATCTGAATGGTTGTTACTTAACCCCTTATTTAATGCAGTAGTTTTATTTCATATAAATGGGAGAAGTTTGAGTTTAATGTATTATGTGGCTGTGACTTTAGGGATTTGGCATAGTTCTCTGAAGTGCCGGAGCAGATTTTTCTTCTCCAACTGAAAGACCTGTCTAAAGGTTCAGGAAATAATGTATTATTTAAAACAAATTTTCCTTTGTGATTAAAACTTGCTATTAAGAAAAAACACTTTGTAGGAATCCATATGAAAGCAAAACAGTAACTCAAAATCTGTTTATTTCCCAGAGACTTACTTTTTTTTAAAATTTTTTTTATTTTTATTTTTTTTTATTTGGTTTGGTTTGGTTTTAGTTTTTTCGTTGGTTGGTTGGTTGGTTTTGGTTCTTTCTTTGTGTTTTTGTTTTTCTCTGTGTGTTTTGGGGGAGGTTTTGCTTGCTTTTGTTTTGTTGTGGGTTTTTTGTTTGTTTGTTTATTTGTTTCATTTATTATCTAGCAGTTCCTTATGGACCAAATTAAAGTTAACCGAACAAGCAAAACATTTAACATGTTCAGTGTCTTGCGGTATAGGAGTGTTCAGTGAATGAAGTTACGATACAGGCAACTAGTTTTAAGAATTTAATTTCAACATGTACCATATATATTTTCTTGACTAAGCACAAACTATATAAAAGTAGTATGTGCAAGACAGACCTGTGGGGGACTTTTACATGATTTCTGTGTTTCTAGGTACATTTAGCAGTACAAGAATGCATATTTTTTAATCCTGAATGTTACTCAAACATCTGGCCCAGCATACGTTTGTATGGGCTAAGGACTAAGGAACTATTTTTGGACTCCAAACCACCTGCATCAGTATCTTTGCTCAGCTGCTATTTTCTCTTGACTTGCAGCAGGTTTCTGCACCACCCTCCCTGCCTGTCTTGTAGAAAGGCCTGCCATGCAGCAGGGGCTTAGATTGCTGACCCTTGACAAACGTGTCGCGCATTTAAGATGCATTACCAATAAAAGCAATTATTATTAAGAGGATACAGAAACATCTACTGTTTGTTGACAGTAAATAGAAAATGGGGATCAGATAGGAAGGAACCCATTATTGCTATTTTTGTAGCTTATAGTATTATTAAATTATTTGTAAAATACTGTATTCCCTTTGGTAATGGCATTGTCCCTAGAAGCCTCAGTGAGCTGTTTTCATCCTGAGTAGGATATTGATAAAAAAAATCTCATACTGTATGGAAAAAGTGAGTTTATTACTGATTGTGTTTTTGGTTTTCTTTTGCCTAAATGATCATCATTAAAGAACAACAAACAAAATAACCGACTAAACAAACACTCTAATGTACAAAGCACCATTTATATAAAATATTTTCTGACACTGCTTTTGACAAGAGACACTTATCCAATGGTGTTGTAGCAAGCCCAGTTCTCCTGAGACAAAGTTCTGTGGTTCAGGTACAGAATAAAGCCTTTTTTTTTTTTTTCAGATCCCCAAATGAGAGGAATCCTTCTGTATGCTATGAGACCCTGAGATTAGTTCAGTTGGTTAAGCGTGGTAGAGCATTAGTTCAGTTGGTTGACCTCTGTATGGCCCATTCACTTAAGAGTTGCACTTTATGAATCCCTTCCAACTCAGAATATTCTGTGAAATGTGAGAGACATCCCTACAGCCCTCAGTAGCTAGTATCTCTTTTTGCCATTTAATAATTTTCAGGAACCACTTTTTCAAAGTTGATCTTTAAATGGTAAAAAAAGGACATGCACGTAAAATACATTTAGGACAACCAGGGGGGTTGTTTTCAGAAAAATTTTTAGATGTTCTCCTAAGTTCTTTTTCTGGTGTCAAATCAGTTCCTATATTTATCCAAGTAAATTTGCTTCATGTGAAAAGCTGAAATAGATTTAGAGACGTGAGTTGTTCTTGTCAAATTGACTGATAGTTGTGATTTCTTTTCTTGTTTGGCTTCTCTCTTTGCTAAAGATGCAGAAGAAAAAGCTAAGAAGGAAACAGAGGAAAATGCTTCTCAGGGAACAGATGAAAAGGAAAGAGATGAACAGGATGGGAAGCCAGGTGAAGATGTCACAGAAGCAAAGACAGAAAAGAGCAAAGAATCAAGTCCCAGGGAATGCGAAAGTGCAGATTCCAGTAACAATCCTGTAAATGACACTTGGCAAAGTGGTATGAGCAAACATGAAGCCCATCAAGGCAAAAATGCACCTAGGACAGATAAGAAAATGGATCCTCATCATACTGTGGGAGAAGAGAAACAGCATGTCCAGAACGGTGAGTTCTCTTCTTCTACTAAAATATAAATCCAGCCCTAAAATCCTAAAACAAATATCTCACCTGAGTGATGGGAGAACCTGATGTCCTGAAAAAGCATTTCTGGGCCCAGAGAGTCTCTTCCTGAATATAGGCATAGTCACCTACATATGGAAGTCAGAAACTAAATTAAATTCCAAGTAGTGTTCTTCTGTAGATGGGGTTTACCATTCCTGCTTGGAAAAAAGGAAAAATTAGTTTGTTCATGGAACTGAAGTAGCCTCTTATGATATACTGCATGGAAAGTTGAAACAAATATTCCTGCTTCAATGAACATCTTCATTGCTTGAGTAACTGACCGAGGAGAATCCAAAGCTGGCTTATAAATTTATTTTAAAGCAAACTAAAGGCATCTTTCACTTGATCGAAATATGTTTTGGAACAGAGAATTTTTCTCCTCTCCTTTTTTAGGATTTATTTTATCTATCCTTCTTTTGTTCAGTTTATTTTTTTATAAGGACAATCACTAGTCTTTATTTTTTGAGGGTTTTTTTGACAGAAATTTTATTCCAGTTTTTTTAAGTTGCTGTGGAACTGACTTAAAATAAGAATCCCATTCTTCACCCAAAACAGGTGGAAAAAAGGTTTGAAAATTCCACTAAACATAAAAAAAAACTTATTAAACCCAACAGAAAAGATTACTTGTTTCTTGGCCATTATACTATTCTTTTCCTACACAGTTCCTGCTCCCTGGAGCCAATACCAAAAAATGGCAGTAGAGCCACAGGTGTCTTGTCACAAACTTGGCTAGTATCATGAAGTCCAAAAGTAGTGGAAAGAACACTTAGAAGCCTCCTTTTAGGAAAAGACTGAATGAGCATTTAGGCTTTGAAAGTCCAGACTCAAAGCAGTGAGTTTAGATGGCAGGAGATGCAGAAATTCTGTTTAAAACATTCCTGATATTCTCAGGGTTGCTGGCCTTTCCTAGTGACTCATTCGTACTTAGGGATTTTTTTTAGATTGGAGGGGCTGTGGGAATCTGTGTTGTTTTGAGATTGATTGACATTTTGGTGGGCAGGAAAATAGCCACCCCTGGAAGTGAAGTGTGCCTGTGGATTTCCCATGAGCCCAGTGCAACACCAATTGTGGGCCAGATTTAAAGACAGACAGGGAAATGAGCCAGTCAAAAGTGAAATTTGTCTCAGTAGGACATACATTTGGCACAGGACTGCCTGGGAATTGCTTTCTTTTGTTTCCAGCCTTGAGGAGGTAAAGATGTGCGGGCAGCTTCAGCCCAGCTTTCTCCACCCCCCCCACAGCCACAGAGATCTACAGGAGGGGGAGGCTGTGCCAGGCCAGGCTGTGCTGGGAGCCCCTTCCGAGGGGAGCTGTCCCACCAGATCGTGGGGAGGATGGAAAAGAAGAGCGATGTCCTGACCTGGTTTCCCCCCCAGTGTCCTGT